>JAWHQI010000265.1:3600000-3965778 GCA_033032865.1 Dactylorhiza incarnata
GTAAAAATATATGGTGATGATGATGCAGAAGACTTATAGAAATACAAGAAAACATCTTTTTATAAACATGACGATTCATAAGAAGATATATGAGTTAAATTCCAAAAATGAAGATGTTTTTGTAAATCATTTTGTATTTAATATCTTTAATTTTGACAATAAAGTAACCAAACATGAAATAATATTTTCAAAGAGAAATTACTACAACGTTATATTAATTCACAAATTCAAAACATACAAAACATTGTAGAGATCATGCTAGGTTATCTAGTGTATTTCATAAATAAAGAGTAGTATAAAATTTGCATTAGGATCCAATACTCATGAGAAGAAGTGTTATAGAAGATAATGATGTGCACATAAGTGTATTTTGAGCAGAGTAAACAAATGTTTTAATCAAAAATAAAAGGAATATGTAAAGTAAAGAGCACAATAAAACACAAATAATTTTACTTCCACACACTTCAATGCACAAAAAAATGTACAACTATCAAGGTGTTTTGCACACACAATGCTCATTAAGACTTATCAGGGTGCAAAATAGTGTTTGGGGGATCACATATTTTATTTTATTTTAATGTTGAGACTAGTGATCCGGTGTACTTAAGAGTAAGCGGTTTTTATTTTGAAAGAAAGATAAGGTTTGCACAAGACACTTTACTATTCTTTTTAAGGTGCTCAACCTCACAACGCTTATTAAGACGTATCAGGAGGTTCAAGTAGTGCTTGGTGGAGTTATCTTTGTCACTTTATTTTATGATTTTTGTTTTGTACAAAGTTCTCCGAATACACTTGTTTTGCAAACCAATATAATTTATGAAACCATAACCACTTTTCTTAACTTTTAAAAGTGCAAATAAAGGTAGTGTAGGTAAGATACTTGTGCAATTTTAATTCATTGTACTAATACAAAACATACACAAGCAATCTTATATTAAACACATATGTAGACAATGCCAAAATAAGTGAGTGAATAAATATCATTATCAAACATAAAACATTTACTCATACTTAGAGGCATGCTAAGCTTAGTTCTACACAACTTTTACAATACAATTTTATGCACAAATGAGTAGATATATCAAAGCATGATAAAAATAATGTTCAACGTAGTTTGAAGGAATGAATTGTAACATTGTAGAAGGTCTAAAAGATGGGTTAAATCATGCTTGATTTTCACAATAAAGTTCATACAGTATTTTTGATATTTTTTGAAAAATAATTTTAATTTAAGGTTTGAACTCATATAATTTGATCTTGGACTTCCCGAGGTCTACCATGTGAGAGGTTCGCCCAGTACTAGGTGATGCGATGTGATGATAGCCCAAATCACCATTTCGCAAGATACATGTAAATAGAAAAGTTAAGTTCAAAATAATAATTTTTGATACTTGTTTTTGTTTTATATTTTTGTATTTGATTTTTACATATAAAAATAGAAATCAAACAAATATCCAAAGACAAAAAAAAATGTTTTTTTGGTAATTTGACTTTTGTATTTTAATTTTTCAAAAAAACAAGTACATGCAGAATTGCAAAAATGAGTAGTACATATAAGATAATATATTTTTATTGATTTTTCAGAATTTTAAAATTTCAGAAAATCAGAGACTTGAGCTAGCGCTGGCGTTAGGTACTAGCGCCTGCGTTAGCTCATAGAGAGTGCTTGTTTTAATCATATAGCCTAGATTTTCTTTGATTTTGCTTCTGATTTTTCTTAATTATGTTTGTGCAATGTAAGGTCTGTCTAATGAAGTGAAGAGACGAGAAGAAATCGCAAAAAGTTGCGGAAGTTAAAATTTTAGTACATGGGTTTCACATTCATTAAAGCTTAATTCTTGAGTTTTGCACAACATATGCATGAGTGAAATGATCATAAATAAGCGAAATAATATTCATGCAATTTTTCAATTTCGGTTTGACATGATTATGATTTAACATACTAGGGGTAATCAAAAATGACGCAAATATATTAAATACCTAGGCAAAACTTGCGCATTTTATAAATTTAGCCTAATACCCCTAAAATACCTTTTTAAATCCATTTTGACACTTATTTCATTTAGTCTTAATAATATCATATGACAAATCTAGTTTTTCAATTTTTATAAGACTATTAGGCAATAGATTTAGAAGGATAAAAATAAAAGATAATTAGATCACTTGAAAATAATATGACTTTTTATTCAATTGTGTTCAATTTGATTTATTAATGAATTTAGGCTTAAAATGTGAAAATCATATCACAAGTTATATAAAGTGATCTAATCATGATGGCTCAAAGAAATAAAAGCAAAAACAAAAAAGGAAATAAAGCATATCATGAAGTAGATAATTGATATTTTTTTGGGTTGATTTCTACTTCATGCAAATGATTGGATGCTAATGAATGAGAGATTTAGGTATCCAAAGAGGACCGGGTGCGACTGTTCCTTTGGGTACCCAAATACATCGTGTTTGCTTTTGGGGAGATATGGTCGAATGTGCCCTTTTGAGTGGAGTTAGTGTTTTATCTTTAACTTTGGGCCTCCATTCAAACCTTGGTTTAATATTATTTCTATTTGTCAAATTTCCATGATAATTTTGCAAAACATTATTTTTAGTTTTCAAATTTCCATAATCATTTACTTGAATATTTGGATCAAAAAGGTTTTTGAATTTATACTTTGAAGGAAATTTGTTTGCATTTAATTTTAGGTTGGGAGAAACATGATATTGTAAATTATGGTGATTTTGATTTTGATTTACAAATCCTTTATGTTCCTTACTCTCTTTTTTAAACTTAGGTAAGATGTTCATATTCATATTCAATTTGTTTTTAGATATAGTTTGATATTGTGAATTTGTATTTACCATTTTCATAAGCAAGTTGATTTTTGATTTTTATTCATCATTCTTATTCTTTAAATTATGTCTAGCTTTATTATAAGCGATTGTGCTATTTTTAAGAATGGAAATAATTGAATCAATATGATCTTGATAGTTATTTATATGTTCATCAAATGTTTCATCCATCTCTTTAATTTCAATTTTATATTCTTTACACTTAGCACAATCATTTTCCAAAGATGAATTTTCTAAACATAATCTTTCATTTTGTTCTTTTATAAAGAGAAGTTCCTTTTCAAGTACCTTATGTTTTTCTTTTAATTCATTATATTCTACACAAGATGTAATGTTTTCAACTAAGGAACCATGGATAGAACTAGAAAAATTTGAATTTGATTGTTCATTAATTTTTGCCTTTAAATTTTTGTTTTCTAAGCGCAAATGTTTATTAGCATCTTTTAATTTCTTAATTTTGCACTTTGTAGTTTAAAGCAATTGTAATGAAGAGATAAAAGTACAAAAAATGGGATTTGATTTCCTTACGTTGCTTTCGGGAGAGGCACGATTTGAACACATAGTTTCTTTGACATCTTTTTGGCACTCCTCTTCCGAAGACAGTACTTCTCCTTCTCTTCCATTTGATGTGTGCTCCATTGATCCGTCATGAGAGGAGCATTCTTGAAGACTTGTGCAAGCTTGCATATTCTCCGGTTCTTGTGATTGTTCCATACCTGTAGAAGGAGAATCATACATTTCTTCAAGAAATTTCCATACTTTGTATGCACTAAAAAACAATATATTAATTTGAAGATATCTTGAGATAAAGCACAGAAAATATAGTTCATAGCTTTTGCATTTAGGTGACGCTCTTGTTTTATTGATTCGTCCGCTGGTCTTGTTATTGCTATATCCCATGCGTTGATATCTAATGTTTTAATGAACCTTTCCATTAACAATTTCTACCCTTTATAATTTCTTCCTTCGAATAAGGGTGGTGCAAGAGATTTTTCTTCTTCATAAAAATTTCCCCCACTAATAGAAGCGAGATCATGAGACACCATTATTCCCGATTGTTAAGCCGAATTGGAATAACCTGGCTCTGATACCACTTGTTGGATCTGTAGGCGCCCTTAGAGGGGGTGAATAAGGGTTTTAAAAACTTTAAACTTTAATAGAAAACTTTTGATATTTTGTTCGAAATAAGTTAAATTAAAAGTAAAGAGATAATGAAATTAGAAATGAAATCAATTTTATTAAACAAGAAAAGACATGATTATCATTTATTAAATTAATTACAAAATCTGATTTCAATGACGCTAGAAATCAAAGCGAATAATATGAAAAACCCTTTTTATTTTCTATACCGACTCGTATCCCCACAAACCGGTTGGCTTTAGCCGATCTCTCCCCAGATACGGTCTCAAGCCGCTCTAGCCTTCCTATCCCCAGAAAGGCCTCAAGCACCCCCTAGATCTACTCCCTAGACCTAGTCGCTGTGTGGCGAATTCCTCCCTAATTCCTACCTAGACCTAGTCGCCGTGTGGTGAATTCCCCTAGTCCCCGCAAGGCCCTAGTCGTCGAGTAACGAGTTCCTCTACCGACCAAAAGATATAAAGTTTACAATTTGAAAGTAAAACAAAACACAAACTAAAGACTCCCTCAAAAGTAGAACTTGATGTCGATGTAGATGCGATCGTATTGGTCTTCAAGTTCTTTGCGTTCACGAACGTTGACGGAGATCTTCGGGCTGCTTGAAGAAGGCTCTCACGAATGCTCTGAATATATGGCTACAATTCCTTCTGTATCAGCAAGCCACAACGGAGGAGGCGCGCGTCTTTTTAAAGATTCAGCCACTATCGTCTGCGGTAGTACTACCGCCCCGCGGTATCCACATAAGGCAATGAAGCACACAGATCGTGGTAGTTTAGGCAATATTCTGAGCGCCAAACACTAGCGTGCCGCGGTACCGCTAACGCCCCGCGTTAGCGAGATCTCCTTCCTTCAGCCACAATCTTCTTCCAAAACTGCTCCTCAATCAACTGCTGACGGGATGTTTCCAAAAGCTACCGCCGGGCGTTAGACCTAACGCGCCGCGATAGTACTTGCCAAACATAGCGACCCGTCAACATCCCTTTTTTCTCCATTGTTTCCTTTCTGTCAATAGTTTCCATATATGTTAACGTCAGCGTCAGTGCTAGCGCTCCGCGGTAGATCATTTCGTCGGGCGCATCTTCGTCGAGCTGTCCTCACATTTCGTCGAGCGCAGCATTTATTTCGTCGAACGAAACTAGCGCGAGCGGTAGTTGTAACGCACCGCGGTAGAGCACTTCGTCGGGCGCATCTTCGTCGAACGCCGCCATCATTTCGTCGACCTCCATTTCGTCGATCGCTAGCGCCATCGGTAGTTCTAGTGCGCCGCGGTAAAGCATGCATTTCGTCGAACGCAAGTTTCATTTCGTCGAGCTCCAGTTTGTCGAACGCAGCATCCATTTCGTCGAACATAGGTTTCCTTCTCAGCGGTTGTTAGCGCCAGCGGTAGTCTTAACGCTGCGCGGTAGTAACAAAAATATATTTCCATGGAGATTTGAAAGCACAGAATCATGCATACTCTAAACACAAAACAAGTATGATCAAATACAATAGGATTTGTTATTGTCAAACCAAGAGATGCGGAAAGCATGTTCCAACACTTTGCGGATGAAGCTTGCACTAGCCCAAAGGCTTCCCTGCCTCTCCTGACCTGGGCGAGTGATCCCCCAACACTCTTGGCGAGTGCTCTTCTTGACCTATCTTGCATGCCCTTTGACCCTTTGGGGTCTGGGGACCCACTCAACGAATACAGGGTTATACATATATATATATATATATATATATATTTAGTTGTAATTAAAACGCTATTTAAAATATTTATCATCATATGATGTTATTTTGTTAATATTTGGGTCAATTTATCATTATTCAAGTTACTTTCGGTTAGCACATGTCGTTAACTAGGACTAATTTCAGCATTTCACTAAATTTGGGGACTGATTTTAAGCAAACTAAAAATGAGGGATTTATTTCATAAAGGAAAGTGACTTTGTGGACTGATTTAATGATTTTGCCTAAATATAAATCAAAGGCTCCTCTGCTTGTGACTAGCTAGGGATGTTCCAATGGGGAGAGACCAAATATTAATAAGAAATTTAATCAATACTTTACACAGACACACATCAAATATTACACATGTTAGACAAACTCGATCCCGCGGTGATAAACGGTCAACACATGTTAATAATTAAGAGAATTGATATTAGCAGTCCGGGATTGGCTATTCGCAGTACATCGCTATTCGTAGTTCATAAATTTTGTTTGTAGTCCAAAATTATATCTGCACCTCACTCCCATCCCAAATAAGCGAAATATTTTGATGATTTATTAAGTACTATAAGCCTACAGAAACATCTTAAAGACTCTAAAATAATATAAAAATCTAGCAGAAAAACAAGTTAAATGACATGCATAGAGGAATTAACTCTAAACCAAGTTAAATGACATGCAAACCTTCCTCTAATCAGAAAATTGATTACTTTTTTGGGATTTTCGCTGGATAATTTCCTTCTTATTTGAAGGTGAATCTAAGAGGGGGAAAGACAACGCGGCCGATAGAACTACGGCTAGGGTTTAGGCAACGGGAGAGAGATGGAGAGGAGGAGGTTATTTGATAGGGTACGATTAGCTAGAATTGAACTGCGAATAGCGAGAATTGGACTGCTAATATCAACTCTCATAATTAACGTGCGTCGATAAACAACTTGGTCGTGTGTGGAAAACTAAACACGGCATGTTGAAAATATTTCTCGTGAATTAAAATTTACAGGCGTCCAATCTGGATATATGAATTCCACGTCAATATGATAGACCAATAAGAATCCATGGCTGGAATTATGGTGCCATGCCAAACAGACGATTAAGGTGTAAATTTTAATTCACAAGAAATATTTTCAATATGCCGTTGAATTTTCCACACACGACCATGTTGTTTATCGAAGCTCATTAAATATGAGAGTTGATATTAGCAGTCCAATTCCCCCAAACAGATTAGCGGGCGGGCGTAGACGCAACGATTAGCGAACGTGACATCATACTACGACCTCACGTGTGGGGACGATGGAGCCGAATGGCCGTTTGGACATGATGAAGAATCTTCCCAAGTAGATGCAGACAAGAGCCCGTTCAATATCATTTTAATAAATATAATTTTATTAAACACAGTATTAGTTTACTAATTTTAGAGGATTAAGAGTATTTTATCAGCTAATATTTGCGAGCGCAAACTTGACTCTTATATAATAAGTACATTTTCTTCTAACGGCAGATAAAATAATTAAAAAAAAATGATTTTTTTTTGAAACAGTAGGTTATGAGATTATATACAATCTCATTTTTTGGGTAGTGGTGAATATTTAATAAATCAAAATAGAGTATAATAATTAATGAAAAGTTCCTAAGAGAGGGATGAGATAAGGGGGGGAAGAGATTCTCGAGATCTTGGTGTGTCTGGTGGCTTGTGGACGGTAAGGTTACCGCCCTCAGAGCTCCTCATCTCTCATGGGGATAAGAAAGAGGCGAGAGTGGCAAAGGTGATACGCACGAGTCTTATTACAGTTATAAAACTTTCTAAATTTCAGTCGGATTTTTACAACTGTAATTTAAGTCGGAAAATTTAAAACTGTAATAAGACTCATGTGCACATAGAGAAAAATGTGTCATGTTCACCAAATTCTTTTGCATATTTAGGGTCTGTTTGGTGCCGCGTTTTAGCTCCGGACTTCACTCTTTGGCATGACAGGTTACGATCTTCACCAAGATTTATTTTTTGAAAATAAAAGTAGATGTAGTTCCTTAAAGGCTGGGTCAGGCGTTCACGAACGACAGTTCATAACCACCGCGTTCACGACCGCCACCGCCACCGCAGTGCCAAACGAACTCTTAAAGTCAACTTGAGTTTGAATGTGAATGATAAAAATGATAGACCAGACGGTGAGTGTATTTTATCGTCTGAGAGCAAGTACATCAACCTAATAGTAGACTCCACGAAAAAAGTTCTGCAACCAAAAAAGGTGATTGTTATCTGCAAAACAGTTTTGGGTATACGCACTCTATTTGTATGAGTTATATACGCGTCTTTTGAAAATACACTTTGTACATGCGTGTTTAGGAAAATTGTTCAACATGAAAGTTGTAGATCTCATCAAGCTCCACAACTTTCGCGTTGAACATTTTTTCTAAAAATGCACGCACAAGACGTATTGCCGCCCCGATTGAAACCTGAACATAACTATATCGAATTTTTGAAAATACATCTTGTACATGCATTTTTAGGAAATATGTTCAACACGAAAGTTGTAGATCTCGTCGACGAGATCTACAACTTTCGTGTTGAACATGTTTCTTAAAAATGCATGTACGAAGTGTATTTTCAAAAAACGCGTATATAACTCATTAAAATAGAGTGTGGATAGTTAAAACTGCTTTGCGGATAACAATCACCCCAAAAAAGGGGTTCATCTACCTGAAATAAAATTTGCTGACGTGAACCTCCCGTGATAGAAGGAATTTTAGATGAAATTCGTCAGACAATAGCGAGCCAATCAGAGTAGTGCAAGAATGAGGCGATTCGTGGGGCGAAAAATTAGGTTTGCAAGATCTTAATAAAGGTGAAGAGAATTGGGTTTGCCTGATGCTCAAGGGGGCACACATCTTAAGGAGATGCATAGCTCATGGAGGCAAGGAGAAATGGAGAGAGATTACAATAGATGGAGTTACCACCGGTGAAGTATGAAGAAGGTCGCAAGTCGTCGAGGAGGTTGAGCGGAGTGCGGGTAGTTATGATTAGAATGGTGGTTTATTGCGCATGACGAAGGCGGATGTGCGCTTGGTGTAGATGATTCCATCGAGTTATGAGTGCGCAGCCCCGTGCCTCATCAACTCATCTTTTTTTTATAGTACCAAGCATAGAGCTTGTTTGAGCGGGTGATGACGGTTCGAGATGAAAATAAAACAATATTTTTGAATGGAGCACTCTCTTCACCGTTAAAATCAGACATAAAACTATATTTTGGGGGATCAGCGGTTCCAAACATCAAGTTATATATTCAAACGGGCGTTGAAGCTATGACGAGTTCAGAGAGGTAACATCGCCTGAGAAGGAGCTCCGAATATCTATTTGTTTAGACGAAATTGGACCTCAAAAATTAGAATTAAAAATACAATTTCAATTTTGTTGTTCGGCATTTGAAGGTAATAATTTGAATTCAAAACTCATTTCATTGAATTCATTTTAAACTAAACGAAAGTATTTCTTATCTATATTTGAATTGGAGAATTTCATCAACGCCGTGCTATTGCGAATATATGCAAGACGTTCTTCGCATAGATAAGGGTGATGTTTTCCATTACATTATATATGCTCATTGGGATCCGATTAACTTTCTCACTATTCGTCAAACTCGATTCACATAGCTAAAAATAGTTGAGTGTATCGGTCTCGTCACCTAAGAAAATGAAAACCGCAGGACCGTCCTCAAATTTTTGGGGAAACTTCTTCTTGTCATCCCGAACCTGCTGGTGAAGACGTTAGTCGATTCAATCTTCAACAGTTGTGCCGCAAGAAAAATAAAAGCCTTCGGATCATCCCCAATTTTTTGATAAATCTTCTTGTCGTCCCGATATAACTGATCGCAGTCTATGAAATAATTTCATAGTTGGAAAAATGAAAATCATCGGGTCATCATCACAAGTTTATGGGAAATTTCTCCTCATCGTTCCCGGATCAATGGCAGTGACAGTTCATCGATCTGATCATCGAATCTTGAAAAATCGATGTTAAATGATTTGGAGAGCTTCTTCTTGTCATGTTGAGACGAAGGTGACAAATCATCCATCCAATCACAGATCTCAAACAATTGTTGATGGGAAGCCAATTTAGGCAAATTTGGAGCCCCGCCAAAACTTCATGAAATCCTTCAATTGAAGATCTTATATCGTGTTTTTCCTGAGAATACAATACCATTTTCAGAAATTATAGTAATTCAACCGAACATCAGAATTGACCAATTTTATTTATGCGCGCTCAATTGCATTATTTGGTCAAACAACAGAATTGAATTCCGTAACAATTCCATCACCCCAAACAGACCCTAAGATTCACACAAGTAAAGAAGGCCAGAACTCGGTGATTTTGCTACATGCTCGGGAAAGGTGGTGTACGAGACTTGGGAAATGCGGTAGACTCCCAGTCTCGGACATGCGCATCTTCATGATGTCACACAAATATTTCCTTTTTATATTTCATGTTTTTGCCTTTTTACTCGCATGTTATGTAGCCCGGGTGAGCGACAATATTTGTAACATTTGGGAAACATTTCTCCGACTATTTTAAGTGAGCGAAGTCAAGTCAAACTCAAAATTTTGGTTTTTGAGCTAAGCCCGGCTCGCTCGAACTCAATATCTGCCCTAGTTGGAGAACAGGACTGGATTAACATGATTAATTTTTAAGATAGAATATAGAACTCACTAAAAGATAATAGATGAATACAGGCTACAGCAGGAGAAGACCATGTAACATATTCCTTAATGATTGCTGATGATTACAAACATTTAGCAAAGACAAAAATCCCAGCTAATATTTACCAAAAGACAGGATAAAAAAAAAATCTTTTTTACCCAGTTTTCAAAGCTCTGCTGATTCTATTTCTTTCATGTTTGCCAGTGATATATTCCTTACCACCTCTGCTCCAATGGTTCTTGCTATTTGAAAGAAAATCCTTAAAGAGCTTGTCCAGTTCAGGATCAGCTGGAAAACCCCTGGACTTCATCTCATCATAAAATTCCATAGCTTTCAGAATCCATCCATCCGCAGCCAATCCTTCGATCATCGCGGTGTAATGCACGGTGTCGGGAACAACATCAGACTTCCTCATTTCGCTCCACATTCTCAGCGCGCATCCCGATTCGCCCATACTGAAAAACTTATTAAACATCAGGAGATAAGTGTTCGCAACTGGCCGACAACCATCCTCTCTCATTCGGTCAATCAGCTCGAAAACTCCTTCAAAATTCGCTATTTTTATAAGCGCGTGGTAAGTTTCCACAGACGGACGAACGGCTCCCGACCTCATCATCTTCATCACCTCTAGTGCTTCATCCTGCCTATGTGCTTCGCACAGTGGAAGAATCATAGAATTGTAAGTTTTCAAGTCTGGTTGCAGGCCAATCTCCCTGATCTTGTTCAAAAGATTATATGCTTCCTTAATACAACCTTCACTTGTCAAAACATAAATTAGACAGTTGTGGACCTTCAGACTTGGAACACAACCTCTTCTCTTCATTTCATTATAAAGCCTCAAGGAATCAAAGAGATTGCCAAGTTTTGCAAAGAAACCAATCATGTGAGTATATGAGGTAGCATCAGGGGCGATGCAATATTTCGCCATGTCTCTCCAAACTCTTTTCGCTTGGGTTTCGTCGGGGAGAATGTTGCACCACCCATCTAGAACAATGTTGAATCCAGCAGTCTCAAGGGGGAAAAAACTTCGTTTCGTCAGCAGAAGTTCTTCAGCCTCCTGGGTATTCTTGTTTTTGCAAAGAGCGCGCAGAAGAGCATAAAATGCTGCCGAATCCGCTTCTACATTGAATTTCTCCAGAGCATGGAATGTTTTGATTGCCTTCTCAGTCTCATTTGCAGATGCATACCTAATTTTACAAGGAAGAAGTGAAGTGCTGCAAGCATTGTAGGGGCCACAAAAAGTTGCATTGAAGACTTCCAATCTCAACACCATTCTGGTAAAACTCTAAGGCTGTGTTTAGTTTGGAGGAATAGAAGGAGAGGAAATAAATAAAGAGATGGAATTGGAAATAGTTGAGGAATTGAAGTGAACTTGATTTTGACCTACTTGTTTAGTGGAGGAGAAATTGGGCGAGGAGATAGTATTTCTTTCTTATTTGGTTGAAGAAAAATCAAATTATTTCTTTATGAGGGAAGGGATATGATGAGTTACAATAATAATCCAATAAAAAAAATCTAGATTTTCGCAAGGAATGAGGTGAAGCACCGGTTGAGGTGTTGCCGTGTGACCTTGAGATCAAGGGTTCGAGTCCTGGAAGTAGTCTCTTGCAAAAACGCAGGGTAAGGTTTGCCTATATTTCACCCTTGTGGTGGGACCCTTCCCCGGACCCTTGCTGCGCAGGGATGCTTTGTGCACCGGGCTGCCCTTTTCACAAGGAATGAGGTAGATGGAAATGTGTTGGTGCACATCTCCTAGGTAAATTCAAATATCTATTTACTACAAAATTGTGAAAGATATGCACTCCCTCTAATTTCTTCAATCGAAACAATGGCCAAGGAAAATGTTATTAGAGTAAAATATGTTTGGTCTGACTGAATTGGAAGTGTGGAAAATGAAAATGAAATAGGAACATAAAGGAATTGAATGGAATTAAATTTTCATTCAGTGGAGGAGAAATTAAGGGGAATCATTCTTTCCATTCTTATTCAGTCGATGAGAAGTTGAGTTTTGCATCTCGTGACGGGTTGCGAGCTCAATGAAGAATTCATAAATTTTCCTTCCATTTCTATCACTGGGGTTGGGTAGGAATTGTTAATTCATTTTTTATATAAATATAATTCTAGTAATAACAATAGAACCAATCATCATCATCAATAGTGTTATACCTAGTATTTGGGATCTACTTTATGGATCATCATTTTTCATTTGTTCTTCTCAGTGTTCTCTGATGTTTTAAACCTAAATTATGGAATTTCGAACAACTTTCACTCACATTATCCAAGGCCTACACATTCTCTTAAGACTTCGGCGCAGCTTCATCTACTCATCTAACTTGTGCAATTTTAAACATTTGCTGTGCAAGCCCACAACTAAATTCAATTTCGATCATCATAACTTCGATAAATATCACTTCTATAATTTCTCTAATATAATAATTTCTAAATTGATCATTTCTATCTTTGTCACATATATTTTAGGATTTTCATTGCACTCAACATATCAATGACTTTTTTTACTACCCATACTTATATTCATATAGCATCTCCGACCTAATTGCAATTTTATAAGAAAATACCTTCAAGTCTCAATAATATTGTCTTACGCATAGTAGTCCCGAGGCACTTCTCCATTTTAATATTTCATCCTTAACTCTAAAAGTTATAATCTCATTCTTTTAATTAATAGATCTAAACTTATAACACTCAGGCTCAGCGTTTTTGTTTTGGTGAGTTAGGATAAAACTGTCACCATCATTGAATCACTACAAGAAAAGTAGTTTTAGTGACAGAAATTTTGTGACGAAATACGCGCTCATTTAGTGACGTAATATAAGCTCGGTCACTGAAGACACGTCTTTTGTTTAGCATGACAACGGTTATGATCGCCACCAAGAAAAAAAAACTAGTTTTGAACATAAAAGTGGATGAGTTTCCTTAGATGAGGTCGTGCAATCACGAACGACGGTTCATAAACACCGTGTTCAAGACCGCCACCGCCGCGCCAAACGGAGCCTTAAACATCTATCTGTCTTTTAATAAGTAGGTGATTGTTAATATCACCTTAGTAAAATTGTATATCATTTACTAGGTCTTTGTAATGCTAACTCAAAGATTTTTATCTTCTAAATAGAATCTCCATTTTTCTAACTACTTATCTCAATAAGAGCTTCTCTGCTTAGAACTACATTATATGCAAAAAAGTATACATCATGACATATTCACATCTCGTATTAAATATATTTTGCAAATATCTTCACAGCTAATACAAAAACACAAACTTGATTTTTGATCCTTGATATAAACCTGATAATGTAATTGAAATTTTTGTCATCACTCAACACTTACTTTTAATTCTACTTAGGCTCTGTTTGGCGCCGTAGTTATGAACTGTCGTTCCTGACTGCCCGACCTCACCTAAGAAACTTCATTCACTTTTATGTTCAAAACTAGTTTTTTTTATTAGTGACGGTCATAACCAATGTCATGCCAAACATACATTCTATAGTTGTGACGTTTTTGTCCAAACTCACCGGAGCAAAAACGCCGCGACAAACGACCCTTAGCAAAGGACTGCTAACAGAGTTTAAAGCAGAAATAAGTAGTCACAGTGTGATTTTACTCCTGAAATTTTCCAATGGAATTCTGACTTAAGTGGCTAGAAGTCCAATAAACAGTGATGAACAGAGAAAAATGCATGCCTGATTTGCATTTAGGACTCGAAATTGCATAACGTTAAGAAGAAAAGATCTGTAAATTCACTAAAATTGTAAGCGCATTCCCATATCACTCATGATCTTTGATGATCTTGTTTTTCAGAACCCCGATTTCAACATCAAAAAATATCGTAAGCGCATACCTTTCCATCATACTCAACAATGCCCGGCGAGTAGGCAGCGACTTCCGATGCATTCGTCGCAAGAGCGTCCATGCCAAATCGAACCTTCTCTGCTTACCAAACCCCCAAATCATCAAGTTACACGCCCATGGGGATTCAAGAATACAGTCTCCGGACCAGCGGAAAGCAAGGATGGTAGACTCCCAGTCACGCCTGAGCTCCCACAGCACTGAGCAGAGCAAGCCATCTGTGGGCCTGGCGACAGAAGAGGATCTTAAGAAGGCTAATGCTTCAGCTTCTGTCGAGAATTCGGATTTAGCTCGTGAGAGGAGCTGGAGGAAGGTGGGGAGATCTGGGCAGGCGAAATCGGAGATTGGTTCGTTGGACTCGGTGTCGAAATCGCTTGACTCGGTTTCGGAAGAGGAGGCGAGATGGGAAGAGGTAGGGTTATAGAAAGGGGCGGTGGAGAATCGGTAGAGAGATGAGGAGGGTGAAGAGCGGCAGAAGGGGGTGGCGGAGACAGACGGAGGGGGAGCGTGCTGCGCAGACAAGAGGCGACGGAGAGCGGCGGAACAAGTTCGGCGGCAGATGGCGATCACCATTGCGGCGTTCTGCTTTGTTAGGATTGTCACACCTCACAAGCGCATGGATCGTCCGGATCGCGCCACGTCGGCGATCTGTGGGAGGTGTTATTACCTATTTCGGGCGAAAACCAAATTTGAGAATCCTACTTTTGGAATGCTATTTCCGGGAAATTCAAGTTGGCCATCCATTTATTTGGGTATTATTTGTGCCCGGTTATTCTATTACTTAATTAGGAGTTATGCCCTAAATTTAGAAGAAATTTAGGTGCGCAACTCTCACCTAATAATAGGTGGGGGAGAAATACAGCCGTATGATCTTAGATCGGACGGTATATAAAATACTAACATTATTGATTATTTATAAATACAGAAGTATTTAGGAAAATACAGGAAAATACAACCGTATGATCTCTGATCAACGGCTTAGATGGGCTCCCTCTCACCTATTATTAGGTGAGAGATACTCACCAAATTTTTTTTCCTAAGTTTATGATTTATTTAAGGGTGATTTTTTATTTTGACAGCTTTTAATCGGACTGGCTTTTCCTTTGTTTTCTCTCTCTTTATTTGGCATGCTCTTGCCTATTTCGATGGAGGTAAATGACTTCTATATTTGGAGGAAACGTGTATTGGAGGGGAAGGGAGGCACATCTATATATAGATGTGTTCTGCCAGACATAAAAAAGGATATTAGAGAGAAAGAAAACCGAAACTGAGAGAAGAGGAGGAGGAGGTGCGGTCCAGCAACTCCGGCGGTTTCGGCTTCGTCTCAAGCAGCGGCGGCGGGTCTTGGGCCCGGTGGCAGAGCCGCAACGAGACAGGCATCAGGCGCGGCGGCGAAGGAGCACGGTGGTCTGGAGGGAGTTCCGGCCGAGCTTGGCGCGCGCATTTTGGTTGCTCAGGAGGAGCAACGTTTCGGCGACAGCGCTTCGACAGCTCCAGTTTCAGTTTTGTTTTTTGTCTCCTTTCTCTGTTCGACCCATTGAGGTCTATTGTAATCGGTAACTCTCTGATTTTAGTGGAATTTGTCCGGCGCTCTCTCCCCGTGGAGTAGGAGTCCCATACTCCGAACCACGTAATCTCTTGTGTCGTCTGTGTATGCTAGAATCTCGTTCCGTATTTTATTTTGCGCGATATTGGTTCTTGCTCATTTCTGAAATTCCGTTGCGCTACCGCGGCTTAACTCGATCCGATTTCACAACAATTGGTATCAGAGGTAGGTTCCGCGGGGGTGATCGTCTGGACGTTCTGGTTTTCTGATTTGGGTCAACGGTGGGTGACGACATTGGTCCGCTCCCTATCTTCCCAGATCGGTTCCGCGAATATCATCTTGATCGCCCAGTAGCTTTGCGAGCAAGACAATGTCGGCAAAATTCGAGATTTCTAGGTACGACGGCAAGATTGATTTTGGCCTTTGGCAGAAGCGCATAAAGGTCGTTCTCGTCCAGCAAGGTCTTCACAAGGCTCTCCTTGGTAAGGAGAAGTCCGGGAAGAAGGACGACGAATGGGAGGAGCTCGATCTGAAGGCCATCAGCACGATTCAGCTGTGTTTGGCCGATGAGGTGATGTACAACGTGGTGGATGCTGAGACGACGGCGGACTTGTGGAAGAAACTCGAGGAGCTATATATGTCCAAGTCGCTGACGAATAAGTTGTATGTGAAGAAGCAGCTATACAACCCGAGAATGTCGGAGGGCTCGCAACTGCTAGATCACATGAACGTGTTCAACAAGCTCGTCTCCCAGTTGCGGAGTATGGACGTTAGGGTCGAGGAGGAAGACCAGGCTCTGCTCCTGTTGTCTTCATTGCCGAGGTCCTTCGATCATCTGGTCACCACTATCCTCTACGGGAAGGATACCCTGAAGTTGGAAGAAGTGATGACGATGCTGCTCTCGAACGAAACGAGGAGCAAGTCGAGCCCTAGGGCCGACGAGGGCTTATTCGTGAAGAGCAAGGACACATTGAGTGGTAGATCGAGAGGGAAAGGCAAGTGGGGAGACCGACCTAGGGTAAAGTCCGTAGGCAGGAACACGTGTCACTACTGTAAAGAGGAAGGGCACTGGAAGGACAAGTGTCCGAAGCTGAAGCTCAAGGAGCAGGCGCATGAGGCAGATTTGGCTGCGGTGGCATCTGAGGATGAGAGCGACGCTGACGCTCTTCATGCTGCACCCAGCAGTGAGACCACAGGCCCCTGGATCTTGGATACAGGATGCACGTTTCACATGTGCCCGAATAAAGAGTGGTTCTCCAGCTTTAGGCAACATGAGGGTGGTCGAGTTCGGATGGGGAACGTTTCAGAGTGCGAGATATCGGGAGTCGGAAACATCAGGATCATGATGTTTGACGGAGTGGTTAGGACCCTCACCGACGTTCGGTATGTGCCCGACTTGAGGAAGAGTTTGATTTCGTTAGGCACTCTGGAGGCCGCCGGGTATTCCTTTACCAGTAACGGCAGATATTTGGAGGTCAGGAGAGGCGCGCAGACAGTCTTGAGAGGAGAGCGTTTCGAGTCGCTTTATAGACTGATTGACACCACAACTGCCAGGGGAGGTGCGCAGAGAGAGGACCTTGGCGGAGGTAAAGTTTTCGCATCCGTGGGCGGAGAGTCATCTCAGGAGAGCCCAGACACCGCAAAGGGAGCCATCCGGCTCAAGGGTCCCACCAGGAAACTCATGATCACTCAGGAGAAGGTGGAGTCGCACAGTGAGAGGTT
This sequence comes from Dactylorhiza incarnata, assembly GCA_033032865.1. Classification (NCBI taxonomy): domain Eukaryota; kingdom Viridiplantae; phylum Streptophyta; class Magnoliopsida; order Asparagales; family Orchidaceae; genus Dactylorhiza; species Dactylorhiza incarnata. The sequence goes on from JAWHQI010000265.1 coordinate 3,617,511, forward strand.
GAGTGCGAGTCGTCTAGCAAAAGACTCGGTCTATAGGGCAAGGGCGAAGCACGTCGGGGTGCGCCACCGGGAGTTGAGCGAGTTCGGTAGAGGTGGAGGCAGGAAGCCGCGGGAGATATCCTGGAGGGATATTAGTACGGACTTGCGAGGAAGTCCAGTGACTGGAGTCAAGTTCAAGAACGGTCTTGACTTAACTCATTCTGATGCGCATTGATCGCGGTCAGGCCCCAGGGAGAGGGGGCTCGTAGTCGCCGGTAGTGGAGATTTAAGCTGAAGGTGGAGTTACGTTCGTCAAGGTGGAGTTTCGTTTGCGTGAGGCGTCAAGGTGGAGATTGTTAGGATCGTGACACCTCACACGTGCATGGATCGTCCGGATCGCGCCACGTCGGCGATCCGTGGGAGGTGTTATTACCTATCCGGGCGAAAACCAAATTTGGGAATCCTATTTTTGGAATGCTATTTCCGGGCAATTCAAGTTGGCCATCCATTTATTTGGGTATTATTTGTGTCCGGTTATTCTATTACTTAATTAGGACTTATGTCCTAAATTTAATGATTTATTTAAGGGTGATTTTTTATTTTGACAGCTTTTAATCGGGCTGGCTTTTCCTTTGTTTTCTCTCTTTATTTGGCATGCTCTTGCCTATTTCGATGGAGGTAAATGACTTCTATATTTGGAGGAAAAGTGTATTGGAGGGGAAGGGAGGCACATCTATATATAGATGTGTTCTGCCAGACATAAAAAAGGATATTAGAGAGAAAGAAAACCGAAACTGAGAGAAGAGGAGGAGGAGGTGCGGTCCAGCAACTCCGGCGGTTTCGGCTTCGTCTCAGGCAGCGGCGGCGGGTCTTGGGCCCGGTGGCAGAGCCGCAACGAGACAGGCATCATGCGCGGCGGCGAAGGAGCACGGTGGTCTGGAGGGAGTTCCGGCCGAGCTTGGCGCGCGCATTTTGGTTGCTCAGGAGGAGCAACGTTCCGGCGATAGCGCTTCGACAGCTCCAGTTTTAGTTTTGTTTTTTGTCTCCTTTCTCTGTTCGACCCATTGAGGTCTATTGTAATCGGTAACTCTCTGATTTTAGTGGAATTTGTCCGGCGCGCTCTCCCCGTGGAGTAGGAGTCCCATACTCCGAACCACGTAATCTCTTGTGTCATCTGTGTATGCTAGAATCTCGTTCCGTATTTTATTTTGCGCGATATTGGTTCTTGCTCATTTCTGAAATTTCGTTGCGCTACCGCGGCTTAACTTGATCCGATTTCACAACACTGCTGTTCATGGCTCCTCTTATTGGTGCTCAAAGGACATTCTGGTCCCAGACACGGGTAATTTCAAGAAGTCTCTGTTAAACGCAGGCCATTGATATTATTCTTTTAAGTTTTAAGATATTTTATCACTGAGATTTTATTTTATTAAAATTATTTTCGGTTCTTTTAAACTTAGAATTAGTAGGTTCCTTTTGTCACGGGGAGATTTGAGACATTCGGATAAATCACCTGCACCTCTATAATGGATCATTGGTTCGGATATGGATCTGTTAAATGCATCATTAGGTCTCACTTAATACCTAACCGAGTGGCCCCCAATAAAAATCCCCACGATCCCGACCTCCTCCCTGATTCGGAAGAGTCAGAACCGATGCGCCTGGAGAACCTCGATCTCGGGAGGTGGTCCCGTCGTTGTTGCTCTCGTCGTCGGTCCTTCTGCCGTCGTGTAGGATGCATGGAGTGTCGCCGCCCGTTGGAGGAGCGACGCCGCCCCTCTGTGGGTGGAGGGGTCGTCGTCCGATCCTGCCGCTGTTGTCGACCGTTTGTAGAAGGAATGTCGTTGGCGCAGCGGAATGGTGGTGGGGCTGCATTCCTTCGTTTCTCCGTGAGGTGTTGTCGTGCGAGGAAGAACGACCGACCGGCTCTTGGAGAAGTTTGTCGGTGGTGGAGAGCAGTCCCTGGAAAGAGAAGGTTCGTGGTGGTGTTTAGACGAAAAGGATCGGCGTCGAACCTTGTGCATCTGCTACACGGATTGCAGTCCGAATTAATTATACTCCAATGGATAGGGTGAGGTCAGTGCATCCACTGTGTTTTCATCATGCGGTCTTTTTTCTCCTCTTTTTTGTATTACTATGCATTGTATTTTTATATAAATTTCGTGGTTGTGCCTCAGTGGGTTGCGTGTGTTATGTTCTTGTTATCATGTTATTGCAATTGCACTTGTGGGATCCGTCTGACCCCCTAACAAGTGGTATTAGAGCCAGGTTCGTATATATGTGAATGATTGGACATTTTTTGTTTAGGTTTGGGTTAACGGTGGGTTATGACATTAGTTTGCTCTCTACCTTCCTGGATTTAAAATTACGATGACGTTCATGGGTTGAGCCCAAGCAGGGATGAGTCGACTAAAGCAGGTCGATTAATGCCACAGGTCTTTGAGGTGATGCTTCGTGCAGAGTGCTTCGTGCCTCAATAAAAATCCCCACGATCCCGACCTCCCCGATTCGGAAGAGTCAGAACCGCTACGCCTGGAGAACCCAAATCTCAAGAGGTGGTGCCATCGTTGTTGCTCTCGTCGTCGGTCCTTCTGCTGCCATGGAGGAAGGAGTGTTGTTGCCCGTTGGAGGAGCGACGCCGCCCCTTCCTCTGAGTGGAGGGGTTGCCATCCGTTCATTCCGCTGCCATCGATTGCATGTAGGAGGAGTGTCGTTGGCGCATCAGATGGGTGGAGGGGTCGTATGTTAGGAATAGAGAAGCTCAAAGCATTCTACTGTCACCCATCGAGTTTGGAATGGGATATAAATAGTGCTCCCAGCAGTCGGGCAACGCCCTGGGTGCACACGCTACCTGCAGGTCCTTATCGTGTCTGTAACGTGCGGACATACCTCAACAATCTCCTCCTGTGTCCGTCACCAACACGACTAGAATAAAGAGGTAAAAGTGTAATGTTCAAGCAACAGGAATCATCCACAAACGTGTCAAAAAATATTAGTAAAAACAGTAATGGACAGGCTACACAATAGTTCTATGCAGGGTAAATCAACAAAATGAAATCACCATCACATAAGCTAATAAAACAAGTAGGATCCAACACAGAGTCTCGTACGAGCTCTAGTCTAGCAATCTACCAAAACCATAGTGTCCAAAACATAAACATATGCAGATAGGAAATGAGAAAATGGTGCAAACAAGTCACCAGCCAAAAGAACTACTAGCTATGATATAGCAAAAGATAAGATGGACGCAGAGAAGGCGTCGGTACTAGACGTCCAACAGGTCATCCTCATCCATGTCCCAAACAGCAAGTACTCCTCATATTCCTTCGGTGCCTGTAAATCCGGAAAATGAATTTCATATTAGAATGAATCCATACAATTGAATTTACGTATATCTAGTTCGACAAAAGAACGTAGAAAGACCAGAGTCCTGAGTGTGTGGAGTACTCCAACTATCGAGAATAGTGTGTTCTAATCGAGAAATCATTGTCGGTTTCAAGAAGCAAAACGACATATGAACTTCTTATAGTAGGCTCTCGTAGCTAAATCTGTGTACCAATTTGGAATGTCATTGTCACTGTCCCCTTATGTCAAAATGAATACCATCAAGTTTGAAATGATACCATCTCAACACAGGAAGAAGGAATCTAGCGAGATCGCATTCATCAATTTGGAATGAACGCAAACTTACCAGATCCACAATCAGCAACGTAGAACATCAATGAAACACAACAAAGCTTACTTTGGACAAAGGAAATTAGATTTGATCAAAACGAAAATCTAAGGCTGATCTAAATCGTCTTTAGTCCCATTTCCCCCACGGTTTTGATAAACCTGACTTTGGGCATTCCTTTTATCAGAGGATCGGCTAAGTTATCCTTCGATCGCACATCGACCAAGGTGATAACGCCTTGCTCCTTAAGATCATTCAGCAGAGCATGTCTCAGTCGTATATGTCTCCGTTTCGAATTATAGAGAGCATTTTGAACGATCTGAACAGCAGCTTGATTATCGCAATACAAGTTCAACGAATTGACTCGTAACTTAGATAGTGGAATATCAAGAATCAAATTCTGAATCCAATCTGCCTCTTCACCAGCTGAAGCCAGGGCAAATAGTTCAGATTCCATAGACGACAAGGCTATACAAGTCTGCCTTTTTTATTTCCACGTTATAGCAGCTCCACCCAATGTGAATATGAATCCACTCGTAGACTTACTATTGCCAATTTCAGAACACCACGAGGCATCTGAATAACCTTCAACGGTAGGCAGATATCCAGTGTAGCACATAGCTAGATCCTTTGATCCTTTAAGGTATCTCATCAGCCTATCTAGGGCATCCCAGTGCTCCTTTCCTGGATTACTCGTGAAACGACTCAGCATACTTACGGTGTAAGCAATGTCTGGCCTTGTGTAGCACGATGCATACATGAGGCTACCAATGATCTTAGCATAATTCACCTGACCAACGGTGGTCCCTTCATTCGAACTCAACTTGATAGTGTGATCAACTGGTGTCTCAACTGATCTGCAATCAGCATATCCCCAGGTCGTCAGTAACTGCTCCACATAGTGAGCTTGACTGAGTGTGACTCCACGCTCGTCGATACAGACTTTAAGACCTAGAAGAGTATCAACTGGACCGAGGTCCTTCATGTCGAATGCTTCCGCAAGAGTGGATTTGACATCACTCACTGCCGAGAGATCTGACCCTAATATTAACATATCATCAACGTAGAGACAGATGATGACTATCTTATCCAACATTGATCGATGATAAAGGCATTTGTCAGAGAGACTAGACTGGAATCCATGGCTCTTTACCACTTGATCAAACTTGAGGTGCCACATCTTAGGCGCTTGTTTAAGCCCATAGATTGATTTATTTAGTTTGCACACCTTATGCTGAGAATCTTCAACAACATAACCCTCAGGTTGAGTCATGTAGATTTTTTCGTTCAGCTCTCCATTCAAGAAGGCTGTCTTTACGTCCATCTGATGAACTATGAAGTTCTCGATAGAGGCTAAAGCTAGAAGAATCCTAATAGTCGATAGATGGCACACAGGTGAATAGACGTCGAAGTAGTCCACTCCCCCTTGTTGCTTAAAGCCTTTAGCAACCAAACGTGCCTTATAGCGGGCTATTGACCCATCACTATTTAATTTCTTCTTAAGTATCCACTTACATCCAATGACTTTTGCGCCTTTGGGCAAGTCAACTAGACGTCAGGTATTGTTCTGTAGCAACGAGTCCATTTCATCGTCAATGGCTTCTGCCCACATAAATGAATCTCTAGATCGCATTGCCTCCTGGTAGGAGAATGGATCATCCTCTAGGTGATAGGTGACAAAATTTTCACCAAATCCTTAGGAAATCGCTCTCTTGTAGACGTTCTGAGCGGATGGGGAACATCCTCCAACGGTTGGGTAGCGGTGTGTGAGGGGCCTGCATCGGATTCCACAGGAGATTCTGAAATCATGTCTGTAGACCCAGATAGGTTAGTGCCTAGATCCTTGACAAATTTATTTTCAAAGAACGTAGCATCACGAGATTCTATCACCGAGTGAGAGGATAGATCAAAAAATCTATCAGCTGCACTATCTTCAGCACACCCTAGGTAAACACAGGTTGTGGTTTTTGGTCCCACCTTGGATCTCTTAAGGTCTTGTACCCTTACATAAGCGATACAACCCCAAGTCTTCAGAGTGTCATATCTACAAGGACGCTGATGCCAAAGCTCATAAGGTGTCGACGACAGCTTAGAGTGCGGCAACCTATTCAGAAGGTGATTAGCGGTCAGAGCTGCTTCGCCCCAGAAGGAGGAAGGCAGGCCAGCGGTTAAAAGCATAGAATTCAACATTTCAGTCAAAGTTCTATTTTTACGCTCGACTACACCATTCGATTGGGGTGAATAGGGGGCGGTGGTCTCAAGTATTATGCCCTCAGCGGCACAAAATTCCTTAAAACCAATTACAGTGTATTCACCACCTCTATCACTTCTAAATCGCTTTATCTTCAAACCAAGCTGATTCTCTACACGAGTTTTGAAAACCTTGAAGGTCTCGAAAGTCTCATCCTTCGATCTCAGTAGGTACACATGACAAAACCTGGAAGAGTCGTCTATGAACGTAAGCAAATACTTCTCTCCCTCTCTGGAAGGTTGACTCCGAAAGTCGCAGAGGTCAGAATGTATGAGCTCAAGAAGTTGAGTGCTCCTAGAAACCGACTTAAAGGGTTTTCTAGTGATCTTGGTTTGTGCACACACCTCGCACCTATCAAATCGAATGGAGGTATCAAGAGGGATGTTATGACTCTTAGCTAGATCGCACATCTTCCTATAGTTTACGTGTCCAAGTCTGTTGTGTAACAACTTTGGATCAATCAGATTAGTGATGATTTGGTTGATGTGATCATTGTTAAGGCTAAGTCGATACATGCCATCTATAAGATACGCGCACCCAAAATAATGTGAATTGACAGATAATGTCATTCTACCGTTTTGAGTCGAAAAAGACATACCGGACTTATCAAGCAAACTCATAGAAATCAAATTTTTGGTTAAAAAGGGAACTACTCTAATATGTAAAAGAGTGAGTGTTTTACCTGAAGATAACTCCAAAGAAGCGGTGCCAGCATATGTAACAGCAGTAGTCCCACCATTGCAATTTTCAACTGAGTCTTTAACAGCTATGACTTCAGTGAGCTGAGCTTTGTCATTAGTAGCATGACATGTTGCTCCACTGTCTAGCCACCAGTCAGACGAAGAACTGCCAGCACGGTGCCTCATCATCCCTACGAATGACTGAGGACCAGAGCTATCCACCAGCATGTTAGTCCTACTCTGAGGTAAGACTTCCTGAGGCTTCTTCTGGGATCTACATTCAGCTGCCCAGTGGCCCCACTTCCCACAGTTGTGGCACTTGCCCTTCTTCTTGCGGGAGGAAGGCTTGTTGGCCGGCAACTGGGAAGAGGACGCGCCCTTTTGGGGCTGAATTTTCTTTTTAAATTTACCAGAGTGCAAAGCTAAGTGCGCCACCTTAGAGGGATGACTAACCTGTTCTGCACGTCTCTGAGCAAAGTTTTGATCCTCAATATGTATGAAGCGCTTGAACTCATCAATGGAGATCCCTTCCTTCCGCCTATGCAGCTCAATCTTGAAGAGAATCCATTCAGGTGGAAGCTTACTCAGTATAAACCCAATGAACAGCTTGTCCGAGATATGAGACTCAGCATTCGCCAGTTTGATGCGCAGATTCTCAAGATCCACCAACTGAGAAGTGATGGGCGAAGTCGGATCAACTTTGAAATTGAAGAAAGACTCCGCGAGGAGCGACTTCGACACCTCTTCCTCCTTGGTGAAATGCGCTTGAAGCTGATCCCATATGCCCTTCGCGGTCTTGATGCTGCTATACGCAATAGCTAGACCGGTATTCAGGGAATTCAGGAGATAATCCCTGCAGAAGTCCTCGTCTTTCACCCACTGAGCCTCCGACACGTCCTCTTCGGTCGTCTCGTAATCACTGAGCACTGTGTAGAAGATTTCACGCTCCTTCATGCCGAATTGCACGTGCATCTTCCACCCGAGAAACTCGGTGACGTCGAAAGACTGGAGCTTCTGGATGTCGGTAGACTGATACTTCGACATTTCTGAAAAAGTAGTAAAATTCGGAACGAGGTCACCTGATCGGAGAAGGAACACCACCAAGTCTTCGGATCCAATCCAATCCAAGTGCAGAAACTCAGCAAATCGGCCCGAACGATCACTGATCTGAAGGAAAACCCACTATGGCAGCTGTCTACCGCAAGATTTGGAGAAGACAGCCCACAAAATTGAGTGGATCCGGCGATCCCTTGCTGGAACAGAAGCAGGGAAGGGGCTGCAAGCTCGAATCAACAAGCTAGGATGATGAGTCCACTGAGTCTGAACAAGAAACCAAACTCCGGCGAGAGATCTGGCAGGGCCGAGCACAGATCTGGCGAGGAACGACAGCAAGAAGGCTATCCCGGCGGCGGCGACGAAGCAGCGACTAGATCCGGCGACTGGGAAGCAGAAACGGGAACTCCGGCACGGGATCTGGCAGCAGCAGGCGCAGATCTAGAAGAAACCCCTACTCCGGCGACTGGATCAGGCGGAGAAACCACAGATCCGGCGATCTGATCAGTTGGAGAAACCACAGATCAGAGAGATCTTGAAGCTTGGAAGCACGATCGATGGCTTCGGCGAGAGATCTGGCGTGAGCAAGCGCAGATCTGGAGAAACCCGAGGGCAAGAAACCTCGAACCGGCGGCGACGAAATCTAGCGGCGAAGCACGAGCTCCACTGGAGATCCGGCGACTCCTGTGAACGACGAAATCGCAGCTACTACGGGAGAACGCACAGCGGCGGCGATGTCGCACACGGGAACGGGAGAGGGAAAAAAAGGGAGAGCTCTTGAGCGGATGACCTAACCTATGCTTTGAGAGTGTTAGGAATAGAGAAGCTCAAAGCATTCTACTGTCACCCATCGAGTTTGGAATGGGATATAAATAGTGCTCCCAGCAGTAGGGCAACGCCCTAGGTGCACACGCTACCTGTAGGTCCTTATCGTGTCTGTAACGTGCGGACATACCTCAACATCGTATTCCTCCGTTCCTCTGTGAGGAGATGTTGTCGTGTGAGGAAGAACGACCGATCGGCTCTTGGAGGTGTTGTAGAGCAGTCGCCGGAAGGAGAAGGTTCGTGGTGGTGTTTAGACGTTGTGGATCGACGTCGAAGGTTCTCGAGTGAATCTTGTGCGTCCGTTACGCGGATTGCAGTCCAGATTACTTATTCTTCAGTGGATAGTGCGGGGCCAATGCATCCACGGTGTTTTGATCGGAGAGTCTTTTCTTCACCTACTTTATGTATTACTATGCATTGTATTTTGATATAAATTGTGTGTTTGTGCCTCGGTGGAATCGCCGAGTGCGCAGCTGTTTCAAAACATTTTGTTTTTGGCTAAAAGCAAGTTCTAGCACCTCCGTCGGAAGCAAGGAGAATGCCTTCAATCCAGCTGCTCATCGTTGGAATTTTTTTGGATTACTTAAAATTTTGTTATTCTACGCATGACAATATTGTCTGAACTTAATTTCTTTTAGGTCTATAAAGGCAACTGCACCGTAACATTACTAAAAAAACTGATTGGACAATGCATTAATTAATCTTTATTTTATTATTTTTTAAGGAAATACCCTTTTTTGTTTTTATGATTATTTTTAACTATTTAGATAGAAATAAATTATTCTAATAATATATTACATAATACAATAATAATAACAAATACTCGAGGTGAAAAACAAAAAATCTAAATAAAAAATCACGGAACGACCGGAATTCAACCTCTATAGTTAAAAAGAAGCAAGGTATCCAAGCTAACATATACATGCAACCTGCTGCCTCCCGGAAAAAAATCAGCAGACGAAAAAAAACAGGGCGTATTCGTCGTTCCTGTGAATCAGATCCAACCATTTCTTAAAATCTAAACAATCTGAGTGTATCAGCAATCCAGCCAAAATGTAGGTTTATAAGACAAACACTATATAATCACCACTTACAGATTTGAGTCACATGCTAATTTGGCATGCCAAAACATGAATATGAAAAAAAAGAAAAAATATGAATAAAAAACATATGGCTCCGTTTGGATGGGCGTCGGGCCGCCGGTGCGGGAGCAACCGCCGCCGTAAGACGGAAAAACAAATGTGCCTCGCGCGTGAGCGACAGCGTTTGCTCCCGCCTTAAAGCTGCGGAACCGAGATTTCCCTTTGTTCACAGCGGGAGCTCGCCCCTCTGGTCTGGGAGGGCGGCGGCATTTGCTCCCTTTCCAGCTGCCGCCACCCTCCCAAACAGAGCCTAATCAGTAAACTTGTGTTTTCATATTTTGCATCCAACAAATATATATTGAGGGAAAAAATGGAAGTATGAAAAAAAAAACTAGATTCCCAACATTGGATCCAGAATTTGAGTCTTTTTTGCAGGAAAAAATTCATATTTTAGCAGGACAATCCTTCAGATGCTCATGACCTGGCTCTTTGGTGGTATGGTGAGTGTTTCTTCATGTTGCTTAGCAAGATATCCCATCCAACCTACAAAAAATGAAAGAAAAAAATTTAAGTTGTCGCCCACAATTAACACAATCGAGAAGGCGAAGATTTATGCTTTTCGTTGCGAGATTTTAATCACAGCTTATGAAGGTGCTTATTCCAAAACTTTCAAAGGTCCGCCTCATGACATCCAAGCTGAAAGAGATAAATTGAACAAGTACGGACGCCCCCTATCAAAATTGGGATTATCCGCAAAAAAAACTATGGTAGAGTGGTTAATGAATGTCAACAGGGTGGACTTGATTTTACTAAGGATGATGAAAACGTGAACTCGCAATCATTTACATAAATTTGTGTCTTCTGTGGTATTGATTTTCTATTTGTTTTTCATTCTACTCTCATTTTCGTAACAATTTCTATCAACAAACAACCAAATGATACAACGATCATCATCAAAATCACATTTTTAATCTACAATCAAACAAAAAACAGAGCAGGATTCGATTGTTACCAAGAGCTGGATCAAGTCCTCTGCATCTGAGCTCTCTGAATTCCTGGCATAAAGAGCAGAAAGGGCAAAACAGATGCATAATCCAGTCCTCTGCTGGAGCCTGGACCAAGCTGTACTTCTTCCTCAGCTTTTTTCTGTAGCTTGAAGCCAGAATCCAGCAGCTGCACAGCGCCGGCGCCAGGAGAATGAACATGAAACTTCCCGATGCGCAACCTTCCATTAAATTAAATCAAATTAATTAAGAGATGAAGAAAAACACACATTGCACCAATGAACCCAAAAAAAACTTCTTTTTTATAAATAAAAAGCTTCATTATTTGCATTTTCCTTACTGGTTTGGCCCTCGTCGACCATTTCGGCAATCTGGCCGAAGGTTACACACGGAAATAGTGCAGTCATGATAGCTGCAACAACAGAGGATATATATTGGTCAAATTTTACATGCAATAGTAACATTTATTGACGTTTTTTAACATCAAAATCGTGCTTAAAGAAATGCAATTATCACAGCTTTTTCCCTCTTAATTGTTTGGCTATAGTTTTTTTTCCTATGCTTTATCGTGCAAGTTACAAAATCACTTAAAAACTAAATAGAAAGCAATACAAAAACACAAGATTTATGTGGTTCCTCTCGAGACGTTTTACATCACGGGAATCAGCAAATCGTTTCGCTAGATTAAGCGCATGAACGATTACAAGACAGCAACCATTCTAATTTTCGTCGGACCCTCTAAGCCTAGAGCAAGAGATGTTTTTTTTTACAAATCCTCCCAAACCCTCCGAATATACAGGGATTTCTGCGGATCGTCTCAAGTGCGGCGTGACTGATGCGCGGGTGCGACATAATGACAAACTTTTGGGAATCTCCGGATGAGTTATGAATAGAGGCATATAAATAACACTCAGAATCATCCAAATCGATTCTCTATAAAGTGTTTTTTAGATGAACGTTTTGGATTTATCGGGCGCCATTTCCGATATATTTCAACATTCCGCCCGGTTAGATAAAATCACGTACTTTGAGTTAACTTTCAACACCAAGGCTCATGAGCATTCGCAAAATACGATTCTCTCCCCCAACCTAGGGTCCATTTGGCACGGCTGCGGCGGTTATGAATCGTCATTCTTGAACGTTCGAATTCACCTAAGAAATTCCATTTACTTTTATGTTTAAAATTATTTTTCTTGATTGCGGTCATAAGTGCCGGAAAACTCCGCCTTTGAGCTAGTTTTTTAAGGGTGAGAAGGTCGCCCGATATTCGGTCCGCTGCTCGGTTGAAACATGACCAATAATAGCGTTTCACTTGTAAAGTGCATTTTAGACGAACGAGCTAGATTTATCGGGCGCCATTCCCGATATGCACTAACGGCGTGGATATCTCCTGGTCGAAAAATCGCTCGAGAAGGCCTGAGAACGGGAAAGAACTATCTTCAACACATGCTAGACACTTCTTATGAGCTGTCAAATATCCATCTTAGTATTAATTAGGCTTCGTTTGGCACGGTGGTCATGAATCGTCGTTCGTGAACGCCCGATAGTCGTGTACAACAAAATCGGTCCTAACCGGTCTGGTTGGGACCGGACTGGTTAGGACCGGCTAGGGACCGGTCCCAGTTAGGACCGGTCCCAGTTAGGACCGGTCCCAGTTAGGACCGGTCCCAGTTAGGACCGGTCCGGTCCCAGAGGTCCCTAGCAGCCCCCCTTTTTCCCTCAAAACCGGTCCGGGACCGGGACCGGTAAAAGACCGGTCCCGGACCGGGACCGGTAAAAGACCGGTCCTGGGATAGGACCGGAACCGAGACTCCCGTGAAGAGCTGTTAAAACAGCTCTTAAAAGAGCTGTTAGCTGTTAACAACTTTTTAAAGAGCTGTTAAAACAGCTCTTTAAAAGAGTTGTTGGTAACGGCTGTTACCTGGCCGACAACAATTAATGCTGCCGGTCTGCTGCACCAGCTGAGCTGGTGCAGCCTGTGCCAGTCTAGGGCCTAGGCCCTAGGCTATTTAAATATATATATATATTTAAATTAATAACACCCCTCTCTCTCATTTAAAAAATAAGTTTTTTTTATAAATCCCCCCTCCTATCATCGACCCCTCCCTCTCTCTCTCTCTATCACTCTCTCTCACTCACTCTCTTTTTATATTTAAAAAAAGATCGGTCCGGGACCGGTCCTCTGGTCCCAGCCGGTTCTCCTCCAGAGGAGAAAAACCGGTCCCGGACCGGTAACGGTTTAGACGGGACAGGTCGGCCAAAAGACCGATCTTTTAAAAGACCGGTCCCAGACTGGACCGGTAATCTTTTTGTTCACGGCTAACGCCCGATCTCATCTAAAAAAATTCATGCATTTTATGCTTAAAACTATTTTATTTTCTTGATAGTGTTTAAAACTATTTTATTTTCAAACGAAGCCTTAGTCATATATATATTTCTACCACTCAAAGCTGTTCCACTTATAATAAACTCCAAAGCTCTGTTCCACCGGAAAATCTTTTATTTTCTCATCGCACAGTGAGTATGATGCGTGGACGTTTTTCTTTCTTCTCAGAATTAAATTTCTAAATTAAGATCCGAAAATTACAGTGCATTTTTCCAACTGATTTTTATTGGAAAATTACAGTACTTTTTTCCGACTGACTTTTATCCGAAAATTACAGCTAAAATTCACAATTGTAAATCAAATCCAAGTGTATTTTTACCGACTGTATTTTATTTCAAAATGTAAAAATACTATAATTTATATTCATTAATTTATTTTTAAAAAATATATATATATAACTTCAATCAAATATATATAATTTTGAGCCAAAAAAAAACATCCTGCGCATCGCGCAATAAGATTTTCTCGTGTCCACGCCCTAATTGCAGCATGTAATAAGATTTAATTATAATACTTAATCTATTTTTTAAACAGAAGCATAAGCCAGATGCAAATAATCAGAAAACTATGATCATACCGTTGGTCCGATCCAGGCCGCAATCGTAGATAGTGGACGCCCACGGCCGTCCGATCTGAGCCATCCTCTGCCGCCTCCCCGGCGGTGAAGGGAGATGCATCTTCGATTGCTGCGGATCAGAAGAGGAAGGCGCGGAGTTCACGGCGACAGGCGGCGGCAGCGGCGGAGGATTACTATTTGATATAGGGAAGGGGACGGCGTGTGGAGTTCCATGCTGCACGCTGCGGAAATTTAGATCGTGGTCGTCGGATTCCGGGCTCGTCGGCCAGCTGTCGACGCCGTTCCTCTGATTCTCCATGGACGAGAACGGATCTTTCGTAACTGTTTAAGAACGTAGCAGAGAGAGTTCTGGTTTTGGTGCAGATATATGTTTTTTAAGTATTGCCGGCCTTTTAGAGAGAGAGAGAGAGAGAGAGAGAGGAGAGAGAGAGAGAGAGAGAGAGAGTTTTCTTGTGCTTATCGTAATGCTAGCTGACTCAGTTCAGGAGAGAGAGAATATAAATTGCAAAGATGAAGTCTTTTTCAACGTGTCAAGACTGGTGGTAGTTCCATACTTCCATGAAAATGCATGAAAGGAAATTCTTTGCCTTTCAACTCCTGGGTCAACATTTAATTTGAGAGTTAATATTAGCAGTCCAATTCTCGCTATTCGCACCCAAAAATTATACAAATCCTAATTGTATTCGCAGTCCAATTCTCGTTAATCGCGTCATGCTCAGATGTGTCGATGTTCAGTTCCTTAGAGGTGACGATCGGGTCGGTCATTCTGGGTGACAACTCGAGATGCAAGGTCGCGGGGATAGGGATGGTGAACTTGCGGACACATGATAGAGCGATACATAGGCTTGAGAGGGTGCATCTGGTGCCCAAGCTGCATAAGAATCTGATGTCATTTGAAAAATTGGAGTCGAAGAGATGCAGTTGGGCGGCTAGGCGTGGAGTTCTGCGGTGATGCTAGGGAAGATCGTGCTCATGCAAGTTGTACAGCGTGTTAGGCTATATCAGCTGATGGGGACCATGGTGCGAGGTGGTGGGCCCATGATTTATGCTCACAATAGGATTGACAGTCGTGGTGGTGGGCCCATGATTTATCCTCTCCATCTAGAAATGATGAGCTGAAGGAAATCGCTTATTTAGGGCTCGAAAGTGTCTGTGGAACAGCGGTGCCGAAATGAAATACGCGCGGGATCAATGAATTTTATGGAGGGATCTCAAATGTTTTAACTATATAAATTGTCTTTTTTTGTGACATTATATTTTCGTCACTAAATAGAATTATTTAGAGACGAAATGTAATTTGGTCACTAAGAATTGATTTTTAGTGACTAAATATTATTTTGGTTGCTAAAAAAATATTTTTAGTAATCAAATATTTATTTTAGTCACTAATTAATTGAAAACAATCATTTAGTGATCAACCTCTAATTTCGTCACAAAAAGTATATTTTTAGTGACAATATTTCGTCACAACTATTTCGTCACTAGATGCCTATTTTCTTGTAGTGGATCTCTCTCTCGTTGCCTAAACCCTAGCCGTAGTTCTACGGTCGCGTCGTCTTTCCCCCTCTTAGATTCACCTTCAAAAAAGAAAATTATCCAGCGAAAATCCCCAAAAAGTAGTCAATTTTCTGGTTAAATAAAGGTTTGTATGTCATTTAACTTGATTTAGAGTTAATTCTTCTATGCATGCATTTAATTTGTTTTCCTATTAGGTTTTAAAGTTGTTTTAAAGTTTTTAAGATGTTTTTTAGACTTCTAGTACTTAACTAGATCAACAAAGTGTTTCACTAATTTGGGATGAGAATGAGATGCAAATTAAATTTTGGACTACAAATAAAATTTATAGACTACGAATAGTGATGGACTGCGAATAGCCAATTCTGGACTGCTAATATCAACTCTCTTTAATTTTTGGGGGAGGGTCGATGCGGGTCAGGCGAGCATTTTGTTGGAATATTCAATTATATTTTTAATATAATGTATATTTTTTTTGTTTATGAAAATATTAATACTGTAATATTTAAGAAAATTTGTAAAGATTGAGAAATCTGCAGAGGAAGAAAAATAATATTTAGTTTAGAAATTGAGTATGGGTAAGACGTGGGTGATCACTGCCCTAAATAAGTTGTACCATCCTTCGGCAGAGTTTTCAACCGATATATGCTCACTCCTCCATGGTACACACCCGACTAAATTCCGGAAACTCCGATGTGCGCGAGCGCCAAAGAAGCTCAGAGCATCCAAACTTTCACTTGATAAAGCAAATGTAAAAAAAGCAAAATCACACGAGAGAAAACGTGAAAGTAGCAGACCGATCGAGAATGTAAGAGAACAAGTAAGTTTCATTTTGACAAATCTATTATATAGGAGTCTCGTGAATAACAGATATAATAAGTTCGGCGTCTATAGAAACATATATTTTCAGCGTAAAGATTAAATGCGGGAAAACGTGTACACAAAACGCCTACAAATATCACGCTTGAAGAAATCGAGGCACGAGAAATCGACGTAAATCAATTTCTTCTCTACGCGTAGAAAATCGACGTAAATTGACGCTTTGTTGGGAATTTGCCCTCAAATTCTCTTGATTTGAAGAGGGGTCACTATGCAATGTTAAGTACAAGATATATTTGATAAAGCCATATTTTTGTAAGATATACAGGCTTAGGTGACTCAAAGAGAAAGGGACAATCATGACCTAAGAACAGGAGAAATCAACTCCTAAGAGATGGAGATTTGTCTCAGCTGAACCGCTGAGACGAAAGGTCGGATCCGCTAAGACGAGGAGGCGTCTCAATGGAACCGCTGAAAAGGAGTAGTTGTCTCAGCTTGTGCCAATCCGCTGAGACAAGGAGCCGTCTCAGCGGATCCGCTGAGACAGAGTCAAGCGTGTTACCTGTTGACTGGCGCCGCCCAGAGTTTGAAAAGGGCGCAAAAAGTGATAAAGTAATGTCTTTATCAGCATGGGCAAGAGAGGTCGTGCAGATAGCCGTTAAAGATGCACAGTGCTATAAAAGCTAATGTTAGGGCAACAAAGAAAAGGTTGTTCATCATTGTGAAGTTGTTCAAGTTGTCAAAACAAGACGTCTGCAACTTCCTGAAGCTACAACAACCTTCTTGCCTTGAACAGAAGTGGTTCTCTCTTTCAGTGATTCAAGCTTTCATCAACAAGAGAGACATGAGTCTTCTTTCTTCCTTCTGAAGAAGAAGACATTGGAGTTGTTCTGAACCAACCAGTCCAGGAACAGCTCAATATCAGCATCAGCTGAGATCTTCTGTTGATACCTTAATCCAAAGCTTCCTATCAGATTGAATCAGTAGTAGAGGTTATTGTTCTATCATTACTTTATTTTGTAAGAGCTATTCAGCTCTGAGAAGATTGTAAATGGCTGTTGTCTGGAGTAGGACCAGGAGGTGGTCTGAGTTGTAGGAGGTGGATTCCTCTGAGTTGTAGGGCTGCTGTGCCTGAGGTAGGAGCTAGTGATAGCTCTGAACTGTAGGGACTATTGTCCCGAGGTAGGATCCTCTGTGATCTGAGTAGTTCGGAGGAACTTGTGGTGTAAGCTCTAGGAGCTGAGAAGATTACTTGGAGGAGTATCTTTGACCCTATCTAACATTGGAGTTAGAGGGGTGTAGGGGGACAGTGGACTACCCATCACTTGGGGAACCACTATAAAATCCTTTGTGTTGTGGCTGTGATTCTATGAGCTTGGTTTTTATTAATTGATTATGTAGGCTCATTAGGCTACTAACAGCTCTAAGCTTAAAAAGAAATAAGAAAAACCTATTCACCCCCCCCCCCCCTCTCTAGGTGATTTAGTCTAAACCCTTTAAATTCTTTCAAGTGGTATCAGAGCTAGGTTGCTTATAAAGGCTTAACAGCCAAGCAAGATCCCAAGGGTTAGATTAAAAGTTTATTTGCATGGCTGGCTACCAAAAGGAGATGAGTTCAATGAATTTGCCAATATGTAGGAAAGATTCCTTTGGCATGTGGAAGCAAAGGGTCAGGTTGTAACTGGAAGCAACTGACCCTAGGATTTTTGTGACAATAGTGGAAGGTCCCTTTACCTTCACTAAGACTACCACTTCTGAGCCAGTGGTGGAGGTGCCAAAGTCATATGCTGAACTGAACAAGGATGAGATTGTCCTGGCTGGCATGGACAAGAGGGCACAAAACATTATTGCCAGTGCTATTGATGATTCCACCTTTCAGAACCTTGTCCATTGCCAAATAGCCAAGGAGATGTGGGACACCCTCATTGTCTATATGGAGGGCACTGCCGAAGTTAGGGATGACAGGAAGTCACTCCTTAACCAGGAGTATGAAGCATTTAGGCAGCTGAACATGGAGGGCATAGTTGTGTGCTATGAAAGGTTCTTTAGGATAGTCAATGAGTTAAGAACCTGTCAGAGAGTGTTCAGCAATTATGAACTGAATGATAAGTTCCTGAGATCTCTTACTAGAGAGTGGGACAACAAAATCTGTGCCATAAGGGAAATGGCTAAGTTGGCTGAAACTCCTCCACATACTCTTTATGAAAAGCCGCTCTCCTATGAGATGCAACTGACTGTCAGGAAGGAAGAAGAGCAGAATGCAAGGAGTAATACCAGGGAGAAATCCCTGGACTTCAAGGCTGAAAGCTCAAGAAGAGGGAAGGAGAAGGCTCGCTCACCTCCCAGAAGATCTGCTGAACCAGAAGTTTCTGAGCCCAGCTCATCAGGTTGCTTCTCTTCTGATGAGGAAATTGCTGCCTTCACAAGGCATTTCAAAAAGATGCCGAGGAGGAAGCAATGGAAGAACAAGCATTCCTCCTCATATCACAACAAGGAGGACATCAAGGAGTCAAAGCATCACTCCAGGAGTGACATGTATGACTCCAACTCTAAATTTAATTCCTCCAAAGTTGTTTGCTATTGCTGCAGCAAGCCTGGGCATGTCATTGCTGACTGCCCAGTCAAGAGAAGAGAGAGAGGGATGAGAAGAAGGCTGCTCATCAGCCAAGAGGCAAGAAAGGAGATAAATCTTTTCTAGCTAAGAAGGAGAAGAGCTGGAGTGAATCAGACTCCAGCTCATCCGAATCTGAAAAGGAAGAAGCTCACATTGGGCTGGTTGCTGTTGAAGAACCTGTTGCTGGCAGGATTGCAATCAGGGCCCCTCTATCTCACCCTGAAAGTGATGATGAGGTGGATGAAAAAGAGGAGTATAATGGTCTGATGGCCATATCTGAAGGCTCCTCAAGCAGAATATCTGATGTTGATGAGGTACCTGTTTTCAACCTATCCCATTCAGATTCTGAGTATGAAACCAGCCCATATTCTGATACATCCTCAAGGGATGGAGGTGAGGATGGATCAAGATCAAATATAGATGTTGATCATCTGATTGACAGATATGGGGCTCTCATTGATGCCTTGGGCAGGAAGAAAAAGCTTGTTAAAGAACAAGCTAAAGAGCTCAAAGAGCTAAGGCCACTTAAGGCTGAGCTACAAAGCAAGATGGACATCTTCCATCAAACTGGACAAAAGTTCATAAAGCTCCAGAAGGTGATTGATAATCTTCTTGATGAGAAATAGAAAATGTGGGTGTTTGTCAAGAAGCTTAGCAATCAGCTTCTCAAGGAACAAAACTTAGTTGCCCAATTCTCCAAACCCAAAACTGTGCTACCCATTATTGGGACCTTCTCCTCCCAATCTGGTAGGGGGGATTAGGTCACAATAATAAGACAGCCAAGGCTGGGAATGATAGAAAGGGCAGGGCTCCAGCTAGTCTTAAAACTACCTTTCAAAAGGTGTGGCTGCCCTCTAACCAGTATGACCAAGCACTCATATATGGTCAGAGGCAAAATGAAAAGGCTCCTTGCAATTTGAATGAATCAAGCATTGCAAGGAGAAAGGGACTTGGGTAGAGTGCAATGAAAGCTCCCCATGAGGAAATTCAGATGGTCCAACCTGGACCATTTGTCTTTGGTACCTCAGCACCCTCACTCAAGGGAAAGGAAGCCAGCTCTTCCAAGACTGGCCCAGCTGAGAAAAATGTTGGCTGCTGTAGTGGGGAAAACCCACATCAGAGCATTTCTGATGTACTTGTCAACAGTATGAGAGCTAAAAAGCTGAAATCTGTTGGTGGCGTGAAGAAATCCTCTCATGTGCACAAGCCCCAAACATCTGTCACACCTTCTCCAGCTGCAAAGCCTAAGAAGAAGGCTATCTCCTTCTCTGAACCTAGGTAAACTTCTGCTCCTTCAAGGAAGGTTCAGAAAAGTAGATACAACATTCATGAGTGCTGGTGCTGTGGTAAAGTGGGTCACTTTGTCATAGATTGTTGGCACAACTCAAGTGCCCAAAGTGCTAGGAGTAGCTTTCCTCCTAGAGGTGCACCCATTAAATATAACTACCCAATGACTAACTGTTTCCTAGGACCCAATCCTTATTGGGGTCCTAAGGCTTACTAACTTTGTGGTTGCAGGATAGTTCAAGTGCCAACATGATTTGGTACTTGGACAGTGGGCGTTCCAGACATATGACTGGAAAAAGGAAGGCCCTTAAGGACTTCATTCCAGAACCCAAAGGAAGAAAGGTCACCTTTGGTGGCTCTGAACTGGGAAGAATAAAAGGTTTTGGTATGATTTCTAATGGCATAATCTCTATCACCAATATAGCTCATGTTGATGGGTTGAAACGCAACCTGTTGAGCATAAGCCAATTATGTGACTTAGGTCATGTAGTATTCACTAGTGAGAAGTGTCTGATAAAAAGGATGAGTGACAACCAAGTCAATCTCACAGGAACTAGCTAGGTATGGTAATGTATATAGTTTAGACTTCATTAATATAGATTCTTCTATGCATGTTTGTCTTGTAGCTAATGAGAATGAGTCTCTTTGTGTCTAATGACACAAGAGGCTTGCTCACATAAACTACAAAACAATGAACAATCTCTTTTCCAAAAACCTTGTGAGGGACTGTCCCAAGATTAAGTGTATTAAAAGCTACCCTTGTCATGCTTGCCAAATGGGGAAGCAAACAAGGGACACTTTTAAAAGTATTGGTTCCAAAGATACTTAAAGGTGTCTTTATCTATTGCACATGAACTTGTTTGGTCCTTTGTCAATTGAGAGCTTAAATGGGAAGAGGTATACCTTGGTGATTGTTGATGATCACTCAAAGTATACATGGATGCACTTCTTAAAGAAGAAGTCTGATACCTTGGATGTATTCAAGACATTTGTCAAGGCTATTCAGAATGAATTGTTGTGCTCAGTGGTCAGAATAAGATCAGAACATGGCACAGAATTCCAGTCTAAAGCCATGACAAGTTTCTGTCAAGGTCTTGGTATCACCCAAGAGTTCTCCTCTCCCAGAACTCCACAACAAAATGGAGTGGCTGAGAGAAGGAACAGAACTTTGATTGAGGCTGGCAGAACACTGTTGAGTGACTCCTCTCTCCCAGAATATTTCTGGGCTGAGGCTGTCAGCTCAGCTTGTCATGTCCTCAATAGAGCCTCCATCAATAAGGCTCTTGGTATCACCCCATATGAAATTCTCAAGGGAAAACAACCAACCATCTCTTACTTTAGAATCTTTGGTTGCAAATGTTACATCCTGACCAATGGGAAACAACCCCTCACCAAGTTTTCTGAGAAGTGCAAGGTGGATATCCTTGTTGGATACATCTCTAATATTAGAGCCTATAGGGTCTTCAACAGCACAACACTTGTTGTTGAAGAAACCATGCATGTAGCCTTTGATGAATTTGACCTTGTTCATAAGGAATGGTCTACCCAACCTCCAAGTGCAGGAATTTCAGAGAAATTGCAGGAATTAAGCCTTCGGGACAGACCAAGCTCAAGTCAGCGTCCAACTTTAACTGGAACTGACCATGAAGAAGCTGCACAAGATGTTGATCCTCAGCTGCATGAAGAAATTGATGATTTGGAAGAAGTTCAGCAGGATGCAGTGAGTGAACAGCAAATAGTAGCTGCCAGATTGCCTCCTGGTCTAAGGGTTGACAGGAATCATCCCTTGGAGCAGATCATTGGGGATGTTCAACAAGGTGTGACAACTAGGAGCAGGGCTCACAATGAGGCCTTGTTCCTCAGTTTCCTGTCACAGGTAGAGCCCAAGAAGTTTGAAGAGGCCAACATGGATCCATTCTGGATTCAGGCAATGCATGAAGAACTCTTGCAATTCAAGAGGTGCAAAGTATGGAAGTTGGTGCCAAGACCACAAGGACACAATATCATAGACATCAAATGGATCTTCAGGAATAAGATGGATGAAAATGGGACAGTCATCAAGAACAATAATTTCGTCCGACGGAGAAGATCTGATCTTACGCGCACTGGAAGCCTAAAATATGGCCTATTTGTACCCGTAGATATAAAGCAGATAAATTCCCGCTATCCGCAGACCTAAAATAGGAGTTAAAAGGAAATTCAGCGTGAACAGATTTCTCGAGTCATTACGACGAATTCGTCAAAACACTTTCTATGGGTTGGTCGAGACATCACGATAACTCTCTAAACATCACGACGAATTCGCAGAAACCTTTTCAACGGATTCATCGAAACATCACGGCGAATCGTCGAGTCCCACTCGACGAATACAGGTTCGTGGAGACATCACGACGAATCGTCGAGTCCCTCTCGACGAATTCCGATCATCGAGATATCTCAATCACTCGAAATGTCACGATGAATTCATCGAAACCCTTTCGACAGATTCGTCAAGACATTACGACAAATCATCGAGTCATCATGATATCATTCGACGAATCATCGAGTCATCACTTTGACTCTCGACGAAATTGTTGAGATACCTTTATGACATGATCAAAAATCGATATTCACAATATCTCCACAATATCTCCTTGTGATCCCGATGATAACTAAAATTTATGATATAAATAATTTTCTCCAATTCTACGAACTATAGGCAAGAGCACCTATCGTTCATAGTATAAGATATTTAAAAATAAATATCAAGTGTCGTATTCCACGGGTCTGTTGATTACTTCTACTCACGCAAATTAATATTATTTTATCAGTAATAAAATAAATGTTTTAAGAAATGATAAAAGAGAGGAAACATTTGATCGAGAATCCTTCTTAAGTAAAATATTTCGTAAACTTCATAAATTTATTTGGACAAACTTGACCGTGGAGGTTCCCAAAATATGATAGAGCCTCTCTCGAGAGAACTACCACCTAACCTTAGGTTGATCCATTAAGACACCTGGGCCAATCGAAACCCCTAAGCTTGCTTTATGCGGTGAGCCCCACTATTGGATTTGACTCCAATCCGGAAGATTTGTATCACCCTCTCTCGAGAAGTGCATGAAACTCTTTTTATCTTTGAGTGATCTCCTCGTTCGCATGGATCTCTCGATCACTAGCATACGGATCTTAGATCGAGAAACATATTCGCGACATATGAATTCGAAATAATTAAATTCAATGATAAATCCTAGTTTTCCAAAACAAACTATGAAAAAGAGATTACAAAATAACACTACTTAAGAATTCATCAGATCAAATGTAATAAAATTAGCTACTCATGATTAAAGAAAAAGAACATTTTATAACTAAGAAAGGAGAATTACAATTGCGAGAAAAGTAAATCTAAGCTATGAATTTAAATTTGCAAAACATAAAGTAAAATTTCATAAATGAAATACAATAAGAAAATGCAGCAAAACTACTCTAAAAATGAACCAATCTAAGCATGGATCGGATCCCCCGCTTCAAGGCGGC
Source organism: Dactylorhiza incarnata (assembly GCA_033032865.1). Taxonomy (NCBI): domain Eukaryota; kingdom Viridiplantae; phylum Streptophyta; class Magnoliopsida; order Asparagales; family Orchidaceae; genus Dactylorhiza; species Dactylorhiza incarnata. The sequence goes on from JAWHQI010000265.1 coordinate 3,640,772, forward strand.
ATCAGGAATTTATAGGCAAAAGTTCTGGAAGTCACGCCCCTAGGTCACGCCCGTGACCTAGGGCGTGTAATGTACGGAACCGGCGTCTTGAAAGCCGGGGAACGTTGGGAGCAAAACCGCCAAATTTCATCAATTTGCAGTACACACCCCATGGTCACGCCCATGACCATGGGCGTGTCTTGACCGAGACCGAGAGTGGCTGAAAACGGTGGGAATGGGAGTAGTTCTGACAGTTGCGGGAGAAGTCACGCCCTAGGTCACGCTTGTGTCCTGAAGGTCACTCCCGTGACAGGGGGCGTGTAAGATGGAAACGTACTGCGGCGGAAACTACTTGTATTGAATGCTTGTCGGGTGAGTCACGCCCGTGGCCTGAAGAAGTTGACCATGAAGAAGCTGACAATGAAGAAGCTAACTGGAACTGACCATGAAGAAGCTGCACAAGATGCTGATCCTCAGCTGCATGAAGAAATTGCTGCTTTGGAAGAAGTTCAGCAGGATACAGTGAATGAATAGCAAATAGTAGCTGCCAGATTGCCTCTTGCTCTAAGGGTTGACAGAAATCATCCCTTGGAGCAGATCATTGGGGATGTTCAACAAGGTGTGACAACTAGGAGCAGGGCTCACAATGAGGCCTTGTTCCTCAGTTTCCTGTCACAGGTAGAGCCCAAGAAGTTTGAAGAGGCCAACATGGATCCATTCTGGATTCAGGCAATGCAGGAAGAATTCTTGCAATTCAAGAGGTGCAAAGTATGGAAGTTGGTGTCAAGACCACAAGGACACAATATCATAGGCACCAAATGGATCTTCATTCTGGATCGTGAATGAATGTCTTTTAAAAATAATATTTCATTGCTGAAACCCTAGAAGGTGGGTTGTCATGGCCGGAAGAGTGAAGACAATACTGGATCCGCAACCTTAAAGAAGTCGACGTCGAGGAGCAGCAAGGCCGGTTTCCAGTTCCACGCCAGCCGTACGCTTTCTCAAGGCTGGCAAGTCCGGCGAGCGTACCCGCCCTGGTGCTTCAATCGACTCTCGCCGCCATTATTGAGAACTTTCAAACATCTCTTTACTACTTCAGTCTAAACTCATTTTCTCAAGTATGAAGTTTCTTTCAAACATCTCTTTATTATATTTTTGATTTTTTTCTCTCCTGCTAAAGGTTGGAAGGGTAGTTATTGTTGCAACCTCAAAACATACTTGAGGATGGTCGTCCGCAAACTAAAACAACTAATAAAATCGGAATTTAAATTTTGAACAATTAATGTCGCCGTACGTCGAATGTCGCCGCGCCCCGAGTATTATCGGGGATTGGGGGCAGAACCCTATGCTTGTCGCCGGCCTCGCTGAATATTGCTGCCCCCGCCGAATGTCGCATGAATGTCGCATGAATGTCGATTGAAAGTCGCTTGAATGTCGTTTGAATGTCATGTGAATGACATCTTAATAAGGCTATACACACACACACACACACACACACACACACACGAGTCAAACGGCACGGGCCTCCGGCCCTACGTGAGTGCAATCGGCGGGCTTCGCCCACCCCCGAGCCCGCCCCCGGCGGGCTTTGCCCGCACCCTAAACCCTAAATAATAAATAAAACAAACATTATTTTTATAATATTTTTTTTATAATTAATTAATTATACTGGATAACTTTATTTTCTATTAATTTTTTCCAAGATTTTTTTTAATTCCGCGGCTCCGGCGCGGATAAAGCCACTGGCGGCGACCTGCCCGGAACCCACTGGTGGGGTCGCCGGTCTCCGGCGAACCCGCCGGAGGTAGTCCGGCCGGATCTGGGCCTCACGGTCAGGGCTACCGCCGGCGGTGGCCTTGCCGGAGCACTGTCGGAGCACTGCCGGAGTACCCCCGGTAGGTTCGTCGGTGTCCAGCGACCCCTACGGTGGGCTCCGGGCAGGCCGCCAGCGGCGGCGGACTCATCCGCGCTGCCCTCTGTTTTTAGCCGGGGGGGGGGCTGTTTCAGTGAAGGGGCTCGGGATTTTTGCGGCTCGGGATTTTTGCTGAAAGGAGGGAGGAGGAATTCTGAGAATGGCTATTCGCAGTCTAAAATCATGATTTGATTTTGAGATAAACGCACAGAATTTGTGTGATGATTTTAAAATGCATGATTTTTAGAAGTCATCCCATATTTCTTTTTAGATAGTATATATATACTATATTAAGGAAAAAATTGTCTTTTGGTGAAACATTCAAAGTTGTCAAATATAGTTTTATTGTTTACTTAACATATATTTTAATCTACAACAACACTCAAGACTTTATCCCACTATAGTGAGGTTGGCTATATGGATCCTTTGTCGTCATTGTGCCTTATTTTTAATCATAGTCTCACTAATGCCTAAGTACATTATGTCTCTCCTTATAGTTTCATTCCAAGTCTTTTTTGGTCTACCTCTCCCCCGTTTAACATGTTTAGTGACTAAACTCTCACGCCGCCTAACAAGTGCCTCTAATGATCTCCTATGTACATGTCCGAACTGTCTTAAACGAGCTTCTCACATCTCTACAATTGGCGCCACTTCTGTCTTATCCCTGATACATTCATTCCTAATTTTATCTAGTCTCGTGTACGTGACCACACATCCACCTAAGCATTCTCATTTCCGCAAATCTCATTTATTTTTTGCACATGTACACTATTCACCGCCCAACACTCAAAATCGTAGAGCATTGCTGGCCTAATTGTAGTACGATAAAACTTGTCATTAAGTTTTGATGGTACTTTACGATCACATAAGATCCCAGACGCGCCTCTCCACTTCAACCAACCTACTTGGATTCTATGTATCACATCTTTATCTACACGTCTATCTTTTTGAATTATCAACCCCAGATATTTAAAGCGCTCACTGTGGGAAATATCTTGGTCGCCCAATTCATTATATAATTGATAAAAATATCGTTTTCATCGCTTCTTAATGGCCACATCTATCATCCGTCAAAATCGTATCTATTTTATCTTTTATGCATTTAACTTGGCATAAATCTCTTGTATTCTTCTCTCTAGCTCGAGCAATTTTATAGATATCACTCTCTCAATCTTTGGTATCTAGTCGTTTGTAAAATTCTTCATAACCATGACTTCTTGTTTTACTTACTGCATTTTTAGCTTCTTTCTTGACGACTCTATATTTTGTCAAGTTATCCACCAAGATGAGTAGCTAACCATCTTTGCCCTCACTTTGTCTTGCACTTTCTCTTTTCACCACCAAGATTTTTATGTGGGGGACGCACGACTTTTTGACTCTCCAAGTACGATCTTTCCACTTATCCTTAAATGAGAATACATAACTTCTCATGTGACACTAGGATCAACATAAGGATCATCAACTAGTTGTTCTATAATTGTTGCCTTTAAAACAACTTGTTTTTCTTTCTTCAAGTTCCACCACTGAATTTTTGCAACACTTTTGTCTTTCTCTTACAGAAACTATATTTAATTTGAAACATCCAACACACTAGTCTATATTGCATTGTCAAACTTTTTCTTGGTATAACTTTGCAATACTTATAAATCTTTTTATCAATTTTGCGAGTCATAAAATAGTCAATTTGTGACTTAGTTTGTCCGCTCTTAAAAGTAATTAAGTATTCTTCCATCTTCATGTAAAACGTATTTGTCACAATTAGCTCATGTGCTATGACAAAGTTTAGAATGTTTATTGCTTCTTCATTTTTTTCCACATACTCAAATCCTTCATAAACGTCTGTATAATCCGTATTTTTCTTTCAAGCATGTCCATTTAAGTCTCCTCCAATGAAAAAAATTTTCGTTTTGAGGGATTTTTCTTACCAAGTTATCTAAGTTTTTTCAAAATTGTACTTTAATAGCTTCACTTAATCCTACTTGTGACATACCTACTATGATAAGCTATCATTAAAAGTAATTACACCATTTAAGTAAAAAATATATTAAAAACAAATAAAATTCAATTCTCATTTAAGTAATTACACAATATTCTCAAATTAAAAATGATGATGAAAATTTATAAAATTGAAAAGTTTTTAGTACAGCTCTTATACCTACTATGGTAGGTTATCATTATGCATCTTAATTTTATTAAAGTTGATTTGAAAAGTAACGATAAAAACAAATTCATTTAATTTATAAAAATAATGATGAAAAATTAATAATATATGAATAATGATGAGTTTTTTTTAACAAAAATAAAAATTGATGTATAACTATTTTTTGTATTAATTAATAATGTGTTTATTTTAAACTGTATTAATTAATTGATGGGGTCAGAGCTCCGTGCCTGTCACGATCGAGATACTCTCACAGTTGGGATACTGTCACGATTGACCGTAGGGGCGGAGACCCGTGTCTGTCACTCGTGTGTGCATATGTGTGTGTGTGTAAAGAGAGAGAGAGAGAGAGAGAGAGAGAGAGAGAAACAACATTAGATAGAAAAATACCTGTTTCTTTATATTTTTGTTATTTATTCAAATTCATAAAAAAAAAAGATAAAGAATATTTAACCAAATCATGACTAACATTTGATAATGTAAAACATATTGTATTAAATTAATGACATGCACAGGATCCCCCAAACACGTGTGGTGTCAAGCTGCCACTAAATTTTTCTCATAATGTGTGCGGTCATATATAAATGATTTTGTATGAGGATTGAGGATAGGGAGATAGATCACTCTCATTGCTTTAAATTGCGCAGTCATACATCTTGTGGCTGCGGAACAATCAAAGCTCTTTGAGTTCGGTAGATTAGGTTTGCTTTAACTCAAGAGTGAATTGAATACGCACAAAGTTAAATTAGAATCAACAATAGAGTTTTTACAAGAAAAGTTCAGAAAGAGGAAAAAAATTATGGGGCCTGACCTAGTTCAAAAAATTCGCTAGCAATATTGTTATTGTACACAATTGTTTTAGAGATGAAGGACCACCGCTCGTTTCATAATTTAGCAAAGAGTCTTCTGATTGTTACACGTGTTAGGGACACCATTTAGATAGTTGCATACGAGGGCGAGTCCCGAAGGTCAACCCATGGTGATGCGTTCTGGAGAGCGGAGCACCTTCTGGAGCAAAGAGCGCCTTCTGGAGAGTAGAGCACATCCTGAAGAGCGGAGCGCGGTCCAGAGAGTAGAGCGCGGTGGCTCACACTAGATAATGAAGCATTCGCTGGAGCAAACTGCAGGGCGGAGCGTGCACAGGAGAACAATGTGTTTACTGGAGCAATTTGAAGAGCAGAGTGTGGAGGCACCCACTAGAGAATGGTGTGTTCACTGGAGCTAACTGGAGAGCGGAGGTGTGCACTGGAGAATGGTGGGTTCACTAGAGCAAACTGGAGAGCGGAACCCAGGGACGCGCATAGAAGAACCATGTGTTTACTGGAGCAAACTGGAGAGTGGAGCGCACCGAAGAGTTGCCCTTACGAGCGCGTTTGGGGGGAACGCCGCACGAGGGAGCTAATGGGATTTCTCAGAGGTTTTTTGGTGTCCCACTGCAAGAGCGCAAAATTTGTACTCCTCTTTCAATTAGTGGAGGTCCAGTTCTCTGAAAATCACCAACGTTATGAGCGTTTATGTGAAATGACCGGCCCACCAGAATTTCATACAATCTTCGATTGAATAGTCTATCTTGTAGCATTTTTCAAGACCAATACGTCGCAGCTTTCGGATCGAAGTTTTGTTGAGCGGTTGAAGATATTTGACGGCCCTAAATTTCAAATCTCAAGTTCCGTTAACGGCGATTTGGAGGAAGAAGTAAAGGAGACGCCAATGGACTTGCGAGGTCCCGGGCGACCCTCCCCACACTGTCCGGCCACCCATTGGAAGTCGGAAGGAGGGGGCGGCGGCACCTGTCGCCCCCTTCCTGTTGCGCCTCACGAAGGAGGAGACCGGACCGGTTTCGCCTGGTTTTACCTTGGATCGCTCCGGGGTTGTTTGAGGAGTTAAACTGACTCGGAATCACGCAAAATTTGGCCCGTTGACATCGTCTAGGCATGTTGTGGCAGTTGTGGTCATGTTAGCCCAATTCCACCGCTTTCAAATTTTGTGGAGCCCATCACCTATATATCACTTTCTTTGATAGTTTACATTTCCATTATGGACTGCTTATAGCTCGACAACTATTTTCATTCAGTTCAAAAAGAATTTAACATCAAACTTTTGAGCAAAACTAGGCATGGGTTGATAACTTCGAAAACTCGCACCATCTCCGGTTAGATCAATCTTATAATCAGACTTCTTTTAAAACAGAACAAGAGATTTGGGGAAAAAATAAAATGCGACTAAAATATCTAAAGAAACATTTTAAAACATATTTTCAATGCATCATTTAAGTATCAATCTGTTTGACACGCGATGGCGAACTTTCAATTGACAATGCATGGGTAGCCACAGTGTCCTGCGCGCAGTACTCCCGCCTCGACAGTGTCCCGGCGCGACAGCGCTCCCTTCGCTCACGAACCTCGTGCGCACGAAAAAATTGGGACGGGGAGGGCATCGGGCACCGGGGTTCGCGAGCGGAGGGAGCGCCATCGCGTCGGGACACTATCGAGGCCGGGGTACTACCGCGCAGGGCACTGAGGCTACACATGCACTGTCAATTGACCGAGCGTCTTAGAGCGGACGAGTTTGGGCGGAGGTACCGTCGCTACTGGGGTACTGTCGAAGCGAAGAGCATCGAGCACGGACAGTAGCACGTGCGAGGATGCTCGTATTCCAGTTAACCCACTTTAAGATGAGGATTTGCCTTCCTACCTGGCCGAAGGTCAGCAGATTCTCAAATTACTTATATATCAAATTAAGCATTAATGCATAAATATATAGAAACCACCATGAAATTTTAAATTTTGTAAAAGTCCTGGATTCCCAACTAAAATTTTGATAGAGGGAAGGATTAGAGACTTAAAATTTTGCAATGGTTAGGTGCCGTCATATGTTTTACACGGCGTTTAGATCCAATGAGTTTGGAGAAAAACAACATCGTAATGAAATGTGTTTGACATGACAATAATTATGACCGCCACCAAGAAAAAAAAATTTGAACATAAAAATGGAGGGAGTAACTTCGGTGAGATCGGGTGTTCACAAACGAAAGTTCGAATCCAAATTGCCACCAAGAAAAAAAAAATTAAACATAAAAAATGGAGTTCCTTATGGTGAGATAAGTCGTTCACGACCGCCACCACCGTGCCAAACAGAACCTAATCAGACTACTAGGGAAAAATCATTATAGTTTAAAATTTTAATGACAACATGATATGAATGTAAATTATAAAATTTCATTTGAAGGATGGATTTAACAGCATTTGCTCCTCCAGCAACTTGGACAGAAGCATTGGCATTGAAACTCTGACCTGATCTTAATCTTAGTTTTGACTACTTCAATTGATGCTACAGTCAGCTTTTTGCCAACCAGCAATATAATATAATGCAATGCAATTACTGTGAAGCAGCTTTCAAAGCTATATTTTATCTTTAAAACAGTAAAGAAATTCCAAACAGTCCAAAGCTTACATGGATCAACCCCTCTATTTCTTGAAATTCAAAAAATCTCCCCCTCAAAATTTACAATATTACACAACAGTATCTCAATCAACACACAGTTAATAACTTTTTTTTGTAATAAAAACTATATAAACTTGAAAGAGACATTTTGATAATTTCACAAATAAAAGCAATATCATTGTAAGCTTTGTAAATAACCCTACCCACATTAAATATATATAAAATATAGGATCATTTATGAGGACCCCCCCCCCCCCCCCCCCCCCCCTCTAAGTTTGCTAAATTATAAGTTGCACCCCTCTTACTTTTGAAATTACATAAAATTCTCATAAAGTTTACATTTCATAACATTCATGCACAAAAATATCTCCTAGGAATAAAATTTTAGGGGATAAAAAATATCTCCTAAGAATAAAAATTTTAGGGGATATTAAAAATATCCCCTAGGAATAAAGATTCCCATAAAGTTTACATTTCATAACCTTCATGCATGGATCTTATAAAATGTAAACTTAGGGGGAGGTTTTTGTAATTCCAAAACTAAAAGGGGTGCAACCTGTAATTATGCTAACTTTCATGAAAGGTTTTGGTAATTATTCATATATATATATATAATATATAATATAGATAATTAAAATAGAGAAAATATGCCAAGTTCTACCCACATTTTAATTTACATCAGACCAAAGATGCATCCTACACATAACTCACCCCATGAATGTGGGGGTCTGTACAATTGTTGCACACAGTTCATCGGGTTCATGGATCATATTTCGCCGCGATATCCTCCGGAACCAAAATAATCCCTTCTAGACCCAGCAATCGCCATGGTTTTCTGATGCTCTAATTTTGGGCAATCGCGTATCCGATGACCAAGCCCGCCGCAATAAGCACAGCCCTTGACGCCGCTCGCGTCCGCGACAGCGTCACTGTACTCCATCGGGTCATTCAGCTCGGCCAACACCGGCGGGATTCTCTGTTTCGCCTCCTGCAGCAAGTGCTTCAAATCGAGAAGGGTGGTTTCGCTCTGATTCTTGTTTATGAACGTCGTCGCGATGCCGGTTTTACCGCACCTCCCGGTTCGCCCGATCCGATGAACGTAGTTCTCAATCTCCGCGGGCATGTCGTAGTTGATCACGTGCTGGATGTCAGGAAAATCAAGTCCCTTCGACGCGACATCAGTGGCGACCAGCACGTCCTTCGTGCTCGATTTGAAGGAAGAGATCGCGTATTCTCTCTCTTCCTGATCCTTCCCGCCATGAATGGCAACCGCCTCGACTCCCTTCAGGAGAAGATACTCATGGATGTCGTCCACATCCGCCTTGTTCTCGCAGAAGATGAGTACAGGAGGCGGAGTCTTTTGGAGGCATTCGAGGAGGTACACGATCTTCGCCTCCTGCTTCACGTACTCGACTTCTTGTATCACGTCGAGATTTGCCGCGCCGGCACGTCCCACGTTGACGGTAACGGGCTTCACAAGGGCGCTCCGAGCAAAGTTCTGGATTTTTTTAGGCATGGTAGCTGAAAATAGAAGGGTCTGCCGCTGGTCTTTAAAATGATCAAAGACCTCCCTGATGTCATCCTCAAAGCCCAAATCAACCAGCCTATCAGCCTCGTCTAATGTCAAATACCTGCAGTAAATAGCTGGTATGAGAAAACGGATGTTAAATTATAAAAAAAGGAACTAGTGTTCTTGGTATTTTTATTTTTTGAAAATGCATTCGCATATGCGTGCGCCCAAAAAATAATTACTGGGTGTACCGGGCATACATGAGGCGCAAACCAGCGTAGGGCGCACGATAGAACGAATGCTTTCAAATGATTTTCTTAATGCAAAATTGTAAGCAGGACATTTCATGCATTTACATGAAATATGTTTTTGAACAAATTTAACATAAAAATTTACTCAGATTTGATATAATAGTAAAAAGAAACATACTCACGGTTACCTATTTGCATGACAGTTGGAGCGCTATTATGATGACTAAGGCAAAGTTGACTTAAGACGAGACGACTACAGCAAAAATGACTTGGGAAGGTTAAGATAATATATTAATATTTTCTCAAAAATATATTGGTGTTGATGATTGACCTCTCCCACGAGATTAAATTGGCGCAGTGTTTTTGCTCCGGTGAGTTTGGACAAAAACGCTCAGTCATGGTTGGCATGACAACGATTATGACCGCCACCAAGAAAAGAAAACTAGTTGCGAGCATAAAAGTTGATGAAGTTCCTCAGGTGAGGTCGGGCGTTCACGAACGACGGTTCATAACCACATTGTTCACGAACACCACCGCCGGGCTAAACTGAGCCTAAGTTTTTGGGTTGGGTTTAGTTCCAACCGACTTAGCTTTTGGGTTGAAAGCGGATTTGACCAAAGATACAGCAGGCCAAACATTAGTCCACTGTGATTGACAACGATCGTCGTCATAATTCATATCAAGTGAAAGCTATATATATAATAGAAATAATTACCCAAATCTCCCTTAGCATAATTATCGAGAGCGCCCCTCTTGTTTTTGAAATTACAAAAACCTCCCCTTAATTTTTCATTTCATTACAAAAACCTCCCTTGGACTTTGCATTTCCTAACATCAATGAACAAAAATACCCCCTGAAAACTGTACACCGAGGGGGGTCTTTTTGTGCATGGATGTTAGGAAATGAAAACTCCAGGGGAGGTTTTTGTAATGAAATGAAAACTTTATGGGAAGTTTTTGTAATTTTGAAAATAAGAGGGGTGTTGTCAGTAATTTAGCAAAGTTAGAAGGGAGGTCCCAGTACATGGCCTATATATATATAGGGCCATTTATCGGGACCACCCCTCTTACTTTGCTAAATTACTGAGAGCACCCCTCTTATTTTCGAAATTACAAAAAACTCCCCTATAAGTTTAGCATAATTACAAAAACTTCCCTTGAAGTTTTAATTTCATTACAAAAAACCCCATCGGTGTACAATTTCATTACAAAAAAATCCTGAATTTTTGTTCATGATGTTATGAAATGAAAAGTTCAAGGGAGGTTTTTGTAATTTCAAAAATAAGAGGGGTGCTCTCAGTAATTATGCTAACTTACAGGGGAGGTACGGGTAATTATTTCTATATATATATATATATATATATACAAGATGGTAAGAGTCAATAAGCCACATAAAAATATCACCTTTTACCGTTGTAAAAACCAAATAGACAAAAAAAGGGCAGCCCGGTGCACAAAGCATCCCCGCGTAGCGACTAGCGAGGGTCCGGGGAAGGGTCCCACCACAAGGGTGAAATGTAGGCAAACCATACCATGCATTTTTACAAGAGACTGCTTCCAGGGCTCGAACCCGTGACCTCAAGGTCACACGGCAACACCTTAACCGGTGCGCCAAGGCTCCCCTTCGTATAAACCAAACAGACACGTGTCAGCAAAATAAAGTACAGCTCTTAGGGGCCTAATATTCAAATGACAATTAAAATTATTTAATAGTTGAGCATCGAACTGGATATAGCAAACAGTTGAACAAATAAAGCAAGAAACTATTATTATTGTTATTAGAAATAGCGTACATGCATGTCAAAGAGATGTCCATTTTCTTGCTTCGTGTAATTTAGAATACAACGGTCTGTGGGGATTCTATGCACTCGTTCAAGCTATGTTCTGCCTCTGGTAGACATGTTTGTTACAACGAACAATTTCGGTCTTGCTTTGTTTGATCGGTCCAAAACCAAAGTCATTTAGTGCAGCAACAGTTTGGGCTGAAGCCAAAGAAAACTGCAGTGCATGAAGGATTATTGATAAGGATCATGAGTACTGATAGCAGCACGGGACACTGCACCAGGTTTGTGACAGTTGGGAGCCCTTCAGGGCCTATCGCAGACATATTTTAGGTTTCGTCATCTAGATGACTAGAGCCCATGGATGTGTTCAACACCTTTTTTCTTTATTCTATTTTTTTCCGTAGTGCTTTAGTATGTTTTTATCAGGGATAAGACAGGAGTGGCGTCAATTGTAGAGAAGATGCGAGAAACTCGTTTAAGATGGTTTGGACATGTACATAGGAGACCATTAGAATCACCTGTTAGGCGTTGTGACTTGTGAGAGTTTAGTCACTAGATATGTTAAACAGAGGAGGGATAGACCAAAAAAGACTTGGAATGAAACTATAAGGAAAGATATGATGTACTTAGGCATTAGTGAGGCTATGATTAAAGATAGGGCGCAATGGCGACAAAGGATCCATATAGCCGACCCCACTATGGTGGGATAAAGGCTTGAGTGTTGTTGTTGTTGTTGTAGTGCTTTAGTATGTTTTTGGTCAATGGAATGATGAGACAGTAGTGCTTAAGTATGTTTTTGGTCAATGGAATGATGAGACAATCCGACCCTTCTATTACATTGAACTAGGTTAGAATCCCCTTTAAATAGATGTTGTATAGGGCTATAGAGGGGGCAAAAAAATATTATGAATGGTCCGGCTTTCTCCTCGGTGCTGAAGCTGAAGGCCCCCACTTGGCGAGAAGGCAAGCCACCCCACTGGCAGCCCACGCTTCTCTCGCAGAAGCCGCGAGTCCTCCCTACCACTCCTCCATCTATTAGATGCCAGCGCCTCTTAGAGCCTTCTCCACCGCCGACCCTAACCCCCTCCAACCAAAACATGATTCCTCCTCGCATGCCAAACATGCAACCAATGCTTCCTGCCTCCTATCCCATGTTAGTTGCCCGCAACCCTGTAACAGCACGTCAATTGCACTCTCCCCCAACCGCCAGATGGCATCAGCCCCCACATATATAGTGTTACGATCATTTTCGGGTATTTTATATTATGAAGGGTAGTTTTGTAATTAGGCCGGCTACAGGATCATATAAGTAGCGGCTTAGCTTAGGGTTTTGTTTTTTTATCTCTGAACTTGAATGGTGTATGTGTATGTTGGACGGCTGACTCGGGAAATCCTTCCCCTCACCGTGGATCACCTTTCAGAGGACGGCTCTTAGGTGAAGTTCTTAATTTCCTGTATCCAGTTATTGTCGTTGGTTATATGCAAGTGTTTTGTGGAATTGTTGCCAAGAACTTCAGCTAGTGTCACCGTTGGATTAGTTATTCACTGCCCTCACACGAAGGAACTCAACAAGGGTATCAGAGCCTCGACCAGGAGTGGGATGGCACCGGCGGACGCAACTCGATCGCGCGACCTACACCAGGAAGTCGACACCCTTCGACAAGCCCAAGAAACCCGCCAACAATCGCAGGAAAAAATGTAGGGTGCTCTCCAATCGGTGGAGGATCAGCAGAGCCGCACTTTAGAGGAAATCCGAGAGTTGGTTTCCACCATCCGCTTGGATCGCAGCTCCGACAATGGCAGTCGCGGCTCCCCGTCGAAGACCCAGCCCAACCCCGCTCCACCAATACCGCCCGCCATGAGTGGCTCTTCCACGCATCTCACCACTCGTCTACCACGGATCGAGTTCCCTTGCTTCAATGGTGATGCCCTCCATGAGTGGCTCTATCGTTGCAATCAGTTTTTCGACATTGACGGCACGACACCGAAAATGAAGGTCAAGCTCGCCTCCATGCATCCCGAAAGCAAAGCCCTCTTTTGGCACCAAGCATTCATGAAGTCCCGTCTTTCGCCGCAAGGGATGACATGGGAAGAGTAAGGTAAGGCCATATCCAACCGGTTCGGGTCCATCTTGTTCGACGACCCCATTTGGGAGTTAAAAAATCTGAGCCAACAAGGGTCCGTCCAACAATACTTGGAGGAATTTGATATGTTTCGTCACCGGGTACACATCCAAGAAAATCATGCTATGAGTTTTTGCCTCGCCGGCTTGAAGGAGGAGATCGCATACTCCGTGCGGATGTTTCAGCCTAAGACACTTGCGGGCGTAGCGTCTCTTGCCCGCCTTCAAGAATACAAACTTCAACTCCGTCAGAAAAAGGGTGTCGGACAGTCCACTGAGACCGTTCCGAGAGGTACACGCCCAACTGCCAGTTTCTTGCGAGAATTGGCCCGAACTTCCTTCCCATCAAACCGCATTGGGGCGCACCAGGCTCGAGGAGGGCCAAGGTTAACCACAACGAAAGTGGAGGGAAAACGCAACAAAGGTCTATGCTTTGGCTGTGATGCGCCGTATTTTCCGGGCCATCGTTGCGCGTAAACAAGCCTATGCTATACAACGTATTCCCGGCCCGGACGAGGACGTGCAAGGAGACAACACCGATGAGGCACTTGAAGTAACCCACGACGAAGAGGACTTGCAGCATACCCTGCAAGTATCTGTGCACGCGCTGATGGGGACCGCACACTTCTACACCATGCGGGTGACTGCATCCTACCAAGGCCAACCAATACACATTTTGATAGATTCGAGCATCACACACAACTTCCTTGATAGGGACACCGCCCCCAGATTACAATGCAAGCTCGTATCAATACCCACATTTAATGTGGCCGTCGCCAACGGCAAGTGCATCTCAAGCTCGCACAAGGTGTTGGGGTTTCAATGACGAATGCGGGGCGTTTTCTTCTCATCGGACATGTTAGTTTTACCTCTCGGTGGATGCGAGATGGTTCTCGGCGTACAATGGCTTATCACATTAGGAGTCCTACAGTGGGATTTCAGAAATTTTACATTGGAGTTTACAGCCCAAGGAAGGAGAGTTGCGCTGCGGGATTCTAAAAGCTTGGCGGGAACATGGATGAAACAGCGACATGAAGAGGAGGGGCAAGCAAAACATGGCCAACTCCATATGCTCGCAGTTTGGAATATTCCAGCCACCCCCATGGAAGAAGGAGAGTTCGGGGAACTCTGTATGATGAACCACGGACAGCCACCAATCGGAGCAGGAAATTCCAACCCCAACCAGCGGGGTTCGGCACTAGCGCACGACCAAGGGCAGTAACTCACAAATCTGCTGGAGTCTTTTCAGGATCTATTTGAAGAGCCCAAAGGGCTGCCACCAACGAGGGAGCATGAACATTGGATAGTCCTAAAGGAAGATGACACTTGGCGGTTATGTATTGACTACCGCCACCTCAACAAGCACACGGTGAAGGACAAATTTATCATTCCCATCATTGAAGAGCTGATCGACGAACTTCACGGGGCAATATTCTTCTCTAAATTAGACCTACGAACCGGTTACCACCAAGGATGGCGGAGACCGACATCCACAAGACGGCGTTTCGTACCCATCAAGGCCACTATGAGTTCTTGGTGATGCCTTTTGGCCTAACCAACGCTCCGTCCACATTCCAGAGCATGATTAACAAGATCTTCCAGGATCAACTGCGCAAATTTATTTGTGTTTTTTGATGATATTCTTGTGTTTAGCAGGTCATGGGAGGAACATACAGCATCTCCACTTCACCTTTGCCACCTTACAGCACCATCAATTACTCCTCAAACGCTCCAAGTGCGACCTCGGGCTGCAACAAGATCACTACTTGGGTCATCTCATCTCCAATCGGGGAGTGGGAAACCGACCCCATAAAGATTTGGGCTATGTTGGATTGGCCTCGACCCACGGTGAAGAAACTACATGGCTTCCTCGGGCTCGCCGGCTATTATCGGCGCTTCATCCAACACTATGGCACCCTCGCTAGACCCCTCACGGAGCTGCTCCAACACAAAGGGTTCAAGTGGACTCCAGCGGCCGATCAAGCCTTCAACCAACTCAAGGAAGCGGTGTCACGACCACCCGTCTTGTGCGTACCAAATTTCCACAAACCTTGTCCTAGAATCCGACGCATCGGAGGCAGGAGTAGGGGCAGTATTGATGCAAGAAGGGAGGTCGATCGCATATTTTAGTCGGACACTAGGGAAGAAGAACGCAGGCATGTCTCGGAACATGCTTATGGAAATCTCGGAAGCAGGTAAGTACCTCACTCTAATTTTTCATCAAATATAATCAAGTAACACGGGATGCACAACAATAAAGGTGACAAAGTACTTATAACCATTCAAAAAACTTACAACACAAGACCCATATACATCAGAATGAACTACATCAAAAATAGAAGAGCTTCTCCGACCCGTACTAAAATACGAACTCCTAATAAGCTTGCCTAAATCATAAGCATCATACACCATATTAGTTTTATTTGCTTTTTCAAAAATAGCAGAAAATAACCTAGCTATAGTGCCAAACGAAGGGTGCCCCAACCGCCTGTTATGGCATACCAGCATATCCTTTGCACTCATCTTCTGTCCTCCAACTTATGCCTTCTCTACCACAGATACAAGAGTTGCGTCCAATCCTCCTCAATCCAGATACCACAACCCGTCATGCCAAGTCTCAGTCCCAAGTATTCGCCTCATTCCTTTCTCCTGGAAAGTCACCTTTGGAATATCAAAAGAAACAACACATCTCAGTTGAATAATTATGGAACTAATGGATAAGAGATTAACTGGAAAAGAAGAAGCATGCAAAACATTGGATAGTTTTACTGAACCTGAACAATTAACAGTACCCTTACCGACCACTGGTTGGAACGTACCATCCACCGTCTGGATGCTATCTGCAGTAGCTTGGCGAGTGTAGGCGGAGAACTCGCCTGCATTTCCAGTCACGTGACGTGAAGCTTCTGAGTCAATGATCTAATCTGATGCCCTGGAGGAAGATATGGATGCAAGAGCAAAAGATCCATCAGTTGGGTGGGCATACATAGCGACCCCCAGCTTTATCCCTGCTCCCCTCGCCCATCTGTTTCCTCCTGATGCCCTCTATCATGCTCAGAAGGGTCTGCTCCTCTGTATTGATAATGCAGACTTCCTCCGCACTGTCAGTCACGCCCAAATTGGCACGATAGCCGCCTCGGACACCACGTCCACAACCACGTCTTCGTCCACCACCCGAATCTCTCCCATTGGGCAGCTTGGGGCAGGCATGCCAAAGACGACCCACCTCCCCACAGTTGTAGCACTGTCGGGTTTCCTCCCTCTGTCCTGTAACACCATGGCCAACAACTGCTAGTGCTGACTTCACAGTAGTAGACCCTCTTGTCCCTGCTTGAAGTTTGAGACGTGTCTCCTCCTGGATCATGGCAGAGGTGGAGCCTCGGTAAGGGTAGGGCTCTCCGTTGATCAAACTTGTCATTTAATCCCTTCAAGAACTTCATCGTCCTCTCCTCTACGATGATCTTGGAAGCCCGACATTGTGGGTCACGAAGGCGTGATCGTAATCCAACCATAGACATTCCAACTCGGAGGCATACTCATACACCGTCTTCTCTCCCTGAAGTCATCAATTTCTCACTTCACCTGAAAGACCGGCAGAGTGTTCCCCACGCCATCATATGTATTCTTCAGCTTGTCCCAAACCTCCATGACCATCTCTAGGCCATCAACTGTGGTGGTAATCGATGAGACAACCAAACTGAGAAGCCACATATACACCGTCATATGGGCCGACTCCCATTTATCTCCTCCAGTCAAGTTCTCTGGTTTCTTCAACGCCCCCGTCAGGAAGCCCCCAACCTGTTTTGCTGCAAGAGTTTTCTTCACACGACGTGACCAACTCAGGTAGGTGGTCGGTCCATCAAGCTTCAGATCAATCGGTGGAAGTTCCAACTTCGCCAGTCGGTGCGATGAACCCAACACCCTCAACAATGTGGCCAACTCATCCGGACCCAACACCCTCAACAATGTGGCCAACTCATTCAGGCCGAACATCTTGAAGACATCCTCCATCGTATCGTCCTTCGGTGCCACGGATTAGCTTCCTCACCAATCAACACATCTCGTACGTATCAAGCAATGCCTCCTGCCCTAGATCTGATCACCGCATCCTGAAACCGGGGTATGTCGGATGTGCTCAGGCGTAAGTGGCCTACGCTCGCTGCACTCTGTGCGGCAGAGGGAGGGGAAGGAGATTGGCCGCTAGGGCGTCGTTCATGCGGCGCGGACGACCCGCTGTGGTCGGCCTAGCCGCAGCCAGAGACGTTGCAGCCGCTAGAAGCGCCCGCTAGGGCTGAAGTCGTAGACAGGAGATGGAGAAGTCGAGGGAGACGCGTTGCTGGGAGTTCGCGGGAGAGCGTTGTTGGCGTCGTTCGTGGATCGTTGGAGACGGACGATGGAAGAACGAGCGTACAACGGCTTTCTTTTTCCCCTCTGATACAAAGGTATGAAAGGACTCTTAGTTCATTGGGGTGACGAAATTGGTTTTATATAGCCTACAGGCTACAACAACAACCTTTTAACTCTATTTAATATTACAACAACAACCCACTCTCCTGTGATGCTCTATATGACTCCAAACTTGAGGAGAACGTTCTTCTTGAAGTGGTAGTGGAAGATATGACCAATCCCCTTCACTGTTGGTCCTCACGTCTTCAACGCCCTTCTTAAAACAAATTGTCAAGATAACACAATCAAGTACCTATCTGTCGAGATCACTTGCTCCCTAGATTTGTCAAACCCATTTTACTGCTCATGACGAATGTAATTTACTTAGATTTATGTTTGTAAAGCTGATTATAGAGAATATATCAGTTTAAACCCTTCTTAACAAAAATTACATAAGAATTAGATCTTTTAAAATTAACATTTTATCATTTCCTCCCCACCTATTCTTTTTTTATTTCTCTTTCTTGTTGGTTTCTCCCACTAATTTTTCCCTTAAAACAACAAACCAGCATTTCAAAAATATTCCATTCTAATTGGCGCCCTGATGTCTCATACTTATAGGAGTTCAGTATGTGAAGTTCTTAAAAAAAAACTAGGTTCGATTTAAATTCAATGTTGCAGCAAATTTACGAATTTATGATTATAGAAGAGAATAATTATTACCAATTGATATTTATTCCATAATTCATATAAAATTGCAACAAATGTACGAACCTACCATTATACAAGATAATACAAATTGATAATATTCAAAACGCCGTATGCATTTTACAACTAAGATACCGCAACATGTTCTCTCAGTGCTCAAGGGTCCACCTAAAATAATCTAAGGTAATCATGCCTCTAAACTCCTCATTCAAAGTTCTGTTCAGGCCTTGAAAATCCATTTAATTGGTACTCATAAAACTGTCATCTCCATATGAATAACACTAGCTGCACAAAAACCCTTAAAACTCCTTGTTGTCATAATCTCCTCCATTATCTTTATATCAAATCCATTATAAATCATATTTTTGCATATTTTACAAGAATAAATAATTAGATTCGGATATATATACGAGTAACAGGCACGGGGCTCCGCCCCTACGGCCAACCACGGCAGTACCCCGACTGTGACAGGCATGGGGCTCCGGCCCTATCAATTAATTAATGCAACTTATAATAAACACACTATCAATTAATTAATGCGAAAAATAGTTATAAATCACTTTTTGATTTTTTTTTTTAATCTTGATCCTAATGCATATATCATCATACATGCCAAATCAACTTTACTAAAGTTAAGGGTTTAATGATAGCTCCTCGAAAATACCGTTGACATGTCTAATGACAGCCTTCCTCAAAAATACCCATGACATGACTAATAACAGCCTACCATAGTAGGTATAGGAGCTCTACTAAAACTTTTTGATTTTAGGGATTTCCATCGTGTTACGAATCCGCCATCAGTTATCTTGCATTATTATTATTTTCTAAGTGTTGAGGCATGTTGTGTCGAGTCGTGTTGTATTAATTCGTGTCGTAGCGTTCAAGTGTTTTAATATTGTTGCATGTTTGTGTTATTTACAATTGTGTCATCGATGCCTATATATAGGGTCTTTGGGGTCATGTAATTGGTGGGAAGAAAGAATCTAATGTTCACTTTATCTCTCTAATTTCCTCTCTCTCTAGTTCTCCCCCTCCTCCCTTCTAGGGTTTTGTCTCCCCCTTACTCCTACGGCCCTCCCCCTTGCCGGATTTCTCCTGGAATTTATCCGAGATCATAACAATTGGTCCGACCTGCCGCACTGCCCGCCATCCGGCCGCCGGTGCACCTAATATCCCACCAAGGTTGTTCCCCTCCTTACCGCATCGCAGCTACAGCGCCACGCCTGATTTTCCGCCGATCACGCCAGCGTCGGTTCCACCGAGTCATTTCGGTGCCGATTCTGCCGACTCAGGGCGTGAAGTCCACTGTTCTGCTCCACTACAACCCGATCGCCCTGCTTTGCCCTTCCTAGCGGCTCGCATCCAGATCCGGAGACTCACGCCCATGCGCTGTTCCGCGTTGTTGCCCGCAGTGGCGAGGTTCCGCGACCTCGCTCCGCCGAAACCCCACCAGACCGCCTTCCCAGTCGGCTCTCTCCTCCCTGCGGCCCTGGTTTCGCTGTTCCGCCGCTTCTGCCCAAATCCGCCGCTCTCCGCTGGCTTCCGCGACCAGATCCGTCGGCCTCCATCCGGAATCGCTTGATTCCGCCCAGAACCACCGGCCTCCGCCCACTATCACGCCGATCTGATTCTGCTCATTCCCACCCAGAACCGCCGCTCTTTGTCGTTCCCGCGTCGTTCCTCCGGATTCCGCCCAACTTCCGCCGCCGTTTTAATCAAATCAGCCCCCTACCGGCCTCTCCCCGCCAGATCAGCCCTTTCTACACCAATCGGTCGGCATCATCTACAGTCTACCTCCTTGGCAACATGGTCGCCGCCCAACGGCCGCGCTCGGACCGTTGTTCTTGCCATCGGCGGACACCATCCATCGGCTGGATTTTTCTGCCCTCGCTGCATAAACCCTGGCCACATGCGCCTCTCTCCACGCCAAAGTTAATCGTCTCATCGCTCTCGACGAACAGGCCTTCGCAACCTCCCTCGAGGCTCCCTGCCCTAGGTCGCCTCCACCACAACTGCCTCCTGTACCATGCGAGAGTTATCTGGTCATGCCGCCCCCAATATTCCTCTACGACACCAACCTGCCCCTCCCCCCCGCAGTCAATCGTCCCGCCGAAAGCACATCGGCCGCTAATGTACCACCTCTCTCCACGGTGGTCGTCCCCCACCGCTTCTGACACCTCTCCAGTCACCAGCCCCGCCGCCTCCGGTACACTCGCCGCCTCCGGTACACTCGTCGCCTCCTCTACCGGCTCTTACTCCGCCAGCCCCGGTCTTCCCGCCCCCTCCAGCCATCTCACTGCCTCCTCTCCCAACTCTTGCTTCGTCGACCCCTGCCTTGCCGTTTCAACCGGCCGCATCGCCGCCTCTTCTGCTGGCTCGTGCCCCGCTAACCCTGGCGGACCCGTTCCTGCGGCCGACCGTCGCGTCTCCGACATCCTTGGGGCTGCTGCTCACCACCGCTCCACCGACCTTGCGGAAGCCATTACATTCGTCGCCCGTCTTTCCGATGGCGCCGTCGCTACTCGCCATCACCGTCGCCGCTTCTACGCGCTACCAGGCCTTGTTCTGTCAGGTCAAGGTACCATATCATCCGGCCACCCGCATGGTACACGAGCTTGAGGGCAAGCTCGTTTTGCAGGACGGATGGAGTGTTACGGATCCTCCATCAGTTATCTTGCATTATTATTATTTTCTATGTGTTGAGGCATGTTGTGTCGAGTCGTGTTGTATTGAGTCGTGTCGTAGCGTTCAAGTGTTTTAATATTGTTGCATGTTTGTGTTATTTACAATTGTGTCATCGATGCCTATATATACCATATCATCCGGCCACCCGCATGGTACACGAGCTTGAGGGCAAGCTCATTTTGCAGGACGGATGGAGTGTTACGGATCCTCCATCAGTTAGCTTGCATTATTATTATTTTCTATGTGTTGAGGCATGTTGTGTCGAGTCGTGTTGTATTGAGTCGTGTCGTAGCTTTCAAGTGTTTTAATATTGTTGCATGTTTGTGTTATTTACAATTGTGACATCGATGCCTATATATAGGGTCTTTGGGGTCTTGTAATTGGAGGGAAGAAAGAATCTAATGTTCTCTTTATCTCTCTAATTTTCTCTCTCTCTCTCTCTCTAGTTCTCCCCCTCCTCCCTTCTAGGGTTTCGTCTCCCCCTTACTCCTCCGGCCCTCCCCCTTGCCAGATTTCTCTTGGAATTTATCCGAGATCGTAACACATCGTTACTTTTAATTTGGGGATATGGAGTAATAACTTGAATGAGCATTGTATTTTAATTTTTTTTAATATATTATAATATATGTTAAGTCATTAGATTAAAACAATGAATATATTTGGCAATTTAGAATGTTTCACCAAATGCAACTTTTCTATTTTAGTATGTAAAGATATAATCTGTATGTTCTAGTGAATTTCATGGACGAAGGCGGCATAGAAAAGTGAGCCGACAAAGAATGCTGCCAAGAGAAGATGATCCCCAAATTTGGTATACACGAAAGCTCAAATTTTATATTTTCTAGGTCCTCTTTCATCCTTTAAAAGATAAATTTTCTTCTCTTTCTAATGAATACAACAATCTTCACAAAGAACAGAATCCAAAAGTATCAAATTTGAAATCTTTACATTTTGAATTCAAAAGTTGTGGTCACTATTCCAGCTCATATATAATGTCATTTTGTTACCACGTGTCACTACTACAGGTCATTTTTCAAATGCTGATATTGAAAGTCTGAATATATTATTCTACATCAAGCTATCCAAAAGAGATTAAATTCATCGCCCAGTTTGGAATATGCCTCACTAATAAAACTCCATCATAATCCCATTAACAAGTCAGATTTGACCATCACCAAGATCCATAATGTACTCTTCATTGGTAAGATAGACTTTCACATATAAAGCCCTACAAAAGAATTATGCATGAGCTCGTTATGACGGCCGTGTGAAGAGAGGCACCTAATTCAGAACCCAATTGATGCGGATCAAAATTCTCGTGTGGCTCAACCCATATCGGAGCCCGTTCGGAAATACATTCATAGGAGTTACGATCGTCGTGTGGACGATCGAGTTCATAATCGTGTTCGGAGAGTCGATGGGACATTTCCTATGTATTTTCATATTTTGTTCATATAGTATTTAAGTCACTACCCCCAATGATTGGGGACTATATGGGTTCTGTTGTTGTTGTTGTATAGTATTTAAGTCACTTTTATGTGTATTTCATGTTGGTCAATCACAACCGTTTGTTGCTTTCCTCTTGGCCTTTAAATATGGGATTTGGAGTTCAATTCAAGGCATTGCAGAATTTGGAAGAAAGGTTTCAGATTTTGTGATCCCCCGTGGAGCCGAAACTGTGAAACCTAGGTGCCAAATCCTATGCCCGCCTCTCTCCTTGTAACCGCCAGCCATCACCATATTTCCCCCACTCCACCACCCGTTGGAAACTACCAAAAAGGTGCCGGACAGCCATCCTAACAGTTATCCAACTAATCACTCAAATAACTACCTACATCCCTTGTAATTACCTCCTAATTGCCCGCCAATCAAGTGGTTAATTGTTGTAACTGCCAACCCAAAGCAGTTATTTGGCAGTTTTCTCCTTAGATCAATCTAACGTGAACTTCCATTCACGTACCAGACCTTTTGCTCCCTCTCCCACTAAACTCCAGAGATTGGAGATCTTCTCAGGCGCTGGAATACTTCTCCTACATCTATGACCGAGCCATTCCAAACCCTAGATTGGAGTTGCTGTGTTGCTTCTGCCAGCCCCATCTTCACATCAAATTTGCTTTCCTTACCACTGTTTCCGACCTGCAGAAATGATCCAGCAATCCCTAACTGCAGTCCAGAGATTCCTGCTTCAACCGGCAGTCTGATTTGCTGAAATCCAGTCCTCCAATTCGCCACGGGCAGCCACCGTCGGAATTCATCTACCCAGCAGCCCCGTCTATCACCACAAGATCTTCCGGGAACCAAAAGAGGTAAAGGAAATTCAGGATTCAGAAAAATAACGGCTTCAAAATTGCTGCCACAAAACCCAATCAGCAGCTTCCAACCAAAACATTATTGTCACCAACACCACCAGCCTTCCGTCACTCAATAGCCAGCCTTCCGTCACTCAATAGCCAGCCCGATCACTACAAAGCCTTCACAACTTCAATCTTCTAGAGCTTCAACGTTATCTATAGATTCCCCTTCTCTCTAGCTACCCTTCCCTACTACTGTCTCTGCCTTTGACCACCATCCCCGAGCTCTCCATTCATTCATGAGTCATGATTCCGACACTTAATATGAAACCTTCTGATGTAGTGGTAGACCAATGGGGGATAGACACGCTATATGCAAACCTAGGCGAGATGACTCGTGAAGAATGCAAGAGACGGTCCGCGAGAAAATGAGCAGCAATAATTTATTATTATAAATAAAACAAGTAGAGGCACGAGCTATCACAAATTTTAATTAAAAGCGAGCACCAATTCACAAGCGAGCGTGTGACAATTATTTAAGCGCGTGTGGCAATTATTTAAGCGCGTGCGAAATAAGCCCTGCAAATCACACGGGGTACAATACTAATACAAAGCGAGATAAACATTCACTACAAGGTAAAGGTGCTAAATGTTCAACAATAGAAAATAGAACTCCAAAAGTACAACTTACGTGTGCATGCGGTGGAGGGACGGTGGCTGATCACGCACACCTATGGATATTGCGGCTGAACGGCGGCGTAGAGGAACTACGGAAGGTGAAAGGGGGCTGCTGCAGGTAGCGGAAAGGGTGGAAGGACTGTTGTAGGTAGAGGGGAGGGCTGAGGAGGGGAAAGTTGGCTTCAGGAAGGTGGAAGGACGGCAGATCTGGGCTGAGTGAAGGGGCGGACGGAAGTTGGGGTTGGCTGGAGGAGGAGGAGGAGGCGTGAGGGGGGTTGGATATGGCTGCTGGGTGGCTACGCGAAGGAGAAGAGGAGGGGAGGCGGTGAAGCTGGCGGTGGCTGCACGAGGGGGAGGAGGGGAGGTGGTGTGGCTAGTGGTGGCTGCATGAGGTAGAGGAGCGGGAGAGGCGGTAGGGTCGACGGTGGTTGCACGAGGAAGAGGAGGAGGGGAGGTGGTGCGGCTGGCGGTGGCTGCATGAGGGAGAGGAGGGGAGAGGTGGTAAGGTCGGCGATGGCTGCACGAGGAAGACCGCACGGTTCAGAAGAGGAGGCGGAGGGGTTCAGAAGAGGGCTTACCGGAGAGGGAGAGGGAGGCGGAGGGGGGGCTTCCCGGAGTCGCACCAGGAGAAGCTTCCGACGTCGCACCAAAAGAGGAGGAAGACCGCATGGTTCAGCTAATCCAGCAAAACCCACGATGGAATGAACAGCCAACACCCCCACTTATTTATACAAGCTAGACCTAGGGCATCCCAAAATGGACGGCTCATATCGTTCGGTCGGATCGGGAGCCAAATAAAACTCAAAATACATAAAATAACATAACAAATTGACTCGCAACGACGATCCGGGCGCAACTACGGACCCGGATCGCCCGGACGGGCGATGGTTCACCGCCTCCTGCGGGAATACACGTGCGTAGGGCGATGTGCGCCATCACCTTCTTTCGTAAAGCTACAAACACACCACCATTTCTCTCCAACTCCCTTTATTACCCTAGAAATGCAAAACCATTAAGACATCCTTCCAACCGCATAACTCTATCCCCCACGCTTTTGTCCATTCTTCCAACAACTTCTCTCTCGCATCCAACCCACTAACACCATCTAGTGTTCATTGCATCCACAATATACACACCCATATCACCATTATACAACTTGTCTACATCAATAACAAAAGCCAGCACTTGACTTTGTGCTAAGACATCACACACAAGCCAACAACTTTTCTGCTCTTTTTTCTATTTCACCATTTCTTATTTCTTTCTTCGATTGATTTTTTCCTTGAAACAACAAGCCGGCATTTCAAAAATATTTCATGTTAATTGGCGCCCCGAGGCTCATATTTATATTGAATAACTAGGTTCAGTATGTGAAAAGTTAAAAAAAAACTAGGTTCGATTAAAATTGAAGTAGCAACAAATTTACTAACTTATGATTGTACAAAAGAATAAATAATACAAACTGGTATTTATATTGAATAATTCAGATAGAATTGCAACAAATTTACAAACTACGACTATACAAGAAGATAATATAAATTGATATTTGTTCAAAACGCTGTATTCATTTTACAACTAAAACACCGTGTCATGTTATCTAAGTGATGATGGTGCTCAAGGGTCCACCTAAAATAATCTGGGGCAATCATGTCTTTAACCTCATGCCTCTAAACTTCTCCTTCAAAGTTGTGTTCATGCGCTTGAAAATCCATTTAATTTGTATTCATAAATTTGTAATCTCCATATGGATTCTACTAGTTGCGTAAAATTCCCTAAATTATTTGTTGTCATAATCTTCTCCATTATCTAATCTTATGCACAGTATTATCTTTATATCACATCCATTATACATCATATTTTTGCATCTTTTAAAAGAATAAAATAATTAGATCCACAATATATCGATAGAAAAGTGAGCAAGCAACGAATTTTGTCAAGATGATCCCCAAATTTGATATACACAAAAGCTCAAATTTTTTATTTTATTTTGGGTCCTCTTTCATCCTTTAAAAACAAATCTTCTTCTATTTCTAATTAATACAACAATCTTCGCAGAACAGGATTCCAAAAATATCAAACTTGAAATCTTAACATTTTGAATTCAGAATCATCATCTCTTCCTTACTCTGGCGTCCCAATCTTTGATGTCATGTGTATTGATCGATATTTAAGTTGTGAGCAACTATTCCAGTTTAGAAATCAGATATAATGCATTCTGTTACCATGTGTTATTACGTAATTTTTCAAATGTTGATACTGAAATCTTGAATATATTATTCTACATCAAGATATGCAAACTTGATAAAATTCATCGCCTAGTTTGGAATGTGCTTCACTAATAAAACTTCATTGCAGCCCTAGTAACAATTAAGATTTGACCATCACTACGATCCATAATGTACTCTTCATTGGTAAGATAGACTTTCGCAGAAAATTTGACGAAATAATTATGCATAAGCTCATTATGAAGGTGGTGTGAAGACTTAATTCAGAACTCAATCCTCCCCAGGACTATCAAAACTGGGAATTACACAATCCTCCCCAGATCTTCTCCTTTTTTTATTACTTTGAAATTTACATCTCCAACAGTTATCCTTCCTTTTGATAGTTACTCCTCTGCTTCAAGATAAGAAGCACTAGAAGAACCCACTTCCCAATTGTCGCCTTCCATTACCTAAAAATATTCTTCGCTCGCTCTTTTCTAGCATCAACAGATTTCATCCTAACTTTCCCCTTACCACCTATGCCACATAACCTACTCGGCAGCTTGAAGTTCAACCTAAACTTCCTACCGGCTACCGATCTTGATCCGCGTCCATCGGCCGCACCCTACTCTACTCCTCTCTAACATCATTGTCACCAACACCGTCGGCCTTCCGTCACTCAACAGCCAGCCAGGTCACAACAAAGTCTTCGCAATTTCAATCTTCTAGAGCTTCAACACTATCTCTAGCTTTCCCTTCTCCCTTAGCTACCCTTCCCTACTATCTCTTCCTTCGATCACCATCACGAAGCTCTCCATTCATTTGTAACTCCAACACTTTAACCATGAAACCTTCTTTCTCAAAGCTACAAAGACACCACCATTTGATGGAGAGATCGTTCACGACATTGGAGGAGTCGATTGGGTCCACATTTTTGGATCGTCGGATTGGCGATTGGAGATCGTCATCGCGTTCATGCGATTATTCATATTTTTATGTCTTTTTTAGGCTTGTATTTTGAGAGTTACGTTAAATCTTCCAAGTGTGCGTTTACGGCCACCAGATGATTTAATGTAAATCACCCCCTTTATATCTCAGTCGTCTAGGGCAAATGAGGACATCGTGAGTTTAGGTTTTTCAGTAGAAGCTCGTGCTCGATCTTAGCTCTTAGTATGACGCCGAGAGCCATTTGCGGTGAACACCACAGGTTCCCGTCTCTGAGGGTGCCAACGCAACCGTCCGCCACCTTCCGCCACTACGGCCACCGGCGATCCTTTTCCAACCCTCCAGTAGATAGCCTGCCTCGACGGATCTTCTCCTAGCTGCAATTATCTTAGGGATGACGATTATTATGATCACCAATTCAAGAGAGGTCTTGAGTGTAGATTTAGTGCAGTTGCTCCATCATTTGATGGTATGTAGAGTTCCGCGTCTTTTAGTTATTGGCTCTTGAACATGGAATATTATCTCGATTATTTTGAATTATTCGTTGAGCGACGCATCAAATTTGTGAAACTTATACTTCTAGATCAGGCGAGGAGTCTAGCATTGAGAGGACCCGTGAGCGGGATCATCTTCATCATATTACTAGTTGGGTGGAGATGAAGCGGAGATTGTGTCATAGGTATTTGCCAACATCGTATAGGAGTCGCTTGCTCGAGCAATTATTTACCCTTCGACAAGGATTCATGTCTGTCGTTGAATATAGAGATCGTTTGATGAGTTAGTAGTGGGGGCGACATCCGAGGGGAGCCAGCTATGACCACTTCCCTATTTTGGTCTGGACTTCAATCTGAGATACGTACTAAGTTGATCTATCACTACCTAGAGTCCCTCGAGAAGATATATCAGCTCGCCCTTCAATATGAATAGTCCTTTCAGATCCGTTAATCCGTTATAATAACTGGATTCACACCTTGGCCTCTGAAGTATGAGTCTTCCCATTCTGAGGTCCTATCACACCTACTCATGTCTCTTTAGATAAGGAAGACATAACATCTAAGGTGGGGCTATGTTATGTGCCTAGTCGGAGGGGGGATTATGACGACAGCGGAAGAGGATACCGTGGAACCGGAACCGCGGCTGCCTAAGCGGGGCTTGTTCGTTGGAGGAGAGAGCTACCAATATCTCACAATTTTTAGAGGAAGGAAAGGAAATAGACTTTATTTCTTGCATACCGATACAAGACCCACTAGGTCCTTTAAATAGGACTTACAATCGACATCAAAAAGGAAATAATACTAAAGAAAATAACGACAAACTTGGACACGCGACTAAAAAGGACACGACACCAGCATGCGTCATATAAGGACGCCTCTCTTATGACATAATAAATGCATATATGGAAATAAATAATAATAATAATAATAAGACCCATAACATCTCTCTCGGCCTTCAAATTGAGCTTGTCCTCAAGCTCGAGGGAGATCAATTGTGTTTGTGTCAGCCGACACCCTCATCATCATAGTCCTCGACTTCCAGATAGAAAAGTCTTTTGCACCTGTGGCCGCGAGTGTATTGTTCGTCGCAGTTGTAACATAAGCCTTGTGCGCGTCGTTTCATCATATCGGCCTGAGATAGTCGACGAACTAGTGGGGCTGGATGATCCTCGGTGCGGTCTTGCTGAATGCTCATGTTGACGGGTGGATATCCCTCCTGTGCCAGTTGGAGGCGGCGGTCACATAGCCTGGCCAGACTCATTGCAGCCACTAAGTCTGGAGGAGCCTCAAATTCAACATCAAGTCGCAGGCGATCACGAAGTCCGGCGGTGAAGATGCCCACCTGCATCTCCGGGGAAAGCATGACGTGTGCCAGAAGAAGTTGATACTGGTCCAGATAGTCGTCCACGGATCCCGTCTGGCGTAGTGTTGTGAGGGCACCCGGGGGTTGCTGCGGATGGCAGGGCCGAAGCGCAGGTTGCAAAATCGTTTGAAGTCGTCCAATGTTAGGCCTGGCTGATCAGTGAGGAGACGAGTGGCCCAAAGCAAGGCCGAGTCGAGAAGGTGGAAGGAGGCCAAAGGGAGTCGTTCAGCTGCCGGAGTTTGTTGATGGCCAAAGAATTGTTCGCACCTGGTGAGCCAGCCCAAGGGATCAGTTTTCCCATCGTATGTGGGGAATTCCAAACGGGTATAACGTGGCAGAATAGCCGCTTCGGGGCGTAAAAGTGTCTGTGGTGGCTCATGGCGAATGAGCGGCGGTGGTGGAACCTGACTGCTGTTGGCGTGATCCGTGGGTGGAGTAGTACGGGAAGGGAGGCGGTGAGCTCATTAAGTTTGGCAGTGATAGTAGCCATGTCGTCCCGATGCCGTGTTTCGGTGTCCCGAAAGCGTGCTTCCATGGCGGTCATAACCTTCTGAAGCACATCATGGAGAGCCGCCGTAAAATCTTGCGAGTCTCCCATATTGTGGATGGAGTTAGCACGGGATAAGGAGCGGGTGACGGGACGGCTAGGTTTCTCGGAGTCGGCTGTTTGAGCGGTGCCGCGAGGTCCACGTCGTCTCCCAATGATGGCGTCACAAATTTGATTACTTAATTAATTCAATTAAGAATTAATAAGAAATAAATGCAGAATAATTTTAGGAATCAATTCCTATTTATCCCTTCGCGTGGGTGCCGGCCCAAATCAGGAAGTAACTCACGCGTGCAGGCTGGAATTGCGCGTGGGTCCGGCTGGAATCGTGAGCAGCCGAGGATTCGTCATGCGTATTTCCTTATGAGCGAAGCAGAGGGCGGAATGTGCGGAATGGATGTCGATTGCACGCGGTAGGGCGTCGTCGAAGGCCCAAGGAGCGGAAGTCACTGGGAGGAGCGGAAGTCGCTGGAGGGCTGGGGTGGGTACGGAGCGCTGCTGCTCGGTGGATAAGGCAGCGACTGGCTGCTGCGTCGACGGCGTAGCTACGGCCCTGGCAGTTGGCGACGAGGTCGTGGTCGGCTGGGAAGGCTTGCGTCGACAGGGTTGGGCGTCAGCTGGAGGGCTTGCGTTGACAGGGCTGGACGACTTGCGTCGGAGTCGATGAAGATGCAGCGTGTTTGTTGGCGTCGAAGTGATGTTGGGGAAGGATCAAAATGGCAGCGGTTGTGGAGGGCGTCGCCGGACGAGGAGGAGAGACCTCTGATACCAAGTTGTTATGTGCCTAGTCGGAGGGGGGATTATGACGACGGCGGAAGAGGATACCGTGGAGCCGGAACCGCGGCTGCCTAAGCGGGGCTTGCTCGTTGGAGGAGAGAGCTACCAATATCTCACAATTTTTAGAGGAAGGAAATAGACTTTATTTCTTGCATACCGATACAAGACCCACTAGGTCCTTTAAATAGGGCTTACAATCGACATCAAAAAGAAAATAATACTAAAGGAAATAACGACAAACTTGGACACGCGACTAAAAAGGACACGACACCAGCATGCGTCATATAAGGACGCCTCTCTTATGACATAATAAATGCATATATGAAAATAAATAATAATAATAAGACCCATAACAGGCTATCTCATCCCAGTGAGATACTTTGTCCGATGAGTGGTCTGTCAATTAATTTTGACTCATTTATTGTGGCCCCGGCAAAGAGAGAATACGAGCGACCCAATGATCCTATAGTTACATGTCCTTCCCTTATCTCATGTGTTGATTTAGATACTGCCCTGACCATCAGCTCACCTTTGAGTACTTGTTCATCAAAGCTTCACGACGAGGTAGTGTTGAGTCACGTTATGAGTGAGATTTGTGAGTATATTATTGACTTTGTGGTAATTGTTTCTTCTGTTTCTAATGACTTTATCATTGTCAACGATTCTCATCTAGAGAATCTTCCTACAGTTGTTGACCCCCGCGATGAGTCCATCCTCGAGACCCCGGGAAATCCATTTGACAAACCTTCATCTCCAGGAAGCATTTGCTCTGGTATGGATGACTTGGGTCCTCATTCGGGTGATCATCGCATTCACGTCGCATTCTATTATGGACCTCCGGGAGATCCAACTGACGGATTTTTCCTTTTAGGAGACATTCAACCCAATCTGGTGTTGCATCCTTGTGCTCATGTCTCACACGTCCCTTCAGATGATCGTCGCATTCGCGATGAATTTACTTACCGCCCGGCGAACCTCCTGAGTTACATCATTATGTTATTATCTTCAACATTCCTAAGGGAGATCGCATCCAATCACAAGTTTTCTATCACGCACTTGGTGAACCCCCTGATGATTCACATCCCTTAAGAGACATTTGGCATTCCCTGATATTGTATCTCACAGCATTTGGATGTTCTTCATACACTCGATGAGTATTTCTACACCCCATCCAAGGAACCTTTGGATAAACAACCTAACTTTAGGAACCTTCATCACTACATAGAGTATGCGTCTTGTTATTGTGTCAAGAAGATCATTGTTCATTTGCATCTGTTGCTCATTATTTGAGAGATTCCCATTGGGAACAACTTTGAATGTGTGTATTAGGCAAATAAGTCCATACACTGTCATGAGAGAGATTGAATCAAATCTTTATGAGCTTGATATCACTAGGATATTCATCATGCATTTGTTATTTGCATATATCTCATCATGAATTACGTTCATCATGCATTTGTTTCACTAAGTTGTATTTTTGTATATATCTCATCAGCCATTGTTATTTGCATATTTATACCAACAATTATTTGAATATTTTGTTTATTTAAGGCCACGTTTGGCGCGGCAGTTGCGGTTAGAAACGCAATGGTCGGCGGTGGCAGTCATGAAAGCAGTGGTTTGAAATTCTGGTCTCAAACGCAGTTTTGTCGTTTGGTAAAACTGTGTTTTTGGTGTTGTCATGAACGTGAAAGCGGTTTTATCTGTTTGGTAACACGGAACTGTGGTGGCCGTTGACAGTTTTTTTTCAAATACAATTATCGAGCTTAAAAACATAAATATATCATTGTTCCTAATGAAAGATAAACATCAAATTGTTCAAATCGTAATAAACTCAAACATTCTTGTCCGCTTGCACAAATTTTCATTCTTGTCTACCAGCTCCGATCAACATAAACGTTTTTTTGTTTGTGCTTTCTAGTTTGTTAACCAGATCAACATAAACGTTTTTGACATCCTTAGCATGTTATGAGATCTACTTGGATAGCCAAGCAATAATTCAGTAACCCATCTATCATCAGTCTGTCTCGAGGTCATACATGGGGTCTTGACATGTAAACTAGAAATATATTCATATGTGACACACATGACTGCAACAACTTTTCTGATGAATCGTGCATGACGCCGCTGATAAACGAACTACTAGATGAACGTTCAGAATCAGAAGACAAATCACTAGAAGAGTACAAATATATAAAACATAACACAAAATGGTGAAATAACATTAGATAACATATTAAACATAACATCAAACATGGAAATACAGCATAACATCGTGACTATGAAAACGTGACAAATGTAGCATATTACACAACGTGTAAAATATAGATAAACATATAACCATGACGTGACTTTAACCACACATAACAACAAATATAGAAAAACATGGAAATACAGCATAACATCATAACTAACGCCTCTCTTTCACTCCAAGCTCTTCATGTAACATGTGCTGAGCCACCATACTTTCCTATCCGCTGGGCAGTTCATGAACCCCTCTCGCTTGTTTTTATCCATTACAAATTCAGTTGCAAAATAATAAAAATTCAGATCATTATATATATCAGGGAACTTTGTCATCTCCTCAAATGCCTCTTTGATGGTGGATGTCCTAGATGTAGGTGTCGTCTCATGTGTTGTGCCCACTAACTCCTTGACGTAGTTGACTAGCTGCGATTTCATAGTGCTCTTTCTTTTGCTCTGATGTGTAGAGGATTCTCCAACCGACTGCTTATTCGACATATGTCCTCCATCAGACCTACGTCCATGAGTACCAGTATCTGTTGTCATATTGTCATCATCATCTGATGTAATATGCTCTGACATGACTTATGAAGGTAGTTTCCCCGAGCTACGCATCCAAACATCTTCACCAATTGCAACCACATAACTGAACATTCTATCAAACTTTTCCTCCAACTCTGGTGCAATGCCCCTATAGCGAAACTTCTTAGCATTTGGTATGGCCTAAGGATAAATAGGGAAATGTTAAACCAAGAATTTGTAATGACTAAAAGCAGACTAGTTAAGGGTTGACTATTACCTGGAGTTTCTCAGC
The DNA here is from genome assembly GCA_033032865.1 of Dactylorhiza incarnata. Taxonomy (NCBI): domain Eukaryota; kingdom Viridiplantae; phylum Streptophyta; class Magnoliopsida; order Asparagales; family Orchidaceae; genus Dactylorhiza; species Dactylorhiza incarnata. The sequence goes on from JAWHQI010000265.1 coordinate 3,674,071, forward strand.
CCACAACTCATCGGGAGCATCAGTCGTCTTTTTGATGGGGATCCAACCCAAACCTATCTCATTCCGCTTAAGCTCTCTCCAAAGCTTCCAGTCTTTCTTCATCTGGTCCCATTTGTTTTTAAGTGTGCGCGATCGTACAGTTTTGCAGAACCCTCTTTAAACTTTATTATCAGATTCTTCCAACCTTCCTTATTAAAATGGGTGGTGGTCCTGTTGCCTACTTCAATCTATCTAATACATATATCGCAAAATAACCTCACGTCATTTGTATCCCAAGATGTCGACAATCCTTTCTCCCTTCGAGAACACATTTTCTGTAAGCACGCACATTCACCACCTTCATCAACACAATCAATAACATATATACACACGCATTCACCACACAAAAACAAAAATAAAAACAAACACACATTCACCACTTTCATCAACACAAACCATAACATACACACAACCACACATTCACCACCATCATCACACATACACACACATTCATCACACGAAAACAAAATTAAAAACAAACACGCACATTCACCACAAAAAAACACACATTCACCACCTTCATCAACACAAACAATAATATACACACAACCACACATTCACCACCATCATCACACAAACAAACACACATACACACATTCACCACACAAAAACAAAAATAAAAACAAACACACATTCACCACAAAAAAACACACATTCACCACCTTCATCAACACAAACAATAACGTACACACAACCACACATTCACCACCATCATCACACAAACAAACAAACACACATTCACCACACAAAAACAAAAATAAAAACACACATTCACCACCTTCATCAACACAAATAATAACATACACAACCACACATTCACCACCATCATCACACACACACGCATACACACGCTCACCACACAAAAACAAAAATAAATACACAAACACGCATTCACCAAATAAAAATTGGAACCCTAAAATCCCTCAAAAAACATACACCTAACATTCATAAAAAAAAACCATAAAAATTTCGGATCCTTCAATTCCACCATAAATGTAGCTATTAACAAGCAAAGATAAGAAACAAAAATGTTAAAAAAAGGAGTTACCCAAAATCGGGAGGAGGAGAAGGGCTGACTAACGTCGGCAAGGGCAACTGAAGGGCTCTGCGACGGCAACTGGACACCGTCGGCGAGGGGAACTGGACGCTCGGCGAGGGAGAAATGCGAAATCGCGAGAGGGCAACTGGCAAGGGAGAAATGCGAAATCGCGCCGCTGAGATGAATACGCGAAAGCGCCGAATCGCTGCAGTGAAAAAACCCCTAAAAATACCTTATTGGGCGGGCGGCGTTTGCGTTTTCGAGAACCAAACGGCGGGAGCTCTGCGGTGGCGTTTATTTAGAAACGCCACCGCAGATAAAACGCTACGCCAAACGGGCCTAAGTTTGATTAGCCACATATATTATTGTCGGTCCTTAACTCGAATAAGAAATATTGAGGGTTGATGTTAGACTGACAGTAAATCACAACACTCATGTCAAAACAAACAAAATGAATGCAAATTTGAGTATTGTTAGTGTTAGGGCATTTGATACGACCTCGAACAAATGACGAGGCATGCTTGCATTAAACGGGAAAACGGATACAATCCGGCGCGGACGCCGGCCAAGATCTAGGAGGTTGGTTCCTCCTAAGACCCCTCCCTCAAATGAGAGCCAAAACCCTAAGATCAAAAGATAAAGAAACACTCCCATACCTCCTCCTTATATAGGGAGGAGGGGGCTCACATGACAATAAACAATAAAAACAATACTTAATTAATATTAATTAATTAATACGAATTAATTAATTAATACCAATTAATTACAGAAATTACTAAGGAGGTTTCCGCATGCGCTCTTCGATAGTTTTGATGATGCGTGGCTCCTCCGGTGAGTGCGTGTGCGTAACAATATGCCGGTCTTGAAAATCGGTTTGCCCTCAAGGGCGAGTTCGAAATATTTGTCAGAATCCTTAAGCACGGAAGCGACGCGCAGCTTGTCGTCGTGGGGTAGTGAGAATTTGAATAAAAACAGTGAAATGATAAAAGGTGGTGAGAGAAAAGAGGGGGGTCGGTTACTATTTTGTCTTGGAGTGAAGGGGGGTAGCTGGCGGTTTGGGAGAGTGGGCACGCCAGGTCTGAAAATGAGAAATAGGAAGGCGGGGGGCTCGAGAGGGAAAGTAGATGGGGCGACATAGGCGGGAGGAGGATTTGTCTGTGCGGGCGTCGCGTGAAGTTGCAGGGAGGGGGTGACGTTTAGGGAGGAGCGGGTTCCACCAGCAGTGCCCTTGCTGGAATCACCCAGATCGACGGTGGCGCGGGAGTTGCGGCCGGAATTGGTGCGAGAAGGGCGCGTGTAGTGCGCAGTTGTTGCGGCTGGATCTGGAGGCCGACGACGCTGAAGGTGTGGCCGTCTGTTGCTGCTAAACGACGTCGGGGTGCGGGCTGCTGCGTCTGCAGCTGGAGGCGGCGCTGGAGGTGCGGTTGTGGCTACGACTGCTGGACTCGCCGCGTGCTGGATCGGGCGGTCGACGACGGCCGAGGGTGCCTCCACGACTTTGGAGGTGCGGCCCTCTGCTTCTGCAGCCGGAAGCAGTGCGGGAGATGTGGTTGCTGTTGGAAGAGGTGCGGAATCAGTGCCGGCGGCGTGGCCTTCTGTTGCTGCTGTCGGAATCCGGGCGGCCTGGAGCTGGCGGTCGGAGGCGGTGCTGGAGTTGCGGTTGGCGGGAGCTGTGGTGACTGTGGCTGTCGGAGGCGGCGTGGACTGGAGCGGGCAAGCGGTTGTTGGTGCTTCGAGAAAGTGAACCGCGTGAAGGTGGCGACTGCCTTGGAGGTTGCGAAGGTGCGTGAGGATGTCGTTCATCAGATCGGTATTGCGGTCGAGCCGATCGAGAAGGTGGTTGTAGGGGCTGTTGGTACACGGCGGCTGACAGGGCAGCGGGCGGAGGTCGGCAGGTCGGACCATTGATACGACCTCGAACAAATGACGAGGCATGCTTGCATTAAACGGGAAAACAGATACAATCCGGCGCGGACGCCGGCCAAGATTTAGGAGGCTGGTTCCTCCTAAGACCCCTGATGGGGGACCATCGGCCAAGTACAAAGCGGGCCCCGCTTTCGTCTATTCGCGCCGGAAGACTCGATCGGATTGACGATCCGACCCCGCGGTTGCGTCCGGATGCGCGCCGCGAATCTTTTTTATATATTAGTTCATGTTATTTGCTTTTATTTTCATGTAATCGGCACATGGAATCCACGGTCAATCATAGCCGTTAATTCCGGGTTGCCCTAATGCTTTAAACATTATAAATAGGAGAGTTTGAGGCTTGGAAAGGTCATTGCTGGTTTTGGAGAAGTCTATTCCCGGAACTCTGTGATCAAGCCCCGGTGCCGACGCCGTGGAGCCCTAGGTGTTGACTCCTAGTGGTGGAAAATCATCCCCAAGGTAACCCTAACCCTTCCCCTCCTTCCTCCATCATTCCCCGCTGTTTTCCCCTCTCCTACAGCCGCTGAAAGCCCATTCCCTTCCGCCAACCTGCTGCTGGACAGCCCCTGCCGAGCCTGCTTTCCCCACCGCCAACCACCACCTCCCCCTTTGCTACAGCACCGCCGCACCTCTCCCTCCCTTCCCCGTCCAGCCTCCATCCCCCCCTACCACCACCGACCACCCTCCTTGATCCCTACCTACAGCCGACCTCTCCATTCCCCTCTTCTTCGTGGAACCACTTCCTTATATCCCCAAAATCCAAGATCAATTCAGATCTAGGGTTTCCCATCCCCGATCCGCTATTCCCCCCACCGTTTACCCCGTCGTTGCCCGGATTCGATCCCTAACGTCGGATCTACCACTCCCGCGACCGGATCCGCCCGTATTCGTCCGGATCTATCCGTTTTCAGCCCTCCCCCTCCGTTTTCCACCGTGGACAGCCACCGTCCATATTTCCGGACCCGGATCTACTCCCATAACCACCGGATCTTCCCCGCCTCGGACATCTCCTTTATTTTGTGGTTTGTTTGTTGTATGGATGTTTATTTTCAGCATTGATATATTGTTTGACTATCCTATTTGTTAGAGATATTGGCTTGTGAAATTTTGTGTTGTTAGAATTTTGATTGCATGAAGGAACAATCGTTTAGCGCTTATTTTCTGGCCCTCCGTTTGGAGGAAAGCCGTGCTTAATTGCTGGAAATGGAAAGTTGCTTTTTGCTGAATTATTAATGCGTGGGTTATGTTTCTTCCATAAAATAATTTGTTGCGCGGAAATTTGCATTTTCATATAGTGTCACCCGTGTCCACTCACCTTAGTGAGCCTACTTAGCATTGCACGCACCCTACCCTACATCAGTTGGTATCAGAGCCCAGGTCGGGCCATCTTGCATGCTCCGTAGTGGTAGGACATTTAGAAGCATGGTAGATCCGCAAGTCACCAACGAACGAGCGGCCGGTTCGAATTCGAGCGCCGCCACCACGGATTTTGAGCGCCTTGTGTTAGACCGTCTTGATGCCTTGGGTACACAGTTCACCAACATGCGTCGTGACTTCGCCACAGTGAACCAACGTGTAGATCGGTTAGAAAATGTTGGGAATATTCCGACACCCCGTGACGAGGAGATTGAGGACGACCCTGACAACCCTCCCCATCGAGATCAGAGGGATAGGGTCGATCCACCACCGGAAGACCATTATCGGCGTGATATCCCTTATCGAGCCCCACCCCCACCGGTGAGGAGATACCCTGATCTTGCGACTGAGCGTCGTCAGGCCCCAGTTCGTGACCGACCCCCACTTCAGCGAGATGAGTATCGTATGCCACGACAGCCTCGTCTTGACCCCGGGGACCGGGCACCCCCGCCTGATCGTCGTGACCGTTACCGCGATGAATACTATCCTCCGGGTCGAAGAGAGCGTGGTCCTCAGCCTGCTCGATACGACGCCTATGATGACTATCCCGAGGATTACCCTGAACCACGGAGAGGCGACCACCAGTTTGATATCACTCGTCGTATCCGCATCGATGCCCCATCCTTCGATGGGCGTTTAGATCCGAAAGCCTTCAGCGATTGGCTTTTGGATATGGACCACTACTTCGAGTGGTACGAGATGAGTGACGAGCGTTGTGTCCGCTTTGCGAAAATGAAACTGATCGGGCAAGCAAAGGTGTTCTGGATCAGTGTTGAGAGGGCCCTAGAGCGAGACGGCTATTATCATATTTCCAGTTGGGAGGAGATGAAGGATAGACTGAGAGAGAAGTACCTCCCCACCTCGTACCGTGACCAGCTGTTCGAGCAACTGCAGAATTTACGACAGGGGACGCTTACTGTTGCAGAGTACATGGCCCGCTTCGATGAGCTGATGGTTCGGAGCGATATTGCTGAGGAGCCTATTGCCACAGCATCCCGATTCAGGGCGGGCCTCCGCGCCGATATCCGGAGAGAGCTGATTCCCCACCATCCTGAGAGTGTCGATCAGATTTTCCAGCTTGCTCTCGAGTTTGAGCAGTACCTCCGATCGTCGAGCACGAAGCAGTTCCCCGCACGAGCTGATTCGTCAACCTTCAGGAGACCCGCTCCACCCCAGACCTCCGCGGCCACACCTTCTCGCACCCCCACCGATGCGAGGGGCAAGGTCGTGACCACTGATGGCCAGCAGCCTGGCGGTATTGTGTGTTTTAGATGTTCCGGCAGAGGACACGTGGCGGCGCGGTGCCCCACGCGGAACCTGCTAGTTGAGGGCGAGGAGCAGGATTTAGACGAGGACGAGGATGCCCCTGAGGATGTCAGGGCCACTGTGGAGGATGGTTGGGAGAGCGATGCTGAAAAGTCACTAGAGCTTGGAGTGATTAGGCGCCTCCTACACACCCCATGTGTTGATGAGGATTGGCGCCGCACCACCATCTTCTACACCTACTTTCCCAGTGCAGGCGGTCCCTGCAAACTGGCCATTGATGGTGGGAGTTGTGTCAACATCGTAGCCCAAAAGGGCTTAGAGCGTATGCAAGTGAAGGCGGAGCCCCATCCACACCCTTACCGGGTCGTTTGGGTGGACAAGACCGCCATTCAGGTGACTCAGCGATGCCTTGTCCCCATTCGGTTAGCGACCTTTGAGGATCACGTGTGGTGTGACGTCATTCCCATGGACGTTGCCCACGTATTATTGGGGCGACCTTGGCTGTTCGACCGCGATGTCACGTGTTACGGCCGGTCGAACACGTTCTCATTTTATGATAAGGGCAAGAAGATTACGCTATCACCTACCCGACCCAAGGAGAAATCCAAGGGTCCGATTGAGCCTCCTACGAGCACCACGTCGTCGAGACCGTTACATCTCCTGCGATGTAGTGAGTTCCTGCGGGAGAGTGTGGACTCGGGCATGTTCTACATTGTTGTTGCCACTATGACTTCCGACAGTCTGGCGACGACCCCTGATCTTCCCCCGGAGATTCAGGCCCTCCTTGAGGACTTTGCTGACATCATGCCAGAGGAGCTACCTGACGAGCTCCCTCCATTACGCGATATCCAGCACGCGATCGACCTAGTCCCGGGAGCCTCTCTCCCCAACCTACCACATTATCGTATGAATCCCGACGAGCATGCCGAACTCAAACGGCAGGTTGACGAGCTTCTCCGGAAGCAGTTCGTTCGAGAGAGTTTGAGCCCCTGCGTCGTTCCCGCCCTTCTTACCCCTAAGAAGGATGGCAGCTGGCGCATGTGTATCGATAGTCGTGCGATCAATAAAATCACGGTGAAGTACAGGTTTCCCATCCCTCGACTCGATGATTTATTAGATACCATGTCAGGTGCCCGGATCTTCTCCAAGATCGACCTACGGAGCGGGTACCACCAAATTCGGGTTCGAGAGGGCGACGAGTGGAAGACCGCCTTCAAGACGAAGGATGGCCTTTATGAGTGGTTGGTCATGTCGTTTGGGCTGTCCAACGCCCCAAGCACGTTCATGCGTGTCATGACCCAGATCTTACGGCCTTATATGGGCAAGTTCTTAGTCGTGTACTTCGATGATATATTGATTTACAGTCTGACCCAGGGCGACCACCTAGAGCATTTGAGACTCCTCTTTGAGACCCTTCGTGGTGAGAAGCTATTCGTGAACCTGAAGAAGTGTTCCTTCCACGTCGAGTCTGTGCAGTTCTTAGGTTTTATCGTATCCTCCACGGGAGTGTCCGTCGACCCTGAGAAGGTCAGATCCATTTGTGACTGGCCCTTACCGTCGACCATCCACGAGGCCCGTAGCTTCCACGGGTTAGCGACCTTCTACAGGAGGTTCATTCAGGGCTTTAGCACGATCATGGCTCCATTCACGAGTTGTTTGAAGAAGGGCGAGTTTCAGTGGACCCCCGCGGCCACTCGAGCGTTTGTGGAGATTAAGGAAAGACTGACCACAGCTCCGGTCTTACGACTTCCTGATTTTGGCAAGGCATTTGAGGTTGCGTGTGACGCCTCTGGAGTGGGTATCGGTGGCGTCCTTAGCCAGGAAGGACACCCGGTCTCCTATTTCAGCGAGAAACTAAATGAAGCCAAGCAAAAATATTCCAACTATGATAGAGAGTTTTACGCGATTGTCCAATCGTTGCGGTACTGGAGGCACTACCTACTGCCCCGAGAATTCGTTCTCTACTCTGACCACCAAGCGCTACGATATTTAGACTCTCAGAAGAAGCTTGGACATAGGCACGCGAAGTGGGTTGAATACCTCCGGGATTATCATTATGTTCTCAAACATCGAGCGGGTGTCGAGAACAAACCCGCCGATGCGTTGAGTCGGCGGGTCACTTTACTCCAGACCTTGAGGGCCCACGTAGACGGACTCGAGCGGATTATAGCTGATTATCCAGGGTGTTCCGACTTCGGTGAGGTATACGTCGCTCTATCCCGAGACCCACCAGATTCTGTCGATGGCTTCCAGATTTGGGAAGGCTACCTCTACCGGGGCTCCCACATGTGCATCCCCCGTACATCGTATCGTGACTACTTGATTTGGGAACTCCATGCGGGTGGGGCCGCCGGGCATTTTGGCAGGGATAAGACTATAGCTATTGTCGAAGATCGATTTTATTGGCCGGGCCTCAAGAGAGATGTGGCTAGAGTAGTCCGACATTGTGGCACGTGCCAGACGGCTAAGGGAACTAAACAAAATACGGGCCTATATACACCCTTACCCGTCCCTATTAGGCCGTGGGAAGACATTAGTATGGACTTTGTCCTTGGATTGCCACGCACAGTTAGGAAACACGATTCCATCTTTGTGGTAGTCGACCGGTTTTCGAAGATGGCCCACTTCATAGCGTGTTCCAGGACTGCTGACGCATCGCGGGTAGCTTCCATTTTCATTCGGGACGTCTTTAGGCTCCATGGCCTACCGGCATCCATAGTGTCCGATAGAGATGTCAGGTTCGTGAGCTACTTTTGGAAAACTCTATGGCACAAAACAGGCACTACCCTTAAGTTTTCGTCTGCATATCACCCACAGACAGACGGACAGACCGAGGTCGTGAACCGTAGTTTAGGGAACCTGCTTAGGTGTCTTGTGGGTGAGCACGTCGCGAGTTGGGACTCCATCCTACCCATTGCTGAATTTGCCTACAATAGTTCGGTTAACCGGTCCACCGGTCTGAGCCCGTTTCATGTAGTCTTAGGGTATGAGCCCAAGAAGCCTATTGACCTTCTCCCTTGCCCACTAGAATCCCGTCCGAGTGAGTCCGCCGAGTCATTTGCACGTCATTTGCATGAGTTACATGAGTCAGTCCGCCGACAAATTATTTTAAGCAATGAAAGCTATAAAACCCATGCAGATTTAAGCAGGCGAGAGCAAGTTTTCAAGGAAGGCGAGCAAGTTATGGTCCGAATCCGAGCGGAGAGGTTCCCGCAGGGGCATGCTAAGAAATTACACGCTAAGCGAATGGGTCCCTACTCGATCATTAAACGAATCGGCACTAATGCTTACAAGCTAAATATCCCTGCAAGTATGGGGATCCATCCGGTATTCAATGTTGAAGACCTAACTCCTTACTACGAGCCCCGCAAGTATTTGGACCCGAGTCGGGATGATCACCGTCCCTCCACTCCACCATCAGCTGCAGCCCCTCCCGCCTCACCTATGCCCCCACTTGCCCCGTCCCCAGCTGTGAACAACCCTGAGAGTCTTCCACCTTTGGTGACACCGTCTGCGCCCCTGATCGCCCCGGGATCCACCCCACGAGAGAGTGAGGAGTGTGTTACAGACATTGTTGCTCATGAGTACGTTCCTACCGCCACTGGATTCTCTTGCCGCTACCTGGTTCGTTGGAGAGGCCGCCCCGCCTCTGATGACACGTGGATTCTACCTACGGAGCTGGATCGGCTCGCCCCCGGACTTCGACATCAGTACGATCGTCTCCATTCATCGGAGATGAATTCTTTTCAGTCGGGGGGAGTTGATGGGGGACCATCGGCCAAGTACAAAGCGGGCCCCGCTTTCGTCTATTCGCGCCGGAAGACTCGATCGGATTGACGATCCGACCCCGCGGTTGCGTCCGGATGCGCGCCGCGAATCTTTTTTATATATTAGTTCATGTTATTTGCTTTTATTTTCATGTAATCGGCACATGGAATCCACGGTCAATCATAGCCGTTAATTCCGGGTTGCCCTAATGCTTTAAACATTATAAATAGGAGAGTTTGAGGCTTGGAAAGGTCATTGCTGGTTTTGGAGAAGTCTATTCCCGGAACTCTGTGATCAAGCCCCGGTGTCGACGCCGTGGAGCCCTAGGTGTTGACTCCTAGTGGTGGAAAATCATCCCCAAGGTAACCCTAACCCTTCCCCTCCTTCCTCCATCATTCCCCGCTGTTTTCCCCTCTCCTACAGCCGCTGAAAGCCCATTCCCTTCCGCCAACCTGCTGCTGGACAGCCCCTGCCGAGCCTGCTTTCCCCACCGCCAACCACCACCTCCCCCTTTGCTACAGCACCGCCGCACCTCTCCCTCCCTTCCCCGTCCAGCCTCCATCCCCCCTACCACCACCGACCACCCTCCTTGATCCCTACCTACAGCCGACCCCTCCATTCCCCTCTTCTTCGTGGAACCACTTCCTTATATCCCCAAAATCCAAGATCAATTCAGATCTAGGGTTTCCCATCCCCGATCCGCTATTCCCCCCACCGTTTACCCCGTCGTTGCCCGGATCCGATCCCTAACGTCGGATCTACCACTCCCGCGACCGGATCCGCCCGTATTCGTCCGGATCTATCCGTTTTCAGCCCTCCCCCTCCGTTTTCCACCGTGGACAGCCACCGTCCATATTTCCGGACCCGGATCTACTCCCATAACCACCGGATCTTCCCCGCCTCGGACATCTCCTTAATTTTGTGGTTTGTTTGTTGTATGGATGTTTATTTTCAGCATTGATATATTGTTTGACTATCCTATTTGTTAGAGATATTGGCTTGTGAAATTTTGTGTTGTTAGAATTTTGATTGCAGGAAGGAACAATCGTTTAGCGCTTATTTTCTGGCCCTCCGTTTGGAGGAAAGCCGTGCTTAATTGCTGGAAATGGAAAGTTGCTTTTTGCTGAATTATTAATGCGTGAGTTATGTTTCTTCCATAAAATAATTTGTTGCGCGGAAATTTGCATTTTCATATAGTGTCACCCGTGTCCACTCACCTTAGTGAGCCTACTTAGCATTGCACGCACCCTACCCTACATCAACCCCTCTCTCAAATGAGAGCCAAAACCCTAAGATCAAAAGATAAAGAAACGCTCTCATACCTCCTCCTTATATAGGGAGGAGGGGGCTCACATGACAATAAACAATAAAAATAATACTTAATTAATATTAATTAATTAATACGAATTAATTAATTAATATCAATTAATTACAGAAATTAACTAAGGAGGTTTTCGCATGCGCTCTTCGATAGTTTTGATGATGCGTGGCTCCTCCGGTGAGTGCGTGTGCGTAACAGCATTGCTCAAAAATGAACAAGCAATGACATAACCTAATTGTGGTGAAAAATAAGGATATATTATGATAGTAATGTTGAGTGAAGCGCCACAACTTAACCTAATTGTGTTGAAAAATAAGTGGTGTCCAGGTATAATATTGAGACTTTTTTTATATATTAGAACTGGATTTACTCTAGAATTTGATGATTTTAAATGAAAGATCAGAGAATTGGTGGGGAGAATGATTAGAAAAAGAAGATACAATGCATGCTTACAAGAGACTAGGTGTGAATGAGAAAAATCGAAGAACATAAAAATAGTTATAGATTGTTGTATGTTAGAAAGACCGGTAATATGAACAAAGTCGGGAGAATGCTGGATAAAAAGTTAAAGGAGATTTGATGTGAATCGATGTAGAGATAAGTTGATTGTTGTTAAGATAATTATTAATGAGGATATTATAAATGTAATTGACATTTATGTTCTTCTAATTAAATTAGTAAAAATAAATAAAAGATCAATGCTGAGAAAAATTAATGCACTATTAAAATGTACTGTTAAGACAAAAGAAAGGGTAATTACTAGTGGCGACTTAAATGAGTATATATGTTTTAATAGGACGTGTTGTCAAAGAATTCATTGTGAGTAGAGTTAAGTAGATAAAAATTATAATGTAAGAAGTTACACTTAACTTTATGGTAGGCTTGGTAGCTTATCATCTTGCAATAGTAAAAACTTATTTTAAGAAACAAGAGCAAATTGTTACTTACAAAAGTGGAGTTACTATATGACTACGTCAACTATATACTTTGTTTTGCTCGTAAGAAAGTTTTTTGTAAATATTATAAGGTGACCACATATAGTAGTATTTATGGATGTAAATGTTAAGAGTATAACTAAAATAATTAAAAATAATATTTCCCTAGGATAAAGTGATGAAATTTGAAAGGTAAGAAACTGTAGATCATTAAAATTTGATTGTTAAAGGAGACAAATTGTAGTTTTTTATTGAAGCCAAATTTTATGCAGATAAAATGGTAATTTCATTTTTAAAAACAAATAAATATTTTATGAGAGTCCAGAAATATTAGCTATTGATAAGGAGAGAGCCATTAGTGGAGTGAAAAGATAAAAAAAATACGGAGGAAATGGACTATATTTTGAAGGCCGGTAAAAATGTGAATACGACAAAGGACCGTATTATTTATAAGAAAGCTTGAAGTTTTGATAAGAGTGTAATAAGAAAAGTAAAAGCTATAATTTTGCGAGAAGAGAGAGAAAATCTCCAAATGAATTGTTATTACTCCATCACTCAATACATGTATATATAGAGGGAAAGAGGAGTTAAGAGAGTACAAGATGTGGGACTAAAGGACCCTAAGAGAAGAATGAGCCCAATGAGCCATAATACAAGGGCTAAATACAATAAATGAGAGAAGCTTCTTGTGTATTCTCCATCACTCCCCCGCAAGCTGGAGCATACAAGTCGTAGGCACAAAGCTTGAAGAGAAACTGCTCAGGTGGCGGCAGCACCTTTAACAACATAGAGCAAACATCGGACAATGTGGGGATAATAGGAGAGGGAAGGATATGTGCCCGGACACTGTGGATGAGGAGGAACCCGAGCCATCATCAAGGAAATACCGATAGCTTCTTTCTGAGACCGTTGAGCGGCTAAATCAAGCATTGAGAGTTGGTGTTGAATCCAAGCCTCAACAAGAGTCTAGGATTTGGTAACATAGGATGTGAGGTCCCCATCCGCGCTCGGGTCGAGGTTTTGAAGGGCCATGAAGATATCAAATAAGTGTTAGAGACTATCCTTCACAGAATAGAGAGAATGGAGTTCATCCCACATAACTTTGGCAGTGTCATGATACATAGTCATGCGATACGGTTCACTGTCCATGAAATTCAAGATCCAAGATTGGTCGCGACCATCATCCCGAAGCCATTGCTCAGTGGATTCGGCGGGAGGGTTCCGGGTGAGATGATGAAGACCCTTGGTCTGAAGGACACGACGCACTGAATGCACCCACTCCACAAAGTTCTTACTGACTAGCGGGATAGTAATAATATGTAGTTCATCCTGAGCATCAGGGAGAGGGGCTGGAGCAAGAGAGGGAAGAGTCGATGAAGCGGGAGCAGCATTTGTTCCCATCGTCTTGGGTAGGCGGGCGGGTAGCAGAAGGAGAGGTGGGCTAAAAGAAATATCCGCCCAAGCCGGAGGCAGGAGTCTGGGCGGACAGCAAGGCAAAGGCAGCACATATAGCAACCAAGGGAGCTCGGGCGGCTGCCGAAAGAAAGAATCAAGGAGGACAGCAAGGCAGAGGCACAGACAATAGACAAGAGAGCGTGGGGAGGAGGCACAACAGAGACCGGTAAACAGCAAGCAATAGAGCGCGAGCGGCTAAGAGTATGGTCGGACAATAAAGAAGAGTCTGCACGAGCATAACTAAGAGAGCTCGGACAGCAACATAACCTAGATCGGGCGGTCAACAAGCACAGCCCGCGCGAACACTTATGGTAGACCGTATTGCGGGAGTATATATGTCGGGCAAACACAACAGAGGAAACCGCACGAAGCCCACACGTAGTGGAGAGGTCTAGTAGGCGGTTTGGCAGGGGTTCCAGGAAAACACTGAAGAAGAGAATGCGCAAACAGGTGAAGAGGTCCAGGCGAACACTAAAGAAGAGGCCGCGCAAACAAGTGGGTCCCAGTAGCAGAGGAGTCTTATAAAGCCGAGAAGGAGGGTTCAAGCAGTAGGCTCGGGAGGAGCAGAGCCACGGTGGGCGGCTGCTGTGAAAGAGGCCGCACCAATGTTGGGCGGTCATTTGAGGGGAATCTGCCCAGAATGAGAGGCGAGCACAGGAGCTCAATCGCGAAAAAGACAGAGGACCAGAGGCTCTGATACCATGTGAGAAGAGAGAGAGAAAATCTCCAAATGAGTTGTTATTACTCATTCACTCAATACATGTATATATAGAGGGAAAGAGGATGAGTTAAGAGAGAGTACAAGATGTGGGACTAAATGAGCCTAAGAGAAGAATTGGTCCAATGAACCATAATACATAGGTTAAATACAATAAATGATAGAAGCTTCTTATGTATTCTCCAAGGTTTTGAAAATCGGACCGACCGTCGACCGGTCCTCCGGGCAGTTTGGTCCCGCTCCTAAAACCGTCCTAACCAAGAACCGGCCAGGAACCGGAAAACCGGCCGGTCCAACCGGATGGCCGGAAACCACGACGGTTTCTAGCTGATCGGACAGTTCGCAAAATCACTGTTGATTTTATATCTAATGGTTTAAATTAAATGTTAGAAACTTAGAATCTCTAGGGCTTGGGTTATTTGCTTCCTCCAAAACAAGCAGTCGGTCAATTGACTGCGTGAACGGTGAACGTGAAACTACCGATAGCACCATAGCAGTCGACCAATCGTCTTCGTTCCTCACCTGTGATCTTCTCCCTCGTCGGTGTAGCAGTAGCACTGTTCTTCTCCCTCGTCGGTGTAGCAGTGGCTCTTCTTCCTCGCCGACAAGGCAAGGTGCAGCGCTCTTCTTCCTCGCAAAGGTAACTTTATGAGTTTCTTCTGCTACATTTTTTTGTTCATGCAGCAGTTGGTGGGAAGTTATCGCAGGAGATACTTGTTATTTTATATGCTCTCTAATTTTTTCCTTTACTTTGTTGCAATACTGCATTACCCCTCATATATGCTGCTTTGAAGTTTTCATCTACCTTCAACATTAACTTTCACTCTTTAATTTTGATTTGCACACAATGTGTTCGGCTGATGGTCTCATGAATAATTTTGTACTCTAAATTTCTTTAATCTGCACACAATGTGTTCGTTGTTTGCTGGTTCATTAATTTTGTATGAGATGGTTATGCAAACATGTAAATAAATTGTCACTTTCTACCCTCGATGACTATAATTCAGGAAGGCACTCACCATTGCTTATGCTAAGTAGTTTAAATGAGATTTATTTGTAGAATAATGGGCCTAAATCAGAATATAGACCTTCTAAGTGCAAATCAGAATACACACTTTTCCAATTTTTAACTGTTGATGCTTTTCCAATTTTTAACTGTTGATGCTTTTCTGATTTTTAACTGTTGATGCTTTTCTGATTTTTAACTGTTGATGCTTTTCTGATTTTTAACTGTTGATGCTTTTCTGATTTTTAACTGTTGATGCTTTTCTGATTTTTAACTACTGATGCTTTTCTGATTTTTAACTACTGATGCTTTTCTGATTTTTAACTACTGATGCTTTTCTGATTTTTAACTACTGATGCTTTTCTGATTTTTAACTGTAAATGTGAAGCACTATAAATGTTTGATTTAACCACCATATTCATGTTTGAGAGCACTTCACGCTTATATTTCATATTTATATTATAACAAAAAATGGAAGCTCCTTCCGAGCCATCTGATTATAATGTCTCTTTACAAGATGTTCGTGAGAAAAATGATCCAGCTTGGAATCAGTTTACTCTCATCCAGAGTTCCGATGAAAAAAAAGTGAAGCACTATAAATGTTTACATTGCGGCATGATATATAAGGGAGGAGGAATTAATAGAATGAAGCAAAATCTAGCTGGAGTAAAGGGAAATATTGCAGCGTGTAAGAAGATTTCTCAAGACATTAAAAATCAAATGCAAGAGAACTTAAAAGAGATTAGTACGAAGAAGCAATAAGCACAAGAATCATTAGATAGTGTAAATCCATATGATGATCATGTGAGTGATGATCGAACATCTTCTTTCCCTAAGTCACAACATTTTATAACACAAGAAAAGGGAAAAAGAAAGATTGATCAAGTTGATAATTACTTTGCTCCTAGAACATCCGTAGGCTCACAATCATCTATAAAGAGCGTCTTGGCCTCAAAAGAGGAGGTACACCATGCTGACATGACGATAGCTAGATGGTTCTTTGATAGTTGCATACCTTTTAATGTTTTAAATTCTGTTTTTGCACAAAAAACAATTGATGCAATAGCTGCAATCGGTCCTGGTTATAAGTTGTCTTCATACCATATGATAAGAACTAATCTATTGAGAGATTGCAATGAAGAAAGCCAACTTCTTATAGACTCTTATAAAGAGAGTTGGAGAGGAACCGGAGGTACATTAATGGCAAATAGTTGGACGGATAAAAGGAGTAGAACTTTGATTAATTTCTTAGTTTATTCACCCCGCGGTGTCTCATTTTACAAGTCAGTAGATGCATCTGATGTTACAAAAGATGTTATAACTCTTTGCATGTTATTTACAGAAGTAGTTGAATGGATAGGTCCTTCAAGTGTTGTGCAAATTGTTACAAATAATGTCGCGACACAGAAGAAATCCATTATAGAAACTGATACATGAAAAATATGGCAACATTTATTGGTCTCTATGTGCAGCCCATTGTTTAAATTTAGTTCTAAAGGATTTTGGGAACTTGAGCCATGTTAGTGAAATTACAAAGAATGCTTCAGAGGTTACAATTTTTGTTTATAACCATATCTTTCTTTTATCTTGGTTGACGAAGAGGGAAGGATGGAAGGAAATTGTTCGTCCAGGAGCGACACGGTTTGCTACTACACGTATTACTTTGAAAAATATACATGAGCACAAACATGATTTGCAAGTTTTAGTAACTAGCAAGTATTATACTAACTCAAAACTTGCAAAATCAAGCAAAGGAAAAGATGTTGTGAATATCATTTTAGATAATCAATTCTGGAATATGTGTTTGGTAATGACAAAGGTTGCAGGCCCACTAATAAGGTTATTACGAATTGTTGATTCTGATGAGAAGCCTATATTGGCTATGTTTATGATGGCATGTATCGAGCAAGAAAAACAATTAAATAAATATTCAAAAATGCCAAAAGATTATATAAGCCATATATAATTATTATCAAAGATATGTGGGATTGCCAGCTTCACCAGAGACTTCATTTTGCAGCATATTTTCTGAACCCGGCATTCCAATATGAACAAATTAATTATTGTAATAAGCCCGAAGTTGTGCAAGGCTTAATTGATCTTATTGGAAATAAGGAAATTTGCAATAAATCATCAATTGCAATGAATGAGGTAAGGATATATCGGGACCAATTAGAAAGCTTTGGAAAGCCCCTTGCAATCAAAATGGCAAAAGAAATGCAACCTCGTGAGTTTTAAGTTTTAACTTTTAACAATATGTTTGTTTCTTTTAAGTTTCTAGTTATAAGTAATAAGTTTTATCTTTTTTTTATCTCCAAGATGAATGGTGGAGAATGTTTGGTTATTCAGATTCTTAGTCTGACTTCTTCGTCATCTGATGAAAGAAACTGGAGGGTCTTTGAGCAAATCCATACAAATCGAAGAAATCATCTCGAGTATCAAAGACTCAATGATCTGGTTTATGTTCGTTACAATCTTAATATGCGGGATAGGTATGAATATTTAATCATTACTTGACAATGTTCAATTTTGACATTTTGTTGTACTTCCTAATGTTTTACGTTATGACTTAATTAATGCATTAACTATTTTCATAGGGTTTACTTCAAGAAAAAGAAATATGATCATCTTGATTATACAAATATTGATTCAATGGATTTCTGGGTAGTTGAGGAAAAGCCGACCCCGGAACTTAATTACAATGAATTGAAAAATGAAATATATGAGGAATATACTATATTGGTTGATGGAGAAACTCAACCCAGTAGCCAACAAAATGAACAACTAAATGGTATGGTTGTGCATATGTTACTAATTTGTGTTAATAATTACGAATCAATATGTATGATATAATTAATTTATTTTTTTAGATGATGAGTGTGCTCAGAATACTCTTGAAAAAGCAGATCTTGAGGCCTTTGGAGGGAAGGCCTTTGGAGGGAACGCATTTATTGAATATGATTTTGATGATATATTGATATAATATGATTTCAATTTGCAAATTTTATGGTTGATTGTTTTTTAAAAACCATTAAGTACTAACAAGTCAGCGTGTTTTAAATTAATATGTTTTGTAAGACCTATCCATTTTATGAGTTTATGTCAATGTTCAAAACTTTATATATCACATTTTTATATTTGTTACTTATGTTAAGGTTCGAAATTTTACATATCATATGCATATTTGGATGATGATACGTTACAATTCTAGTCATTAATGTCAAAACGGTTCAATCAGGATTCAACGCCGGTTCAACCGGTTAAACCTTGAACCTCTCTCAACACGGGTTCCATGTCCGGTCCGGTTCTCAAAATCTTGGTATTCTCCATCATTTTTAATGGTTTATATGATAGGCGTGACAATAATGAAGGAGAATATAAGAGATATAGAGAATAATTAAAGCAAGAGGCAGGAGAACTAAAATTTTTATCCAAGTTAAATGCATTAAAGATGAAGATAATAGAATTTTAATTTAGGATTAAGACATCGATATAAGATACAATTCTATTTTGAGAAGCAATTAAATGAATTTTCAATGAATAAAGTATTTTATAGGAGAAATAATGAATAAAATAATAAGATATATTATAGATTGATGAAAAAAAGTTAAAGTAAAATTATCCATGAACAGGAGGCATAAATGCAGGCTTTAGAAACCCATGAAATATCTTGAAAATTGGAGAGTTATGAGGGATATTGCAGTAAATTTTTGAAGACAGGGAGTTAAATGATTTGAGAAACAATATTTTGGGGGACAAGCACTTTAAAACAACGGACATGTTCAAGATTGTTTTAATTAGAGAAAGATTGCTTTAATTAGAGAAGAATCTAGACTATGAGTCGGACAATGTAATTATGGGAAAGAGATATAGAGGCTTGAAAAAATTACATCAATTTTAGATAGCTAATTTGATTTCATGTTACGAAAATCTTCCATAAAAGCAATTTTTTATTAAGCCAACTATAAAAATTAATATATAACAAAGACAAAAATCAAATGATTTCTATTGATCTAGAAAAGGTATGTGATCAAGTACCGATGCTTGCAAAAAATATCTAAAATGAGATGCATCTATGTATGTTTTTTTTGCAGATGACATAGTTCTACATCTACTTAGATAAGTGAAAAATTAGAATAACTGAGACATTGTTTAAAAGATAAAAGACTTCAAAATAGTAGAATAAAGAGTGAGTGCGTGATATTGTAGTGGAGGTGATATTTGTAAGTATCAACATATCTTGTTAGATTATAAAAAGATACCAAAGTGCAATGGTAAGTACCTTGGATAGATAGTTTATAAGAATGTAGATATAAGTGAGGATATAATTTCTAGAGATTTTTCAGGTTGTTCCAAAAGGAGAAGTGTCAAGGGAGTATTATGTCGTAAGATGATGTTATGGAGACTTCAATGTAAATTTGAAAATATTCACCGATGATGTTGTATGGATCGGAGTGTTAGGCAAGAAGAAAATAGTTGATATCTAAGTTGAGTAACAAAAATAAGAATGCTCAAATGTATATGAGGCAAAAATGTAAAAGATAATTAGAAATAATTATATTAAATGAACAGAGGGAGTGACATCTATCATATATAAGATAATAGAGACCTAGATGACTTAGGTGTGTACAAATAACATTAGAAAATGCACTACTTTGATGAATGAATGTAGTTAGGATTGAAGGATTTTGGAGGAGAAGGTATACCCTTAGATAACATGGCGAAAATTACCCGAGATGGTTTGTGTATTTTAGATTTAGGCTCCCTTTGGCACAGCGGTGGCGGTCATGAACGTTGTGGTTATGAACCGTCATTAGTGAACGCCAGACCTCACCTAAGGAATTTCATCCACTTTTATGTTCAAAACTAGTTTTATTTTCTTAGTAATGGTCATAACCGTTGTCATGCCAAACATACATTCTGTGACGGTGGCATTTTTCTCCAAACTCACTGGAGCAAAAAAGACGTGCCAAACGGAGCATTAATATTTTAGGAAGCAGGCGACAACAATCATGAAAATGAGGACTCCTAAAATTGGAACCAGATAGTTGGGATAAATCCATCGATGATGATGATGATTCCTACAAAAATTTGAAATAAAATAGCCCTACAATTTATTACTACTATTATTAACAAGCACAACCAATTTATGATATCAAAGTTATACATTTTCTATAGTTACAACTACTTCAGACAGAGAAAATGAATATTTCAGAAGAAAAAAGAAATACTTCAGGCAGGAGAACACGGGAAATTAAATGACATATTAGAAAAGAGGAAATGTACAGCTGTACTACCTATGATATGCATCAAAAAAATCCAAATTCCCCCAAAAAAAACAAAGAAGGATGCAAAATACCTGCAGTTGTCCAGGTTCATCTTTTTCTTTGCGAGTAAGTCCTTGAGTCTCCCAGGAGTCGCAACAACAATATGAACCCCTTTCTTCACAATCTCTAACTGCGACCTCATATCAACACCTCCAATACACAGCAACGGCCTGATCTCCGGGTGCCCAGCCTCCCGAAGTGGCACGAGAAACTGCTCCACCACCTCAAATGTTTGTCTCGCAAGCTCCCTGGACGGGCACACAATAAGCCCAAATGGTCCCTCCCCTGGAACAATCGGCATTATCAGCTCCTCCTGCAGAGCCACCATGATCAACGGAAGCACAAACACCAGAGTCTTTCCAGACCCGGTGAATGCTATCCCAATCATATCCCGGCCAGAAAGGACCAGCGGTAGGCCCTGCACCTGAATCGGAGTTGGATGCACGATTCCCTTCTCCTTGAGCTTCTTCAGAATCGGATCAGGGAGTCGCATATCCTTAAAGCTCTTGGCCGGAGGCGGTATATCGTCTCCCTCCACGAGGATGTGCCACTGGCGACGGATGGCGTCGGCCTGGCGAGCGGACATGCGGCGGAGGGCGGTGGGAGGTTTCCAGCCGGTGGGGATTGGATCAGTGTAGGTGATACCCTTGGCGAGCTCTCGGACGGACATTAGGGTTTTGCGATCGGAAAGATGCTCGATCATCTCTTTCTCTTGCTGGACGAGCTGCTCGGCGGGGCTGATCTCAGGCACATCTCGCTTAAGCTGAGATGCCTTGAAGAGGAGGCTAGGCTTGGATTCCGGCGGCGGAATAGATATAGCGGGATCGTCAGAGGATGATGGGGCGGCGGCGGCAGCGTTTGCGGCGGAAGAGGACGAAAGCCGTCCCTTGCGCTGAAGAATCTTTTGGGCCTCCATGGCGCGGCGCTTCATGATGGGGATGTACTCGACGAAGTCATCATCATCCTCGGCGACGCCGATGGAGGTGCTTGGGACGGTCGCTGGGTGGGCAGTAGCCATGGAGCTCAAGGGATGGGGACAGTGAAGAGAGGAGGAAGAGAGGAGGGATTATAAAACCTAAGAAATAATTACTGCCCGAACACCAAGCCTTATATTTGGTGTCACTATTTAGCTTCCCAAATGTTTTTACGAATATCTTCAATTATAATTGGCAATTGATATTCATAATGACTATTCATATCCAATAATAAAATAAAAATTAAATGTACCTCACCAAGACCGAACTCTCCCCTTTCTCGTTCATGTCAAGTTCTCGCCCGACAACCCCTGCGCCGCCTCCACGTCCATCTCCGTCCGGCGAGTGAATTCGAGTCAATGATGAGTTGCCCGAGCATTGTCATATTTCCAAGCACGTTGGGCATTATTCGAGCCCATTTGCTTGCGGTAAGGGCGGAAATCATGAGGATGCAAAGGTCATTCTCTCCCATATGAGCAGCAGGGAGGCGGTGCCCAGCTCTAAGACTAACACGGGTGTTGTAGAAGCTTAAGGGCATGCGGCTCTTTATGAAGCGAGTCTTTATTTAAGTTTTCGAACTTCGGATATTTAATTCATAATTCAATAAGTAGTTTCTTTTTTATGTTTGGAAGCTCTTGTAACCTTCCATGGAATGCATGAGATTGGTTGTGTGTCGATGATTACGGCGTATATTTGTTTGATATATGCATTTGCAAGAGGCGGTCTGTTTAGGGAGGTGGAGACGAGGGTGATTTTATGAGCATGAATGGTGCTGGACTCTTTTAATGGCCTGATTGAAGCATATTATCAAGGAGGGCAGTTTGAAGATGCTTTGAAAACCTACGTCGAAATCTAGAATGAGAGGAGGTGCAATCCTGATGCGATGTTGATGTCAGGAAGCTCTTGAAAACTTACGTCTTTGTGGGGGTACATTTAGTGTGTGTTTTTAAATTAGGGGTCCGAATAGCCATTATGGGTGTATGAATATCAATCGCCTTATAATTTAGGCTCCGTTTGGCACAGCGGTGCGGTCATGAACGCGGTTGTTATGAATTGTCGTTCGTGAACGTCCGACCTCATCTAAGAAACTTCATCTACTTTTAATGTTCAAACTGATCGGAGCAAAAACATCACGCCAAACGGAGCCTTAATAAACAATGCATAACTTATTTAGTTGTACTCTTAGGGTCCGTTCGTTTCAGGGACATTGATATTAAAGTATTGACTTTCAATCCAATATCAATACACATGAGAAATGACATTGAGTTTAAATCGAATTTTTTTGTTCGTCTTTATGATGCTTTTCTGTCATAGAAATTTTCATTCATCAGTGTTTATTGTTCGTTTGCAGAAAATTTTCTGTCATATGAATTGGCATTGATTAATGTTGAGCTTCTAAGTTTCTTCCTCCAAATTATCATAA
Source organism: Dactylorhiza incarnata (assembly GCA_033032865.1). Taxonomy (NCBI): domain Eukaryota; kingdom Viridiplantae; phylum Streptophyta; class Magnoliopsida; order Asparagales; family Orchidaceae; genus Dactylorhiza; species Dactylorhiza incarnata. Next base: position 3,696,684 of record JAWHQI010000265.1, read on the forward strand.
GCAATAGCGCGAATTTCTAGCCCGGCGCGCGCCTTTTTCGCCCAGGCGCGTTTTTTTTCGCCCGGGCGCATTTTTTTCGACCGAGCGCGTTTTTTTCGACCGGGCGTGATTTATTTCGCCCGGGCGCGGTTTTTTCGCTCGGGCGCGGTTTTTTCGCCCGGGCGCGGTTTTTTCGCCCGGGCGCGATTTGTTCGCCCGGGCGCGCTTTTTTCGCCCGAGCGTGATTTATTTTGCCCTGACGCGATTTTTCTCCTGGGGGCGTTTTTTTCGCCCGGGCACAATTTTTTTGCACGGGCGCGATTTTTTTGCCTGGACGTGGTTTTTTCGCCCGGGCGCTATTTTTTTGCCTGGACGTGGTTTTTTCGCCCGGGCACGATTTTTTCACCCTAGAGGAGTTTTTTCACTCGAGCGCGCTTTTTTCGCCTGAGTGCGCTTTTTTCGCCCTGACACAATTTATTTCGCCCGGGCACAATTTTTCGTCGGGTGCATTTTTTTCTCCCGGACACATTTTTCTCGCCCGGGCCGGATTTTTTCGCCCCGCCGCAATTTTTTCTCCCGGGCGCAATTTTTTCGACAGGGCGTGTTTTTTGCGTGAACGTGGTTTTTTCGCTCGCTAGGCGAAAAAATCGCGCACATGGAGAAAAATAGCGCTCGGGGGAAAATCACGCCTGGGAGGAAAAAATTGCGCCCGTGCGATAAAAACGCGCTCAGGCGAAAAATCGCGTCCGGGCGAAAAATATCGCATCCGGGCAAAATATATCGCGTCTGGCCAGAAAATTTGCATTCGACCGAAAAAATTGTTTCCGGGGCGAGGGGCGAATCGCGTCTGACCAAAAAAATCGCATTCGGACGGAAAAATAACGTTTGTGCGAAAAATTCACGTCCGGACCGAAAAAATGGCTTGCGGGCAAAAAAATCACGTACTTGCCAAAAAAATCGTATTTGAGATGAAAAAAAATTGCTCTTATTTTGGAAAGTCGGAGTTGGCGATCTCAATATCCGCCCCTGGAGATAGACATTGGATTGATGAGTTTTTAGGTTACGGTGAATATCGTCGACTTTCCACCAGAAAATCAATTCCATTCTACAATTGTTGGTACTCTCATATTCTCAAAGTCAATACTTCAATATCAATGTATGTGAAACGAACGGACTCTTATAGATATTGTATGACCATACCTACTATTATGGCCACACGGAGAGATCACGGTGCACGACTTCTTATTATCTACTAATGGAAGGCTCTCACTTTAGGACAATATTAAAATTTTCGTTTTTACACCTTTTATAAAGGGAGAGAGAGAGAGAGCAAAAATGGTGTAGTTTGAGAAAGATGGAAAGACGAAATAATGTGGAGACCACGCGCCCCGACGCTAATAAAAAGGATGTTTGATTTACAGGGTCGTGTTCGATATGAATGTTGGGAGTGATCAAAGTTGGGTCGAGGAACTGTTAGAAATTTTGTAAATAAACATTTATTTATAATGTTTTATTATAGCTTTTTTGTGTTTGGTGTATGGCTGGCTATTCATATAGTCATATATGATGAAAAGCTCCAAAATCAAAATTGGAGAGAACCCCAATTAATTGGAGGGAAACCTTTCATGAATGAAAGGATGAACCTTTAGTCCCACCTTGCTTTTTAGCTTTCTTGCCAAAGAGTTTATATATGTTTTCACACCTTCTTATTTGTTCAAAAGAACATAAGAAGAAACAATGAACCACACGCGCGCGCGCGCGCACCGCACCGGATCCGGATTTCGGATTTGGAGAATAATTGAATTGAATTGTATTTTTTGTTCCAAATAGTTTCATAGCATTTTACTCGGAGATGCGTCGATTAGAATTCGGAGCTGCGTCGAATAGATTTCGACGTAGCGTCGTTTTGCCCGCTGGAGTTGCGTGGCGTCGAATGGAACTCGACGCATGCGTCGATTGAACTCGACGTAGCGTCGATAAGGCTTGCGTCGATAAGTCCTGCGTCGATAGAACTCGACGTAGCGTCGATATGATGTCGACGTAGCGTCGATTTCTTTTCACGCGTTCTGCCGTTTTACGCGTTTTTCTTTGCCGCTCCTTTATCCGTGTTTCTCGCCATGATTTACGTTGAAAATTTTCAACGTATATCTTCCCGATTATGTGCCTTCCATTTGTAACCGTTAATCTTTATTATGCTCTTAAATATTGCTGTTATAAAGATCCTTCTTTTCCGGCTATATACGGTCTATATATATATTGATGTTCTTCTCAGAAAGAATACATTCTCTTACACGCTCTCATATGCTCTTCTGCTCTCGCTATTCTGAGACGATCTTCTACGTGATTTATTTTTCTTTACATTTGCTTCATCAAGTGGGGGTTCGGGTGCTCTGTGCTTCTTCGGTGTCCGCGCACATCGGAGTTTCGGGATCTAGCCGGGTGTTGTACCTTGGAGGAGTGAGCATCGGTTGAAAGCCCTGCCGGAGGGTGGTGCAACTTCTTTAGGGCAGTGATCACACGCCTTACCCAGGCTCGATTCTAAACTATATATTTCTCTCTTTTATTTCTCATCCTTTCATGCAATTTATTTTATTATTGCTGATCATATATATTTGTATAGATCTACTGTTTTTTCTGTAAAAGTTAAAAAAAAAAACGAAATTATAGTATTTTGTATACTAATATAGGAATATAATAGAAATATTCCAACAATCTAAAGAAGTTTGTAATTCCACATCAATAGAATAAATAAAATCAAATAATCAAAATGATCATCTCTGTTTTATTGTTTACATGTACTGTTATTTATTGTATGTATTTTAAATTTCAGAAATCACTAATGGCATCTAGATCTGAGGACTCCGCCGGGATCAAACCCGAGAAATTTAATGGAAATGGTTTTCGTCGTTGGCAAGCTCAGATAGAATATTGGCTTAATACGTTAGGCCTTTTGTCTGCTATCTTCGATGCCCCCGCTGTAGAAATTGAAATCCCTAGCACTGCAAATGCAGTTGCTTCGACTCTACCATCGTCCTCATCCTCAACTGCAAATACCACTAGAACCTATGTTAGACGTGTCCCATATAGAGATCCAGTGGACATTGAATATCATTGTCGCAACCGCATTCTTAGTGCCTTGTCCGACAGCCTTTACGATGTATTCTTCCAATATCGTACGGCTAAGGATTTGTGGTATGCACTTGAAGCGCGCTATAACCTTGACAATGCGGGTATAAAACGCTACAATGTTTCCAACCTCCACAAATTCAAGATTGATGCTTCCAAGCCCATCAATCCTCAACTCCATCAACTAGATGAGATGTTGTCCAAGATCCGAGCCGATGGCTCAATCCTTTCCGAAAATTATCTTGTGGCATGTCTTATTGATTCTCTTTCCGATTCTTGGTCCGGCTTTAGCACTAGACTAAGGCATGACCAATCAAACCTCACTTATGTTCAAATCCAAAATGCAATCCGCATAGAGGAGGAACATAAGAGCAAAAATTCTAAAACCCCCAAAGACCTTGCTCCTAAAGTAAATCTCACTGAATCGCAAGGCAATCATTCTTCCCACCATCACTTCAAAGGGAAAGGAAAGAATTTTAAGAAACCTTTCCGTCAAGGTTCCCGCCATCAAAAACCCAATCATCCCAAGCCTGGTCCCTCTAACCAAAACCCAGGTAAAGGGAAATGGTGCTTCATCTGCGGCCGCACAAACCATCTGTCTACCAACTGCTTCTACAAGAAGACAGAACCCGTGGTTGGTAAGTCTCGTGGAGACAAGCCTCAGGCCAACATGATCCAAGCACCGGTTCAACCTATCTTCAGGTTAGATTATACTCCTAGTCTTCTTCTCACTTGTTCATCAGATTGGTGGCTTGATTCCGGAGCAAATGTTCATACTTGTTTTGATCGTTCTTGCTTTGCCACCTTTCAGAACATCAGTGGAGGGAGCGTGATCTTAGGAGATGCTTCATCGGCACAAATACTTGGACGCGGGCGAGTGGATCTTAGGTTGACATCCGGGAAGTCACTAGCCTTGCATGATGTGCTTTATGTGTCGAGAGTTGGGAAGAATCTTGTTAGCGGATCTTTGCTAGTGAAGAAAGGCTACAAGATTGTTTTAGAGTCAAATAAAGTTGTAATAACATTTAATGATGTTTTTATTGGTAAAGGATATATCTGCGATGGTTTATTCAAATTGAATATTGCTGATTTAGAAGTAAATCAAATTTCTTCTTCTTCCTTAGTTTCAAATTCTTCTCCTAATTTTTGGCATGCTAGATTAGGACATGTGAATTCTGATTGCATGAAAAGAATGATGTCCTTAAATTTGATTCCCAAAATCAATATTGCACCAAGTGCTAAATGTGAAATTTGTGTGCAAGCTAAATTTTCTAGGAAACCTTTTAAAACAGTTGATAGAACTTCAAAACCTTTAGAACTAATTCATTCGGATGTATGTGATTCAAACCGCCAACCTACTAGAGGTGGAAATAAATATTTTGTAACATTCATAGATGACTTTACAAAGTATTGTTACATATATTTATTAAAAACCAAAGATGAAGTATTTTCATACTTTAAGATATTCAAAGCCGAAGTATAAAATCAATTAGGATCCTCTATCAAAATTCTTAGATCCGATCGAGGGGGAGAATACACTTCGAATGAACTAACCCAATTTTGCCAAGAACATGGGATTATTCATCAAGTGACTGCTTCATATTCTCCTCAATCGAATGGTGTAGCTGAACGTAAAAATCGGACCCTGATGAACATGGTCAATGCCATGTTAGCCGAATCCAGTGCCCCGGAAAATCTCTGGGGAGAAGCGTTGCTCACTTCCTCCTTCATCCTTAATAGGATTCCATCTAAACAAAACGATAAGACACCTTTTGAATTATTCAAATTAAGAAAACCTAACCTCCAAATTCTTCGAGTGTGGGGGTGTTTAGCTAAGGTAGCAATTCCTGAACCTAAGAGAAAGAAAATAGGACCAAAAACATTAGACTCAATTTTCATAGGATATGCATCCGATAGTAGTGCTAATAGATTTCTCATCACTAATTCTCTAATTAGTGAAATATCTAACAACACCATTATAGAAGCTAGAGATGCAGCTTATTTTGAAGATAAATTTCCATATAAACTAAATAACTCATCTCAACCTTCAACTAGCTCAAACCAACCATCCACTTCTTCTATTGAACCATTAGAAAATGATGAACCTAGAAGAAGCAAAAGAATTAGAACCGAAAGATCCTATGGGGAGGACTACTTCACTTATCTAGTTGAAGGAGATCCTAATACATATGAGGAAGCAATGACCTCATCTGATTATCCCTTTTGGAAAGAAGCAATTAATTTAGAAATTAATTCTATCTTAGAAAATAAAACTTGGATCCTAACCGACTTACCTCCCAGTGCCAAAGCCATAGGATGTAAATGGATTTTTAGAAAGAAATTAAATCCGGATGGATCCATAGATAAATATAAGGCTCGTCTTGTAGCTAAAGGCTATGCCCAAAAACAAGGAATAGATTTTCTAGACACATATGCTCCCGTAGCTATAATAACCTCTCTTCGTATTCTAGTCGCCTTGGCTTCAATCCATAGGATGATCATTCATCAAATGGATGTCAAAACCGCTTTCTTGCATGGAGACTTAGATGAAGAAGTCTACATGTCTCAACCCGAAGGTTTTGTGGTCAAAGGCCAAGAAACCAAAGTTTGTAAATTAATTAAATCTCTTTATGGTTTAAAACAAGCACCTAAACAATGGCATCAAAAGTTTGACTCCGTAGTCTTAACTTTTAGCTTCAAATCTAATGAATTTGATAAATGTATTTATGCCAAACAAAACGGAAATGAAATTGTATTGTTATGTCTCTATGTAGATGACATTTTAATTTTTGGAAATTCAATTAAAATTATTAATGAAACAAAAAATAATTTATCATCCAATTTTGATATGAAAGATTTGGGGGAAGCAAATATTATATTGGGAATGAAACTAGTTAAAAATGATACTAGTGTATCATTATCTCTTTCACACTCGATTGAGAAAATGTTGATTAAATTCAACTTTTATGACTTCATTCCCGCTTCTACTCCATATGACGCTAGTGTAAAACTTTGTAAAAATACTAATGAACCCGTTGATCAACACAGGTATGCACAAATGATAGGATCACTCCTATACATAGCTAACCGCACTAGGCCCGACATTTCCTATGTCGTAGGCCGCCTTAGTAGATATACTAGTAATCCAAGTGATGAACATTGGATAGCACTGAATAGAATATTTAAATATCTTCGTGGAACTATAGATTATAGTTTAGTGTACACGGGATTTCCCGGAGTACTAGAAGGATATTCAGATGCCAATTGGGTAACTGATTCGTTAGACGTTAAGTCAACAACGGGCTATGTATTCCTCCTTGGAGGTGCTGCCATTTCATGGGCTTCTACAAAACAAACAGTTATTTCTAGAAGCACCATGGAATCGGAGCTTATAGCTTTGGACACTACATGTGCCGAAGCATAATGGATTAAAAATTTACTTAGTGAAATTCCTTTAATTGAAAACCCCATGCCTGCTATCTCTTTACATTGTGATAACAAAAGTGTTATTGATTTAACTGCTTCTAATAGTACTAATTCCAAAATGAATAAGTTCATGAGAATCAGGTACAAGTCCGTGAAGCAAAGAAGAAAAGAAGTGATATCACTCAACTATGTAAAGTCAGAATTGAATCTGACTGATAATCTTACCAAGGGATTGTCCCGAAGGGAGATATTGTTGTCATCGAGGGGAATGGGGCTTAAGCCCACATAATTTGCTGCCAACGGTGGATACCCAACCCATGTGATTGGAGATCCCATGAAGTGGGTTCAATGTGGTAGAAACGAAGCCGTTGATGTAGCGTAGTTGGGAGCACAAAATATAAGGTTGAGAAAACCTTCTCCCCATTCCTATGATGTTGTGCTCTACGTAACAAGTTAGGATGAACTTAATTAAGTTCTTAATGGTTGCCAAAGGCATATTTCCTTGCGAGATATTGGTTACGATTATCTCTTGAGGCACCACCTATGTGGGAGTTGTTGTGAGGCCGCAACTTTGGGATCTGGGCTGAACCCAAAATACCTCTCATGAAAAATCAAAGAATGCGCATGGCCACTAACGCGCCCACCGCCATAACCCAAGAACAACCAATCTTTTGTGTGCTTATCTAATTTACCGGTCAAAAGTTTATAATTCAAAGCCTCTGGCACATTATACTCTTCGGTAGAGGAAGTAAGTACTAAGTATAGATTCAAGGTAACCATTCCATCTATACCCATTGCATTAGATACAACTTGATGAAGCAAATTTGTATTTGATTTTATTTATTATTAGTAATATCATATTTATGAAGTTCGCTTTTGGTTTTTCGCTTTTGTGGGGGATTGTTAGAAATTTTGTAAATAAACATTTATTTATAATGTTTTATTATAGCTTTTTGGTGTTTGGTGCATGGTTATTCATATATGATGAAAAGCTCCAAAACTAAAATTGGAGAGAACCCAAATTAATTGGAGGGAAACCTTTCATGAATGAAAGGATGAACTTTTAGTCCCACCTTGCTTTTTAGCTTTCTTGCCAAAGAGTTTATATATGTTTTCACACCTTCTTATTTGTTCAAAAGAACATAAGGAGAAACAATGAACCACACGCGCGCGCGTGCACGCAACGCACCGAATCCGGATTTCGGATTTCGGATTTGGGGAATAATTGAATTGAATTGTATTTTTTGTTCCAAATAGTTTCATAGCATTTTACTCGGAGATGCGTCGATTAGAATTCGAAGCTGCGTCGAATAGATTTCGACGTAGCGTCGTTTTGCCCGCTGGAGTTGCGTGGCGTCGAATGGAACTCGACGCATGCGTCGATTGAACTCGACGTAGCGTCGATAAGGCTTGCGTCGATAAGTCCTGCGTCGATAGAACTCGACGTAGCGTCGATATGATGTCGACGTAGCGTCGATTTCTTTTCACGCGTTCTGCCGTTTTACGCGTTTTTCTTTGCCGCTCCTTTATCCGTGTTTCTCGCCATGATTTACGTTGGAAATTTTCAACGTATATCTTCCCGATTATGTGCCTTCCATTTGTAACCGTTAATCTTTATTATGCTCTTAAATATTGCTGTTATAAAGATCCTTCTTTTCCGGCTATATACGGTCTATATATATTGATGTTCTTCTCAGAAAGAATACATTCTCTTACACGCTCTCATACGCTCTTCTGCTCTCGCTATTCTGAGACGATCTTCTACATGATTTCTTTTTCTTTACATTTGCTTCATCAAGTGGGGGTTCGGGTGCTCTGTGCTTCTTCGGTGTCCGCGCACATCGGAGTTTCGGGATTTAGCCGGGTGTTGTACCTTGGAGGAGTGAGCATCGGTTGAAAGCCCTGCCGGAGGGTGGTGCAACTTCTTTAGGGCAGTGATCACACGCCTTACCCAGGCTCGATTCTAAACTATATATTTCTCTCTTTTATTTCTCATCCCTTCATGCAATTTATTTTATTATTGCTGATCATATATATTTGTATAGATCTACTATTTTTTCTGTAAAAGTAAAAAAAAAACGAAATTATAGTATTTTGTATACTAATATAGGAATATAATAGAAATATTCCAACAGGAACGTGATGATTAAATTCATATTAAACCCAAAAAAAATTAGGTTTAACATTGATATGCACTCATTCACAGAATCAAAGGTGCATTTTGCCAAAACTCCACCATGAGTGAGTGGGGATAGTGGAGACATGTCAAGTCTCATGACAGAGGGAGCGGGGTAATGGAAAACCGCCACAACCGTCATTCGACGCCAAGCCCAGTCGAAGCCATCATCGCACCCTACTAAGGGGGGCAGTTAGACGCGCACCCCGCAAAGAGGGTGCGGGTCGCACCCCGCTTAGCGGGGTGCGGCCAAGACCGCACCCCCCATTGGGGGGGGGGGGGGCCCAAGTAGCACCCCTCATGGGGGTGTGCCCCAAGCCTAACCCCCTATGGGTTGAGGCCCAAGACTCACCCCCTATGGGGTGCGTCCAAGGTCGCGCCCCCCATTGATGGGAGCGGCCCAAGCCGCACCCCAAATGGGAATTTCCGAAAAGTGTCTCAACGCTGTCAACGAAGACACTCGAATTAACCAAAACATCCAAGGGGCAGAACGGGAATTTCCGAAAAGTGGCGATCAGTGTGCTTCAAATCAGCCAACGTGAATCGTCCGTCAGGTGGTTATGGTGGTTACAATGGTGAAATTACCGGGCTACCCCTGCCCAAGGCTATAAAAGGAGCTCAAAGCCTTCGTTTTAAGACACCTTATCTTCCACGCACATGAAAGCTCCTTTGAAGTTTTTCCTGGAATTCTCCTTCGGCGCTTGAAGATTTCCTTCAAATCTTCGAAGATCTCTTTCGAGCCTTTGAAGACCTCTTTCGTGCTTTTGAAGATTTTCCTTTGCCTCGGAAGATAGCTTTCTAAGCGAGTCGGGAATCCTTCAAGTTATGAAAGGCAACTCGAGAATCTCACTTTCGTTTCTAGAAAAGTATTTAGTCTCTCGAGAGGTGGCTTGTCACCCTCGAGGTTCTCTCTCTCCCTCACACACTCTCATTGTGTAACATCCCTGGTCTGTAAATAGAATATAACATGGTCCGGCCGGGACCCCACGACATATAATATCCACAAAGCCTAAAATGTTAGTAATTGATACAAGAAAACATAATAATACAACTAAGAGTAAACAGAAACGGAAGCTAACCACAAGCCCAAAACAAAGGGGCCAGAATGTCCACAGCTAAAAGGAAAAACATACTAAAAAGAGAAGGCCTTAAGGCCTTACATGGTTTTCAACAAAGCATAAAAAAAAGGGCTACACGAAAACCCCAAAACAAAGAGAAGACATAAACCAGCTCCTCAGCAACCCATGGGCTCCGACCCACTACACACCATTGCAAGCTCCGCCACCTGAAACCAATAACAAACAGGCGGTGCAACGAAGGTCAGCATGGGGCTGGCCAACACAACGTAACGACCCCCCCCCCCCCCCCCCCCCCCCGACCATCCTAGCGGACTCCAGGATGAGTACATCGGTCTCCTGCAAGTATACACGCAAACCAAAATATGCAAACAAGAAACAAAGGACTAAGAGGCAGTGGACATACCAAGCGTCACCTTTCAAACCACCACGCACGTGCCATAAACACACCGAAAATGCACGATCTAAGCTTCAACGCCCAGTAATAGTACAACCGCAACTCGGTCAATCGTAGCGACAGGAAGGACCAAACCTACAACTGTCCTAGATAATGGGCAGAAGATCAGTTTGGGATAAACGACCTACAACTACCCCATTGTGAGGTGGCAGAGGACTGGTCAGAAAATATACGACCTACAACTGCCTTTGACGTGGCAAAGGGCTGGTCAGAAGACATATGACCTACAACTGCCTTTTTGATGTGGCAGAGGGCTGGTCAGAAGACATACGACCTACAACTGCCTTTGACGTGGCAGAGGACTGATCAAAGTGAGCGCAATCTACGCACTGATGGGGATCCACCCGTCCAATAAAACCTCACAAAAACGTCGTTCAACCGGGCCCAACACAGGCCCGCTTAGGAACGGGGCATTCACGAATAAAGCCCACGAATTCCTACAATACTACGACGAATAGCACGAGATAGTTCCGTTCGCGTACCAAGGGCTAATCGCAATGCACATCACATAAACATCACCGAACTGGACTTACCGCCACGGGTAAGCTTCACACAGCATGCCTAAATCCAGACTCGCACGTCGGATCACTACTGCACATTTATGCCGGAGACGGACACAATCGACCCGGGGGTTCCAATGAAACGAGGGAAACACACACCACGTTCAATTGGAGGCAGGTGACCCTCCTAAGCAAAAGAAAAGCAGAAAAACTACACCGGGGTCGCAATCCCACGCCCTGGCGGGGTCCCCGCTCTCCACCGCGTAGCGGGAGAGGGACTCTACGTGCATCTTACACAAACATACGCCGGGGTCGCAATCCCACGCCCTGACGGAGTCCCCGTCCTCAACCGAAACGGCGTGAGGGGACTCTCATTGCACGGAACATAATCACAAGCACAAAATACAGAAAATACGGTCCTAAGACCGGGGGAAGAAATCGTTACCCTTGGCGCGCGCGCTACGAAGCCATCGAAATGATCGTAACGACTGACCTACTACAGATCTAGCCTCGACTCGGCTTCGCGCACGGTTCATGGCAAGCGGCTTGACAAAGCGTAAACAGAGGGGCTGCCCTTCCACAGATCCAATATCCAACAGTGATTTTCGGCAAGGAAGGCTCACAAAATGAGCCATAAAGGAACCTTACGACAATGGGCTTGGAGGAAGGGGGCTCGACCTTCAACTTTTCGGCCACCAGCATGCTCAGAACCCGGCAGCAGGGCCCTTCTTCTTCCTCCTATCTGGGTCGGTGAGAAGGAAAATCGGGTAAGGGAGGGATAGCTCGAAAGGGAGAGCACAAGGGGCGGAGTTCCACCTTATTGGACACGAGAAGAGAGGGAGATCGGCTTCCCTGTGCGACGAGAGCGAGATCGGGAGGGAGATCGGCTTCCCTGTGCGACAGCCTGCATGAAAACGAGAGAGGGAGATCGGGTAGGAGAGATCAGGAGAGAGGGGGTTGGGGGGGAGGGGGGTTGGGTTTTTTATTAAAACCCTAACCTAAAATTGCTATCTGCACACCACTCGACTATTCACACACCAAGCTTTCTATTTGTACCCCCAAAGCTCCTAATCGCAGACCACGCCCCAAATTGGCTAAACATTGAAATATTGGGAAGGCCCCGTAGAAGCACTTAACTGAATCACTTCTCACCAAAGGGAGGCTGTGGCCACCAACAACCCGCCTGTGGGCTGGAGAGGGGTTGAGGTGCTTGGGCTGTATCCCGGTAACGGTCGCCAGGCGAGGCATTCGGTGGACGTTGACCGGATTGTAAGTCCAGAGCCTTGGGACGTTACAAAAAAAAGTGCCCACAGGCTGGTTGTTGGTGGCCACAACCTCCCTTTGGTGAGAAGTGATCCAGTTAAGTGCCTCTACGGGGCCTTCCCAGGAGGTCACCCATCCCAGTACTACTCCAGCCCGAGCACGCTTAACTATATAATTTTTTCACTTCTCATCACCAATTGATCTGCAACTCAGTTGGTGATGAGAAGTGAAAGAACTCCAGTGGTGACACCGTCTCCTCTCTGAATTTAACCACATCTTCTGGCGTCTCCAAAGATGCATTACCTTCATTCTTCAATAGCTTCACATTGGGTAACCAGATTGGGGAGTTGTCGTTAGGCAAGTCGGGGAGAGTCGCTGAAGGTGAGGACATTACTTGAGGTCTTATGGGTGGACAACTATTATGATCGTCAACACAGAAAAGATTAATATTTTTGAAAAAAGTTTACTATTTTTGAAAAAGATTACTATTTTTGAAAAAGATTACTACTTTTGAAGATAAAAATGGATGAAGTTACTTAGCTGAGGTCGGACATTCGCCACCGAGAGTTCGAGCCCAACTGTGGCATTATAGTTCAAATAAAATTAAATAATATTTATCTGCATATAACTCTTTTAAATTAAATACAAAACATTACCCTATATTTGTAGGTGCACCAAATGTGATTCACGACTCTTGAGTACTAGAAGCATCCAATCAAACGGATACGGATCCTCTCCGCACGCACCGTATCCTATTAACGGTAACTACACCGGTCTCTTTTTGGCGCCACGCCTTCGTTCAATAATAACATAATAATTATAATATTTTATCTTTATATTTTCTAGTACTCCAAATTCCATTCCTACCCAGCGCTTTCGCAGAAAAATGGCGCTTCTCCCCGCGCGGGGCCCACACCGCCTTCATCTCGCCGGCTTTAAATCCGAGCTCGGCGGAGCTCTCGGTGAAACGCGAAGCGGTATCGACCATCGCCGGAGAATGGGAGAAATCGAATCTTCGAAGCTCCGCTCGGACTTCCTCCATGTCCTCCTCAGCCGGCGCCGGCCAATTCCCGAAGGCATGGAACCCCCGTTTCGCCGGTAATTTCAGCATTTCCAGGATATCATTTGATATTTTTCATGAATATTTGCAGCTCCCGTCGCAGTCGAAATTGGGAAACCGGTGACGAATCTCATGTATCAGGGGAACACTCCTCTTGGTTCCAGAGAGGTAAAGGACTCTACCCTATCGCTATTTATTCTTCGAGGGATTTGAAATAGGGACGTGATGCTCTTTGTGTTTTAAGGGGGTGAAAAGAAAAGTTTAAAAGGAAATGGAAATGAAAATGGTTAAGAAATTTCATAAAAATTAGTTTACATCGACTTGTTTGATTTAGGAAAAATGTAGTTAATTTTTTTTGATCTTATTTGGTTGAGAAAAATTGATCTTTTAATTTTGTTGGTGGTCTTCTTGCAAGGAAGGGATATGTGAATTAAAACATCAAGTATAAAATTGTGAGCTGAAATGCTTTTTAGTTGAATTAGTTTAACCAACTAGTTTGGCTTAGGAGACACTGAGTGGAAAAAATAATTTACCTATTGTTTGGTTTTGAGGAATAATCAATGCATTGAAGAGTGAGAAAACTTAATGTTATTTATACTTCCATTTTAATTCCGATTTCACGAGGTTTAAGTAAATAACCATAAAGAGAAGTATACATAAATGCTTATTGGTAAAATAAATTTCATAAGGATTACGCACAAATCAAATATTATTGTTGGGATCGATTAATTCTCCTGGGATTGGTAGATAGGTTCGGCTTAGCTCGAGAATTAGCTGAATGCGAACACAGTCAAATTAGGGTTGACAAAAATTTTTTTACGTGGAAAACTCGGAAAGGGAAAAAGTCACGGGACTTGGTCCATCTCGAACAAATCTACTAGCAATATTGTCAGAGTACATGACTAATTTAGCGAGGGTGATATGCCACATCTCGTTATATAATGTTAAAAGTGCCTTCCGATGTTTGCATGTGTCAGAGAAACCATTTAGAGAGCTGCGTTAGGGGGCCCATCTCGGAGGTCGGCTCATGTCGATGTGGTCTGAAGAGTGTCGCGAGCCTCGTTCTGAAGAGCAAAATGCCTTCTGGAGAGCGGAGCGCGGGGAGTGCACTGAAGAACGGAGCGCCTTCTGGAGGGAGGAGCACTTTCTGGTGAGCGGAGAGCGGTGGAGTGCACTGGAGCGTAGGGGTGCGCACTGGAGCGACATGTTTACTGGAACGACGTGTTCACGGGAGCGCATATCGGAGCGATATGTTCATTGGAGCAGCGTGTTCACTTGAGCGACACTGGAGTGACCTGTTCACTGTAGTGATGTGTTCACTATAGCAACATGTTCACTAGAGCTGCATGTTCACTGGAGCGGGCACCAGAGCGACGTGTTCACTGGAGGGGGCATTAAAGCGCATGTTCACTGTAGTGTTGTGTTCAATGTAGCGGGAACCAGAGTGTCATGTTCACAGTGGCGGCGTGTTCAATGGAGCGGGAACTGGAGTGACGTGTTTACTGCAACGGTCAATAAAGCGACGAGGCCAATTTAGCGAGGTGTTTACTATAGCGGTGTGTTCATTGTAACAATGCGTTCACTAGAGTGGCATGTCACTGGAGTGGGCACCGGAGCGACGTGTTCATTGGAGTGGCACTGTAGCAACGTTTCACTATAACAGTGTGTTCAATGCAACAATGTGTTCACTAGACTGAGCACCAGAGCGACGCTCATGTGCGCTCTCGGTAGAGCGACACTTATGTGTGCGCTCAGTAGAGCGACCTACGAGGATGCTAGTGGGCTTTCGTCTCGCCATCACGAGTTTTCTAGTGGTGACGATTCCTCGATCGGAGGCCGGAGCTCCTACAATCGCCGGTGAAAGGGGCCTTTTGTGTGAAATGACCGCCTCTCCAATGCTTCACCAAAATCTTCGATTGAATAATCTATTTTGTAGCATTTTTCAGGAGCAATCCGGTGCTACTTTCAGATCGAAATTTAGTTGAGCGGTTGAGAAGTTATGAGTACCAAAAGTTCCGGATCTTAACCTCCATTAATGGTGGTTTGGAGGTTCTTAGAGGAGGAAGGAGGAAAGGAGGTCCCCACGGGCTCTGGAGGGGCTGAACGCCCATATCCATGGAATGGACGTCGATTGGCGTCCGGAATCCTCATACTACTCCTCATGCTAGGGCTCAGCCCTATCGTGAGGAAGGAGGAGACCGACCTAGGCTGGGCTGGTCCAGGCCGTGCCGGTCCGGCTCGGGTCGATTTCTCTATGAATCGCTCCGGGGATCGTTTGAGGGGTCAAATGGATTCGGAATCGTGCGAAATTGGTCCAGTTGAAATCGTCTCATCGAGTCGGTCGAGGTCGTGGTCTCGTTGGTCCGATCCGACCACGTTGATTTTTGGGGTACCCATCAATTATGCATGTAAATAAGGTGGACAATATTTTAACTTGATTCTTCCAAACAAAACAAAAAATCTAAATTTCACTAAGTATGTGCATTTTGGATGGCATCCTAATGAGTTGGATGGCTGTAATTTTGACAGGTAATGGAATCTTGTCCCAAGGATGTTATTGATGGTTTCAAGGACGAATTGGTTGAAGAAAACCTCTATTTGATCACAGAGGCAAGTTTCCTTTAATTTGCGACTGGTTGTTGATTCCAATATCGTTGTTCTCCTTGATCCAAACCTTACGCACAACATTGTGCAAAGAAGAGTATATAAGCTAAGTATGTGTTTGTTAGCTAGAGAAACGCGTTCTCATCTCAAATTGGAAAATTGTAAAACAACCAAAATTATGATTTTTGATGTTTTCCTACTGGAAATAAGTAAACGATCTGTACTATTTTCCCTTGAATTGTCACCTTGCTTAGTCATAGATTTACAAAGGCTTATGTACATACGCAAGTTATAGTGATCATCAAGCATCACTGACATTAGTTCAATTTCCTTGTTTCTATCAGTACTCCATGCATGATATTTCAGGTAAGCACATACTTTTTGCTTTGCTAAGGAGTATTTAGTGTTTCATGTTAATGAAAGTTGTGGACATGCTTTGATTAAAGCTTGATGTGCATTTTATAGAAATATCGTCACTTGAGCGACGACTGAGTACTATAGCCACTGCACATTGCTCACTTGAGGATTCTACGCACTGCTGTTAGTATATTTATAAACAATATATATATATAAATATATTTATATATATATATATTTATATGCTAACCTTATATATTAAAAAAACTACATAATCATTTAGATCCTATTTCATGACTATGATCCCTACAAGTTTTTCTTTTTAATATAGTACATATAGCTAATTAATTACACTGCATAGAAAACAAATGACTTGTTGTATTTATTGGTTATTTTTCTTCTAAAGGAAAGTGAGCAAGGTAGACTTCCAGTCCTGATCTTGAGCAGGAAACAAAGTGTTCTGAAAAAAAGACCAGCTATTGTAATTATACACAGCTCCTATAAATGTAAAGAATGGCTGCGCCCTTTGCTCGAGGTAAATCCACCTTTGCTTCTCTGAGCTGTTTATTTATTTGTTCAGAAAATCATGTATAATTACTTATCATTTCTTATGTACAGGCTTATGCATCAAGGGGATATATTGCTGTCGCCATTGATTCCCGCTACCATGGTGAAAGAGCTAGTAGCACAACAACATATCAAGAAGTAATTAAACAATGAAAATTTTATCTATTAATCATATAACAAAATTTTAAACAGAAAAACAATTTCTTATTAGCTCACTTCTTATTTTGCTGGTTCTGTAACAGGCTCTAATTTCATCATGGAAAAATGGAGATACCATGCCTTTCATATTCGACACAGTAATCACATTTACTGCATTGAAATTCATGTGGAAAAATGACTTTCCAGCTCATGGAATGTTGGATATTGGCAGGTGTGGGACTTGATAAAATTGGCAGATTACCTTGTGCAGAGGGAGGATGTTGATCCTTGCAGAATTGGTATTACTGGAGAATCTCTCGGAGGTAGGCAGACCGTTGTTGATATAAATAAAATTAAATGGATGGGAATCCAATATATTAAACTTGTATTAACCATGATTGATTTAGGTATGCATGCCTGGTTTGCTGCTGTAGCTGACATTCGATATGCTGTTGTTGCCCCTATAATTGGTGTTCAGGTTGCTGATCAAATTATGCTCCTTTTGTTTGTTTAATTATTTAACATTGTTTTTTTCATGAGGTTAAAAAAATTTCTCCTTTCTAGGGGTTTCGATGGGCTATGGACAATGACAAATGGCAGGCTCGAATTGACAGTATTAAACCTGTCTTTGAAGGTGTAACAGAGTATAAATTTTGTGCTGTTAACATTAGGAAACTTCATGCTCTTGTTCTATTTTTGCGGGGCAAAGATCAGATGTCATAATTCACTTAGGGGCCGTTGAATCTCAAATATTGTAATATAATACCATATTATTCAAAGTAGTTGGATGGTTTGCTCACATCTTTAAACAATATGTTTGAATGACATTATAATCCTGTAATAATGGCATCTAGATGTAGTCCTAATTCAGCCGACATCTGAATATACTACCGACTTCCGAAGACGTCTCCGACATCTTAGAACGTATAGGCATAGATGTCTTTAAACAGTAGCACTAAACTAAACTTACCACTTCATCGATAATACTGGACATCTAAATCACATTAAACCAAACTCCTCTTATTGCATCTGTTGCAACTTGGATGCTTCACATGATTACACGGAAATATAGTAAATGTATTTCTAAATATTAAATAAGGTAATGTAGGTTGTATTTTCTATCACACATCATTAATACATAATGTTCAAGCCAGTGTGATTTTGCATTATCCTTATCATAGCTTCATGTTATTCATACTCTGGTTTTATTTGAGGATTTTAAGTTTTCCCATTATTTCATATTGAAGAGTTCTAAGTGTGTTAGGAGCCCTGTTGGGATTCGCGACTGAAGATGGATTCCAGTGGTGGGGAGGAGAGATGAAGGAGCTCGCCGCAATTAGGGGTCTCGACCTGTGTGTACGCGTGAAGCACCGTGAAGGAGGAGAGAGAGAGAGGGAGAGAAGTGGGATTACTTTAGGGTTCCATGCTCCCTGTTGTCATTTAGCCTCCCTTCTTATATAGTGGAGGGAACCAATTACATCAAAAGTTCAAATAATATATTAAACGAAGAAATGCGAGATAAAAATGCCATTCAAAAACTAAAAAACTTCATTGATTGCACGTGTTGACGCTGTAAAGTGGATTGACACTAATGCGACCTTGCGCAAGTGGTACTGGGTGAACTCAAACAAACCTAATTTATATGATGCACGTACCATTTGAATTAATCCAGA
Organism: Dactylorhiza incarnata; assembly: GCA_033032865.1. Taxonomy (NCBI): domain Eukaryota; kingdom Viridiplantae; phylum Streptophyta; class Magnoliopsida; order Asparagales; family Orchidaceae; genus Dactylorhiza; species Dactylorhiza incarnata. The sequence continues at coordinate 3,715,086 of JAWHQI010000265.1, forward strand.
ATTAATACAGTAATACAACTATATAGGCTTAACAATAGGACACAACATTCACCACAATTTCAAGTAAGCAAGTAAGCAAGCAAACAAGTTTTCTTTCGTGTGGAGGACTTTCAACTAAACTTGCACAAATGAGTTCTATATAAAAATAAGAAAATCTAACAACAACACATGCAAATCACAATTTTCGAACAATTATGTGATGCTCATTAATGTATCAATAACAAAAAGATGAAACTACAATGCTAGATACTCACAAACAAGGAGATTCGGTGGTGGGAAGTGATGACAGGCGGCTGTTGCGGGTAGAAGGTGGCCTTGGCGACAGGAAACAGAGGACGGAGGTGTTGGTGGTACATGGGGAATGGAAGCGGCACCTGTTGAGATGGAGAGGGTCAGTGACTTGCGGGTCGGAGCAAGGAGGAGTGTAAGGATTGTTGTTGGAGTTGGGAATCTGGCTAGGGTGTGCTGGAAGGTGGGCAACAACTTGCAGCAGGAGCGGGCGGCAGAGACAGGTGATCGGCGGCGGGAACGAGTGTGAAACGTTGCGGTATGAGCGGAGGATGACAATTTTGTGCGGTTAGCGGCAGGAGCGGAAGGGCCTGCGGTTGGGCTTCGAGATCTCGTGGTGTGCATGAACCTGGGGGGTTTTTCTTGGTATCAGAGGCGTGTGCTAGGGAAGGGGATGTAGCGGTTATTTATGAGGGGATCATGCGGATTAGGGCTCTGGAGAGAGATAAGAGGCGAAAAACTGAAAGTAACAGGGACGTCGCACCCCGAGATCTCGCGACGTCGTACCACTATATGATTGCCGGCTCTCGATTTCTTTACAAGACGAACTATACCATACAATGACACCCATCACCCTATTTATAATGAAAGAGGGCTTGGGCACCCGATGTGAACAACTATGGTTGGCCTTACGTCAGGTGTCCGATTAACACTAAATAAAGTCCAAAAAAATAAAAGAAAATACTTAGTAAGAGTAAAACGGCGCATCGGAAGCGCTCGTGGTCTCGGATCGCTGATCCGATCAACGTCTCCTGCGCGAGTACACATGCGGGCCCCGCCGATTGGTGACCAGATCTTTATTGTTGATCCTGCGGCTGATCCCCATCAACTCCCCTCCGATTGAAAATCATTTACCTCCGATGAATGAAGATGATCATAATGACGTCGAAGATCGGGGGAAGTCTATCAAGCTCTGTCGACGATATCCAAGTGTCGTCAAAGGTGGGGCGCCCACTCCAATGCACCAAGTAACGATAAGATAGGACATCTGGGATGGTGGTGCATTCGCGCGCCACAATGTTAGCAATACTCTCAGCTCTCACTTCTCGTGCTGGTGGATCCTGTAGGGAAAATCCAAAAGAACCTATGAAATCATAAGGGGTGCGGGAAAACCTCTATAGGTGCTCATCCAAGGTTGTCTGGTAAGGGCCATGTTGTAACTGGGAGAGTGCAGGAGGTGGCTCTAGGTAGGGGTCTCTATGCTTGAGAGGCTCAAAGTAATATGTCAAATCTTCTGTATTAAATATAGGATGAATACCCATATATGCCGGGAACCGATCTCATAAGCATTTGTTATAATTTTCTTTATAATCCTATAAGGACCCATTCGTTTAGGTTATAGTTTTTAGCGGCTCATTTTTAGAGTCTTTCCATGCGAATTCTGACCGCGACCTGCTCGCCTACCTGAAAATGTTGCTCACGCATGTGCTTATCTTTCCGTGCCTTATATAATTCATTACTGCTAGCAATTTTCTCCCGGATCAATTCATTTCATGTATGTGATGGATGGACTCATCGGACTCACTAGGACGCGACTATAGGGGAACAAAGGCGAGGTCAATTGGCTTCGTAGGCTCATACCCTGATGTAATCCAGTTTTACAAACTATGTGGCGACGATGAGGAAAATAGCTCGCAGTCCATTATGCTTTTATTCTCAGAGTGAAGGGACGCCTTAAAGCTAGTAAGCGATTTATGAGAGTGAAAATCTCTTGTGTTTGCCGCTTGAATTCTAACACGGTTCGTTAATTCCTCAAACTAAGACGCATAAAATAATTTATGACAAATAACATTAATTGCGAATAATTAAGGAGATTTGGGCAAGCTCAGAATTATTTAATAGAACCGAATGCTAATATGTTAATCAATCTTAAGCACCCGAGATTAAGTGGAATTTACCACGAGCATTTAACGGCTGCAACTGTAAGGAGATCAACGCACTCAAGCGGAAAGGAACACTGAGGACGGCTGGAGATGTAACAAGTAGAGCGAATCAAAACATGCCACTGGAATGGGGCAAGTCGGGTTGACAGTGGCCCGCAACGGTTCACACCGTAAGTATAGAACCCTGGAGTGGCGTTGACGTCGACAAGGGTTTGTAGGACTTCTCAAAAATCAAATACGGGGACGACGGCAGGATTGTGCGATGGAGGTGTCGACGAGAATCGCTGAAGGCGTCGGTGTCGAAGAAGTTCCTTCACGACGTCGTTGTTTGTCGGGGATGCAAAAATGACAAACGCTGGAGCTTGTAGGAATGAAGAAATGGCGCGTGCTATGCAGGGTTTGGCTGACAGAGAGAACATAAAACTTTCATTCTCTCTGAATAATGACCTCCCTTCTCTTCTTGGACCTTAGGGTTTTAATAAACGGCTGATACCTCAAATTGATGGTATTTCATAATATTCCAAAGATGAATCCTTTCATAATATTTCATAATATTCCGATCAACGTCTCCTGCGCGAGTACACATGCGGGCCCCGCCGATTGGTGACCAGATCTTTATTGTTGATCCTGCGGCTGATCCCCATCAACTCCCCTCCGATTGAAAATCATTTACCTCCGATGAATGAAGATGATCATAATGACGTCGAAGATCGGGGGAAGTCTATCAAGCTCTGTCGACGATATCCAAGTGTCGTCAAAGGTGGGGCGCCCACTCCAATGCACCAAGTAACGATAAGATAGGACATCTGGGATGGTGGTGCATTCGCGCGCCACAATGTTAGCAATACTCTCAGCTCTCACTTCTCGTGCTGGTGGATCCTGTAGGGAAAATCCAAAAGAACCTATGAAATCATAAGGGGTGCGGGAAAACCTCTATAGGTGCTCATCCAAGGTTGTCTGGTAAGGGCCATGTTGTAACTGGGAGAGTGCAGGAGGTGGCTCTAGGTAGGGGTCTCTATGCTTGAGAGGCTCAAAGTAATATGTCAAATCTTCCGTATTAAATATAGGATGAATACCCATATATGCCGGGAACCGATCTCATAAGCATTTGTTATAATTTTCTTTATAATCCTATAAGGACCCATTCGTTTAGGTTATAGTTTTTAGCGGCTCATTTTTAGAGTCTTTCCATGCGAATTCTGACCGCGACCTGCTCGCCTACCTGAAAATGTTGCTCACGCATGTGCTTATCTTTCCGTGCCTTATATAATTCATTACTGCTAGCAATTTTCTCCCGGATCAATTCATTTCATGTATGTGATGGATGGACTCATCGGACTCACTAGGACGCGACTATAGGGGAACAAAGGCGAGGTCAATTGGCTTCGTAGGCTCATACCCTGATGTAATCCAGTTTTACAAACTATGTGGCGACGATGAGGAAAATAGCTCGCAGTCCATTATGCTTTTATTCTCAGAGTGAAGGGACGCCTTAAAGCTAGTAAGCGATTTATGAGAGTGAAAATCTCTTGTGTTTGCCGCTTGAATTCTAACACGGTTCGTTAATTCCTCAAACTAAGACGCATAAAATAATTTATGACAAATAACATTAATTGCGAATAATTAAGGAGATTTGGGCAAGCTCAGAATTATTTAATAGAACCGAATGCTAATATGTTAATCAATCTTAAGCACCCGAGATTAAGTGGAATTTACCACGAGCATTTAACGGCTGCAACTGTAAGGAGATCAACGCACTCAAGCGGAAAGGAACACTGAGGACGGCTGGAGATGTAACAAGCAGAGCGAATCAAAACATGCCACTGGAATGGGGCAAGTCGGGTTGACAGTGGCCCGCAACGGTTCACACCGTAAGTATAGAACCCTGGAGTGGCGTCGACGTCGACAAGGGTTTGTAGGACTTCTCAAAAATCAAATACGGGGACGACGGCAGGATTGTGCGATGGAGGTGTCGACGAGAATCGCTGAAGGCGTCGGTGTCGAAGAAGTTCCTTCACGACGTCGTTGTTTGTCGGGGATGCAAAAATGACAAACGCTGGAGCTTGTAGGAATGAAGAAATGGCGCGTGCTATGCAGGGTTTGGCTGACAGAGAGAACATAAAACTTTCATTCTCTCTGAATAATGACCTCCCTTCTCTTCTTGGACCTTAGGGTTTTAATAAACGGCTGATACCTCAAATTGATGGTATTTCATAATATTCCAAAGATGAATCCTTTCCTTTAATTAAATTTGCTATCTTATTTTGCCAAAGATGAATTTTCTTCCTTAATCAAATTATTCTCCTTGATGAGTATTAATGTACTTCTTTAATTTTATTCGGTACTTAAATAATTTGAGTTTGTCTTTCTCTCCTAAACTATCCTAAATTACTGGACCTCTTTATTCATGATTTTACTGGTCGGTCAATCCAGCAAGCCATCTTCAAACAGGAAACATGCACGTGCAAAAAACAACATACATAATAATATAATGCGAATAAATAACGAAAATACTAATGTGTCGTTGGATGCGACCTAAGATGCATCTTACCCTAACACTACATGAAATGGACTCATGTCAATAGACCTATTGACAGAGCCATTGCCCGCGAATTCAGCTATGAGCAACACAGAATCCCAAGTCGAAGGATGCTTACCAACTAGACACAACAACAACAACAACAACAACAGCAGAACCCATATAGTCCCCAATCATTGGGGGTATGGGCGGGGGAAGATTGGAAACAGACCTAACCTTTGGCACTATGCACAAAGTGGCTTCTCTCAGAGGAGAAAGACCTAACCTTTGACAATAAATGCACAAAGTGGCTGCTCACAGAGTACCACTGAAATAGTGGCCCCCTATACTGTCGCGTTTGCTGTGGAATCATGCCCTCAAATCAAAGCCAAAGACATCAGAGAGGGCAGACCCAAGAATTCATTTTGATTTATGCGCACATAACCATGCTTCCTTCATTTAGCATCCAGAGCATTGGTGAAGCACAATGCTTACCAACTAGACGCCGTAACAAATTCCCAACTCTTGTTCACTACCTCGGTCTGCCCGTCATTCTGACGGTGGTAAGCCGTCGAAAACTTCTGGGTCATATTTGTCTTATGCCACAACGTCCTCCATAATAACTCATGAAACGCACATCACAGTCGGACATTATGGACTTGGGTAATCCGTGCAACCAAAAGATGTCTCTCATGAAGAGGGCCACCACATGGGTCTGCAGTCTTGCGACATACAATAAAATGAGTCATCTTCAAAAACCGGTCTACCACCACAAAAATGGATCCTCAAAGTGCGAGGAAGACCCAATACAAAATCCTGCAAGTATTTGACCCATATGGCATGCTTATGCCCCAATTTCCATTGTGAGTCAAGATACCGTAGAGCCTGATGCTTTGATTATAGGACAAACTCCAATGGGAGGAGATAATGTCTCCAATATTTAAGTGACTGCACAATCGCGTAAACTCTCTATCATAGTTGGAGTACTTTTGTTGGGCCTCGTTCAACTTCTCACTAAAGTAGGAAACAAAGTGACCATCTTGACTCAGTACTTCGCCAATGTCAACGTCAGATGTGTCGCAGTCCACCTCAAACGCCTTAGAGAAACCAGACAATCTCAGAACGGGGGCATTTGTCAGTCTTTCCTTAATCTCTTTGAAAGCTCGAGTGACGGCTCCCGTTCACTGAAAATCTCCCTTTCGCAGGCAGCTCGTGAAGGGGACCATGATGGTGCTAAACCCCCGGACAAACCTCCGATAAAAGGTTGCTAGGACGTGAAAGCTACGAGCCTCAGTGATGGTGGAAGGAATTGGTCACTCACGAATGTAACGGACTTTGTCCGAATCAACAGACACACCAGACGAAGATATGATAAACCCGAGGAAGTGCACAAAGTCAGTCAGGACTCAGGAAGGAGCACTTCTTCAGGTTTACAAATAATTTATTCTTACGGAGAATCCCAAACATGAACCTCAGATGGTCCAGGTGGTCGACGGGAGAGTGGTTGTAAATCAAGATGTCATCAAAATAGACGACCAAAATTTGCCTATGTAGGGCCGTAAGATCTGGGTCATGACCCGCATGAAAGTGCTCGGGGCGTTGGACAACCCAAAATGCATGACCAACCACTTATAGAAATAGTCTTTGATCTTAAAAGCCGTGTTCCATTCGTCTACCACGCAAACCCTAATCTGATGGTACTCACTGCAAACATCGATTTCCGAGAATACATGCGCGCCATTCATTGTGTTAAGTCGTCCAACTGAGCGATGGGGAAACGATACTTAACCGTGATTTTATTGTTGCACTACTATTGATACACATACGCCAGCTCCCGTCTTTCTTCGTGGTGAGAAGGGTAGGGACCGCGCATGGGCTTAGGCTCTCACGCATGAACTGCTTCCTCAACAACTCATCATTTTATCTTTTGAGCTTAACATGCTCGCCAGAGTTCATCCGGTAATGTTGTAGGCTCGGGAGCTTCGCTCCCGATGTTAGATTTTTGACGTGTTGGATGCCACACAATGAGGATAAGTCGTGTGGCGAATCATCAGGCATAATATCAACATACTCATTAAGAAGACACCAGACCTCAGGTGGTGGCTCAGGAATCTCCGCAAGGCCCTCGGGGGCCATGGTGGCAGCCACTACATAAAATATGCCGGCGTCGGTGCTCTCTCTCATAAACTAGTAATGACGCAGAATGTGCAACGACCTAGATGAACTCATACTAGTGGATGGTGCGACCTTCCCCTTGGATTTCTTCTAGGGTTGAGTTGGTGACAATGTAATCTTATAGCCCTTGTCATAGAATACGCATGTGTTCGAGCGACCGAAACAACCAAGGTCTCTCTAGAAGAACGTGGGCGACATCCATGGGGATGACGTCGCACCAAACACGGACCTGGAGCGAGGCAAGAGAAATCGGAACTAGACACCTCTAGGTAACCTTTATGGCCGTCTTATCGACCCAGATCACTCAATATGGATGAGGATGAGGCTCAGGAGTCAGTTGCATCCGTTCTAAGGTCCTCTGGCCACAATGTTCACACAACTTCCGCTATTAATGTCCAGCTTGCAGGGACCACCTGCGTTGTGAAAGAAGGTATAGAAGATCGTCGTACGACGTCAGTCCTCATCGGTATGTGGGGTGTAGAGAAAACTTCGAATAACACCGACCTCAAGGGTGCGCTCAACATCACTATCCCAACCGTCCTCGACGGTGGTAACAATCTCCTCATCAACAACCTCCGCAACATCAACACTAGGCTCACTTTCTTTAACTAATAAATTTCTTGTGGGACACTGGGCTGCTATATGGCCCTTGCCAGAGCAACGATAACACTGAACATTCCATGGCCGGGTGGCTACGAGAGGTCTATTGGAGACAACTTTGCCCTTTGTGTCCACAGTAGCACGAAAGGGTCCTGCAGGAGTGGTAGTGGCCGGAGGTGGCCTCCTAATGTGGGTCTGTCCGGTATGGAGGGAGCCTGACGGGCACCTGCTAATCGAAGGTATTGCTCATATTCGATGGCCCTCTAGTAAATTTGCTATAATGTATCCATACAATGAGGAATGAGCTACCTTTGTAACTCAGCTCTCATTTTGGAACGAAATCGGGAGGCGACGGCGTTAGTCTCCTCTTGCAGATCACTCATCATGGTCAACTCAATGAATTGAGGCACATACTCTGCCACAGATAGCGTGCTCTAGCGCAACGCATAAACCTGGTCCAGCAATTGGTCTCAATAAGAGGCGGGAAGATACTTGTCCTTTAACCGACGTTTCATGTCCTCCCAACGGTTGATAGGGTGGTATCCATCTCAATGGCGTGACCTTTGTAGGCCGGTCCAGAAAATTTCCGTCCGGCCAATAAGTTTCATCCTTGCAAATCTAACATGTCGCTCGTCAGTCATATCATACCACTCGAAATAGTGGTCTACCTCATGGAGCCAGTCGCTAAAGGCCTTCCGACGTCGAAGGTAGGATACGTGATGTCGTCTTCCGCATGTGGGGATCTACATGGCTCAGGATAACCGTCATAGTAGTTATCCCGCCCATAGTCAAAACATCCCTGGACTCGATCACGAGGGGCTGGGTGCTGAGGTGGAAAATCCTCCTGAGGATGGAAATGCATATCCGGGGAAAGTCCAGGTCGACGGTCATGAATGTGATCAAGGGGCCGCCTTATAGGTGGGGCTGACTCTCGTTGGGGTGAATTCGTGCCAATCTGGAGGCGGGAGGGTGTCTTGTTCTTCCTCAAAATGATCGTCCGGTGGGATGGTCGCGTACTCCCTCCGATGAGTGGCTTGATCTCTATGATCTCCAAGCTAGGAAGCACAAACACGCCAAATTGAGGCCCGTATCCGTACCGGGTGCGTTTTCGGTAAGGGTACGCGTATCGTACGGGCGGATACGTCGTCTGCTCTGTTGCGTTCGTCGATCGTTCTTCTGCTGCGTTCGTCGATCGTTCTCGTCGTCTGCTTTGTTGTGTTTGTCGATCGTTCTTCTGCTGCGTTTGTCGATCATTCTATGTCTGCTCTGCTGCGTACGTCCGATCGTTCTTCTGCTTCGTTCGTCTGATTGTTCTTCTGCTGCGTTCGTCGATCGTTCTCGCCGCCTGCTCTGTTGCGTTCGTCGATCGTTCTACGTCTGCTCTGCTTCGTTCGATCGATCGTCTTCTTCTTCGTCTTCCTCTTCTTCTCCTTCCTCTTCTTCTTTTTCTTCCTCTTCTTCTTCCTGATTTCAAATATATATTTTGTTTCCTATTACTGAAATTAAAAACGGATTTTGTTTTCTGTTGCTGAAATCAAAAACAGATTTTGTTTCCTATTGCTGAAATAAAAAACAAAATTTGTTTCTCTTTCCTGTTGCTGAAATCAGAAACATATTTTGTTCCCCGTTGCTGATTTCAGAAACAGATTTTGATTTTGCTGATTTCCTGTTTTCTGTATGTATTTTTGTTTATTGTTGATTTTATGCAATTACGCATGATCTTTATTTTTTTGAGAACTTTTAATTATATTTATGAGATATACATATATATTTATTATATTTAATACAACGTATACTGTCATACCCGTATTTGCACTTTTGTAAATTTTACCATACCGCCATACCTGATACGTATCGTACCCGTACCAGTGCTTCCTAGTCACCAAAGATATCTATGCGAACACGTACATCGTATTGAACATTCATTTGATTAGCAACAGTCGTTGGAAATTTGTAGGTGTCATTTTAGAGTTCAAGTTGGTGATTCTCTCGTCGGTTAGGTACAGGCCGACTGGCGATGATGCCCACCGCTACGTAACATGCAAGTGACCCAAACTTAGGGCTCTGATACCAAATATGACGCATAGTAGGCTGTGAAAGTGGATGGACACTAATGCGACTCTATGCAGGTGGTGTTGGGTGGCCTCAAACAAATCTAATTTATATGATGCACTATTTGATTTAATCCGGAATTAAATTGAGTAATAAAACTATATAAGCTTAGAAACAAGACACAACATTCACCACAATTTCAAGTAAGCAAGTAAACAAGTTCTCCTTCATGTGGAGGGCTTTCAACTAAACTTGCACAAATGAGTTCTATAGAAAAATAAGAAAATCAAACAATAGCACAAGCAAATCACAGCTTCCGAACAATTATGCGATGTTCATTGATATTCAATAACAAAAAGATGAAACTACAATTCTAAATACTCACAAACAAGAAGATTTGGTGGTGGGAAGTGACGACGGGCTGCTGCTGCAGGTACAAGGTGGCCTTGGCTATAGGGAACATATGATGGAGGTGTTGGTGATACACAGGGAATGACAGCGGCACCTGTTGATACAAAGAGGGGTTGTGCCTTGCGGGTGGGAGCAAGGAGGAGTGCAAGGATTGTTGTAGGAGTCTGGAATCTATCTAGGGCATGCGACAGAACTGGAAGGTGGGTAGCGACTGGCACTAGGCGCAGGCGGTAGAGAGAAGTTTTTTGCGGCAGGAACGGGTGAAGTGTTGCAGTTTGAGCGGAGGAAGACGATTTCGTGCGGTTTGCAGCAGGAGCGAAAGTTGGGGATGCGTGGGTTTGCAGCTGGGCTTGGAGAGGTCATGGCGTGCGCGAACCTGCGAGGGCTTTGTGGGTATGTAGAGACGTGCGGTAGGGAGGGGGATGGAATGGTTGTTTACACGGGGGGGGGGGGGGATCGTGTTGATTAGGGCTAGGGAGAGGGATAAGAGGTGGAAAACTGAAAGTAACCGGGACGTCGCACCTTGGGATCTCGCGGCGTCGCACCACGATCTGATTGTCGGCTCTTGATTTACTTACAAGGCGAACAATACCTTACAATGACAACCATCACTACTATTTATAATAAAAGGGGGCTTGGGCACTCAGCGTGAACATCTATGATTGTCCGTTACACCCGATATCCAAATAACACTAAATAAAGTCCAAAAAAATAAGAAAATACATAGAATAGTAAAACGGCGCTCCGGACGCGCTCGTGATCTCGGATCGCCGTTCCGATCAACATCTCCTGTGTGAGTACACAAATGCGGGTTTCGCCGAGTGGTGGCCCGATCTTCTCTGTCGACCCTGCTGCTGATCCCATCACGTGCGTCCCGTCCCACATCATATATTTGCAACAACTTTTGTCCTTAAATCCTTGTGAGTTAAGACAATTTTTTCTTTCTTTTTTTGATGTGTGTGAATGCCAATCTTCTCTACTGCCATGCAGAAGCAAGGATTGATATAGGCAAGGATGCAATTGATAAAGAGGTGGTAGAAAAGGTTAGGTATTATCTGCATATTAGTTTGACTTCTATTGAGCATTGAAATACATTATATATACATATTCCTATCACCATATTTTTTCTGATATTCCTTGTTGACATCAGGTGTGGGACCGGATTGCTCCAGGTCTAGCTTCACGTTTTGATGCCCCTCATTCAATTCCTGATATTGCTCCACGCCCTCAGCTCATTTTACATGGTATTCACGTTGCTCATATTTTGTAGCAAGTTAGTAGATGTCCTCTGAAAAGTTAATCATGCCTGGACTATTGGGGGGGGGGGGGGGTAGCTTTATAAATCACATCTCTATTCATCCTTGAATCTTGTTATGTGAGGTCTTAAAGATATTTTGTTCAAATAATATTGATTAACTTCTATCAATGTTATTTTAAGTTTACATTATTTACTCGTAAATTCCTAATTTTTCGAGGCTAATTATGCCCATCTAATACGGTAGTTTTTCACTTTTAATTGTTCGTTCAAACCACCTAAATCTATTTATATTATTCTATTACGGGTTCGAATCCTGGAAGCCGCCTCTTGCAAAAATGCAGGGTAAGGTTTTCCTACATTTCACCCTTGTGGTGGGACCCTTCCCTTGACCCTCGCTGCGCGTGAATGCTTGTTGCACCGGGCTGCCCTTTATCATCAATAGATGATATCGCCACTCTCCCTCTAGTATTACTATTCCTCAATTTATCGTCTCTAATCTTTTCATATATCTAGCTTAAAATTCCCACTTCTACCTCACTTTACTTTGGCTACCAACACCTTTTTTATTGACTGACCACACAAGGATCAACATAATTTCAGTTTTATAACACGTTAAAGTTAATTAAATTAAGTCATCTAGAACATTTTTTACCTTGACAAATGACAATCATGCTTAATTACCAAAGTGGGCAATTTTTGCTTGACAAAGTAATGATTGGATGATATGTGTGAATCCACAAACACACATACATATAAGTATATATGCTTAGACACACACACACACTTACATATATATTGAGTTCTACTATAAACTATCATATGACCTACATATTGGCACATATAAAACACAAGCTAGGAAGAAGCATAATGAATAACATTCTTCAATAGCGAGGGATTATTTGTAGCAATCACAGAATCTTACTATATAATATTCTCCTCGTAATGATATAATATCTATAATAATGATTGAATATTACTATATATATTAGCACAATCATACATATTAAGAGTAGTATTGACTAATCTTAGCTTCGACAAGAGTCAATCAAGAATTAAAGCCCAAATCTCTGTCACCATGTTAAAAAGAAGGAGAGCGGCAGAGAACACTCTAATATTAATTTTATTTGAATTTAAATTGTTACACGACATATATAGGCAAATATAGAAAGCAAACTAGTAAGAAACATACTGGTTAATATTTTTCTTGTGCGGCAAATCTGTTAATAGTGCACATATAATAGTAAAGTAAAAATGGACGTGGTAATAAAGCCAATGTGCCCACAAGATAATATATGAAAACAAACCATCATGTTTAATTGTTAAGAAACTTAAAATAAATGTACAAAACCATGTAAAGCTCAATCCTGTAATTTCATCCTAATAAAGTAAATGCTTAAAATATATCATATGTACAATTCAACTGATACCTCTAATGGCTAGTAACATTAAAAAATATAACATTAAATATCCTTATAATGCCATAAAATATAAACTAAAAATATGTTGATTAAATTTCAGAATGGATCAGGAGGAAAATAGTCATTATCCACTTGTAATCTCATTTTGTCTTGCACGGATAATTTTGTTTTAAATTGGAAAATCAAAAAGGATTTCATAGATGCAGACACTTGCAATTAAAGTATGGTGAAGGTAATGATAGTAATGATTTTAAAGAAATCACGTCCAGCCTCATAATTCTTCTATGATATTTATATTTTGATAGATGCAAGATACTCATGTACAAATATGTATTTATATAATTCTTTTTTTTTTCAAATGAAAAACTTTAAAATCATGATAAGTTAGAATAGAATTTAGTCTTAAATATAATTGATAGCTGAATGTTTCATTAATCTAATTTATACAATAAATGATGTAAGCCACTATAGAAGTGGAGAGTGAGGCTGTGGTGAGGCGAACGCTAAAGTTGGGGTTACAATATAGCTGAGGCTGAAGTGGAGTGTTAGGCTGAAGGTTTCAATATCAAGGTGGTTCCTCATTTGGAATTAAATCCTCTACATCGGATGCACGATGAATACTTAATTCCTAGTGATATAAAACTCATAAAGATTTGACTCAATCTTTCTCGTGACAGTATATTGACTCATTCGCATAACACTCAGATTCATAGCTATCCTTAATGAGAACCTCTCATATAATGTGTTAATTATCACCCAATCATCTTCTTTGAACATTTACTCTCTCATGTGATTCTTCTATTAATGTGATCAGTGCTTATGCGTCACAAATAAGATTAAGTGAAACTATTAAAGTGCAATTTTGAGAAGACTTAGATGATTTAGTAAGGGAAATCCCACAAAGAGAGAAGATTTTCATAGGAGGGGACTTAAATGGACATATAAGGAAGGAAAATACAGATTACATAGCTGTTCATGGAGGATTTGAGTATGAAGAAAGAAATGAAGAAGGAAAAACAATTTTAGACTTTGCCATAACACATGAGCTAATTGTGACAAATACGTTTTTCATGAAGAGGGAAGAAGACGTTTAAAAGCGGACCAAATAAGTCACAAATTGATTATTTTATGACTCGCAAAATGGAGAAAATGATTTGTAAGGATTGCAAAGTCATACAAGGAGAAAGTTTGACAACACAACATAGGTTAGTGGTGTTGGACATGTAAATTAAATATAATAAATTTAAGACAGACAAAAGTGTTGCCAAAAATTCGGTGGTGAAACGTGAAAATGGAAAAACATATTGCTTTCAAGACAACAGTTATGGAACAATTAGTTGATGACTCTTATGTCGATCCTAGCGTCTCATGAGAAGTTATGTCTTTACATTTAAGGATAAGTGGAACAAACATACTTAGAGAATCAAAAGGTCGTGCACCCCCAAATAAAGAATCCTGGCGGTGGAAAGAGGAAGTGCAAGACAAAGTGAAGGCAAAGAGGGTCAGCTATAAAACATTCTACGCCTTTAGGAATTATGAATACTTGACATGACATAAAGTCGCTAAGAGAGAAGCTAAACATTCAGTAAGTAAAACAAGAAGTCAAGCTTATGAAGAATTTTATAAGCGACTAGATACCAAAGATTGAGTGCGTGACATATATAAATTTGCTCGAGCTAGAGAAAGGAAGACAAGAGATTTAAGCCAAGTTAAATGCATAAATGATGAAACAGATATAATTTTGACGGATAATGTGGCTATTAAAGAGCGATGAAAAAGATACTTTTACCAACTCTATAATAAAACAAAAGACAATGAACTGAACTCAAAAGAGTTAAGTAAATCGGAGGAGTATATGAACATAACGTTTTATTGTAAAATTCAAGTATCAGAGGTAAATGATGCTCTAAAGAAGATGAAAAATGGAAAAGCGGCTGAGTCAGACGATATACCCATCGAGGTATGAAAATGTCTAGGGAATGAAGAAATTTTGTAGCTTACATGCTTCTTCAATAAGATACTGAAGTCAAAGAGAATGTCGAACCAATGAAGAGAAAGTATCTTGGTACCTTTGTATAAAAACAAAAGAGATAGAAAATTGTGTTAATTACAGAAGAATTAAATTAATGAGTCATACCATGAAACTATGAGAACGAGTAATAAAAAGAAGAGTAAGACGGGAGACTAGCATCTCAGAGAATCAATTTGGATTCATGCCCGGGCGATCGACCATGGAAGCTATACACCTCTTGAGGAGACTGATTGACAATATCGAGAAAGAAAACAAGATTTGCATATGCTGTTTATCGATCTTGAGAAGGCTTACGATAGGGTTTCAAGCGAAATCTTATGGAGAGTCTTAGAAAAGAAAGGTGTAAATGTATCATACATTGACATAATCAAAGATATGTATACAAATTCAGTGACGAGGGTGAGGGACATCTGGAGGATTAACACAGGAATTCCCTATCACTTTTGGCTTACATCAAGGTTCAGCTTTAATCCCTTATCTCTTTACCCTTAACTTAGATGAGCTCGCCAAACATATCCAACAAGCAATACCTTGGTGTTTATTGTTTGCGGATGATATCGTTTTGGTCGATGAGACGCGCGAGGGTGTAAACACAAAACTTGAATCTTGGCGAGACACTTTAGAAAAGAAGGGTTTTAGGTTGAGCAGGGCAAAGACGAAGTATATGGAGCTTAAATTTAGCAGTGCAAGAAGGATGGACTTCGTTATTAAGTTGGGTGATCAAGATATTTCCCGCAGTGAGTGCTTTAAATATCTTGGATCGATAGTTCAAAAAGATGGAGGTGTTGATAAAGATGTGATACATAGAATCCAAGCAGGTTGGATGAAGTGGAGAGGCGCGTCAGTGATCTTATGTGATCGTAAAGTACCTTTAAAACTTAAAGGCAAGATTTACCGTACTACAATTAGACCAACGATGTTCTATGGTTTTAAGTGTGGGGCAGTGAATTGTGTACATGAGCAAAAAATGGGAGTTGCAGAGATAAGAATGCTTAGGTGGATGTGTGGACACACGAGACTGGATAAAATTAGGAATGAATGTATCATGGATAAGACAGGAGTGACACCAATTGCAGAGAAGATGCGAGAAGCTCAACTAAGATGGTTTGAACACGTACAAAGGATACCATTAAAGGCACATATTAGGCGTTGTGAGAGTTTAGTCACTATGCATGTTAAACGGGGGAGGGGTAAACCAATAAAGGCTTGGAATGAGACTATAAGGAAAGACATGATGTACTTAGGCATTAGTGCAATTATGACTAAAGATAGGGCACAATGACGACAAAGGATCCATACGGCCGATCCCACTATAGTGGGATAAAGGCTTGAGTGTGGTTGTTAATATAATTTCACATCGCAGTATGAAATGCAAATCATGCAACAAATGCAAATGATAGATAACTAATCTGATAAACCGACTAAGCTCAGACTCAACATAACGATGGAAGTCTCTAAAGATGGGCGGCTTATCCAACTATTCTTTTTGGTGGGGTGGAGAAATACTCGCCGAGTGTGCGACGAATACCCAGATGACTGCAAGAGACATCGACACTAAGATACGAGCTCATAACGTGTCAAATGTCTCTCACGGGACATGCCTCGTCAAGAGGCTCACCTGGCGTGTGTCGACTGTCTGAGACGTTGACACAAAGGTGCAACTCTGGGTGTGTCGACTGTCTTCAAAAGGGAAAAAATTCATCAGGCGACTCTCCAGAAGGTATATTAGAAAGCTCGTCACGATTGTGACGATCAATTAAACGAACATCGAAGACATCCACACTATGGTAAATGCTTCTTAGAGAGGAAGAATCATTTGGTGGCTCACCCGAGGGCTCATTAAAGAATTCATCAATAACAGGATGATCCTTAAGATGGGTATCATCAATAATAGTAGTGTCCTCAGGAACAGATGAGACAACCATTACAAAGTCAATAGGTGGTATGGAGCTCCGACGATAAAGCAAGAGGTGGTCGTGTGCATGGTTGTGCTCGTTGGAGGGCTAGGAGTCGATTTGGAGGAAAACAGGGCGCGACTGCAGCAGGACAATGACGCGAGGATGTTGGGAGTAACAAAGGTAGTTGATGGAGGCGGCGGAGAGTGGCGAGGTTGGCTTCGACATCAACAACAACGACGAGGAGGGCTTGTGGAGTCGGCGCCATAGGAAACGTCTGGCTTCAACACCCGATAGGAGAAATTGTGCGACTTTTTGAGTAGAAAACCACCAATCCTCAGCTTAAAGTTCTATTGTGATATATATATAGAGAGAGATATTATATATATATATAGAGAGAGAGAAAGAGAGATTATATATATTGGGAGAGAGAGAGGAAGATTTAGGTTGTGTATCCGATGACTCAAATTGTTCGAATGTACAACTTAATTCTAACTCCCAAGATAGAGCTCCGAAAAATGCAAAAGAAAATATGGGAAAATACAAAAAATAAATCAGTCGCATCAGTTGGCTATGATCATCTGTATGAAGATCCTAAAATGCCGTCCCCAAATTCTATGAAATAATGTGAGATCGATCACCATCACTTAATCATACCCAACATTTTATGTATTTAAAAAAATATTAGTTACTAAAGCATAGTCATGTGTATAAACTCCTTTTGGCAGATCTTGAAATAAGCTTACTAATTTAAATAATTGAACCATGTTAGTAACACAGCTTGTGAACTTGTAAAATTCCTTTTATAGTTACATAATGACCAATGATGGCGCAATGATTAAAATAATGATAATGATTATAATGATATTGATATAATATTTGATAGCTCAAACATAAATAAAGCCAGATTTAGTTGCACCCTCTAGATTTAATATATATATAGGATTTTTTTTGTTACGGGCTTCTCCAGTAACGTCGTCCCGATCTCATCGAAAGTGGCGGTGGATGCGGAGATACAAGAGAGCCGAGCTCACCCTAAGGAGGATGAAAGAGAAGAAGGGGGAAGAGGGAAGTTTTACTCAACCCTAACTCTAGAAGGGGGATGAAGAGGAAGGAAACTAGAGAGAGGAAGAGAACTTTCATAATTCCATTCATACCTCATACCTGACCCAATGAGTCTATTTATAGAGTACAATGGCATGAGAACTAAAACATTAAATGAAAGAGATGCGCACAACACCAAAATATTAAGACTCTAATGACTCGACTCGATACGACTCGACTCATTCAACTCGACTCCAGTACATAAAGACTCGTAATAAAATATGCTTAATATAATTGCTAATAGATAACTGACAATGTGTGATCCTAACAATTTTCTGTGGGTAAGAAAAATTCTTATTCTAAATCAATGAAAGAATGACCCATGGAATGGAAAAAAATATTGTAAGCTACAACTCCTTTTTAGTATCTATATTGACCTTCATGTATACCTACAGTAGAAACAATGTATATGTTATCATGATTTAGTACCGCAGCTAGTTGTATTTGCTGGTGTAATTCACATGAACTATATATTTGATTTGGAATTCCAGTAGGTATTCTGTGTGTAAGTATTAGAATTTATTGGTATTTGAACTGGACTTCTTGTTAATCCACATATGCTGTGTAAAATTTGGTGAAAACATTTCTTAGTATTATTAGATCATGAATGGTATATATTACAATAAAGTTGTCATATGCTTACAAGCCTAAACCATGTGAGATTAAAGATTCTTATTCTAAATCAATGAAAGAATGACCCATGGAATGGAAAAAAATATTGTAAGCTACAACTCCTTTTTAGTATCTATATTAACCTCATGTATACCTACAGCAATGTATATGTTATCATGATTTAGTACTGCAGCTGGTTGTATTTGCTGGTGTAATTCACATGGACTATATGTTTGATTTGGAATTCCAGTAGGTATTCTGTGTGTAAGTATTAGAATTTATTGGTATTTGAACTGGACTTCTTATTAATCCACATATACTGTGTAAAATTTGGTGAAAACATTTCTTAGTATTATTAGATCATGAATGGTATACATTACAATAAAGTTGTCATATGCTTACAAGCCTAAACCATGTGGGATTAAAGAATAATTAAAGGAAATACGTATATTCTATGCCACGGATACTCACTACACCCCCTACAAGCTGAAACATGTGTTGTGTGCTCTGAGCTTAGATAGAAATAAAAAATACAAGGGATGTGATAAAGCTTTTGTTATAATATTTGCAATCTGGGAGGTAGTGGAGCTAAATCTCATTTAGCTTGACTTTGTCCCGGATGAACTGACAGTCAACATTAATGTGTTTTGTGTGATTATGTTACCAAAGTAAAAATTTGATTGCAAACGAACTTGAAATAAGATACAATTCGTGAGGGATACTTGTGTCTAACCTCAAGAGTCTGTTCCTCTTTGAAGTCCGTCTACAAAATGAGAGATTCCAAAACCTAATGATTCAAAGGATCTCTAAGACGCATAGGTTTCCTCCTTATATAGGGAGGATGAGTCACTAACAAATTACCATAATACCCTTAAAAATAAAAATACATAATTACTATACAAAATAAAATGCTTCATGTCAATGTCGTCGCATGTGCGTAACAATATATCCCGCTTGAAAATTGACTTTGACCCCAAAGTCAAAGTGTTGCCCGCCGTCTAGTAGTGGTACGTGCCTGCTGGTTGGCCTCCGCTAAGGTGCTCGGGGCTTTGTCTAGTGGCGCGCCAGTGATCTTAAGGGCGTCAAAGTCAGCTACGTCGATCTCCTCCAAGTCATCATCGATGATGGCGCAAAATTCTTTGACAGGACGATCATGAGTATGAGAGTAGACTTACTTCGTAAGTTGTGATACTCTTGGTTGGAAAGGCGGTGAGTATGTATAGGACGGTTGTTACGTGGAGGCATGATGCGTGGGCGAGGTAGAGGAGGTGGTGATGTTGGAGGTTTAGGAGGATGAGCAAAGTATGGTTGGTAGGGGGCTTGGAGGGAGTAGAGGCAAAATGATGGTCCGCGGAGGTCGCAAGGAATTCGTCCTCCACGAGTAGGGAGAGGTTCAGGTCTTGGTTGACGGTGGATTGATGGAGGGCGCGGAGTTGAGCTCAAATGTGTTTGTAAGCAATGCATAAAATAGCCCAAGTAGTGGTCGAGAGGAAAACCCAAAACGTGTGTGACTAACTCAATAAATTCATCCAAGAGTCGATGGAGCCCGTCTGGCGGACACCACAAAGGTATTTGATCGCATTGTCGGAGTTGCGGTGATCGTAACACTGAATAAGTGCCTCTGCGAGAGATGCCTAAGTGAGGCTTGGAGAGGACTGGCGGAGCCTGTGGATTCAGTGGAGCGCGGACCCTTCCATACCAAAGAAGGTTGTGGAGACCTTTTGGGCCAGGGTGATTTGGTGAATGTCAAAATACTGTTTGGCACGAGCAATCCAACCCGGGGGTCTGTCCCATTGAATGTTGGGATGTCACTGCAGGGGGAAGGGAAGGATGCAATCCTCCTAGAGCGGGGTCTTCCGAGGACAATTTGCTTAGGGATCCCAAGGCAGATGCGACGTTAGACCCGGAGTATTGGCCTGGATGTATGTTGCGGAGCAGTGTCATAATCGACGCAAACTGCTCGGCTTGGGCCTCGAGGCGAATGTTGATGGTGGCGAGGACATGTTTCAGGATCTCCACATGATCGATTCTACATTGTGTGACCGGTCTTGGGCATAAGATGTAGATGTCGAAAGTACCTGGGGAGGCCGGTGGTGCTGCGGAAAGATATGTCAGACTAGGACCTGTGGCGGAACGGTGGGACGACGTTGTATTCGGCAGAACGCAGCTAGCAGGCCGCTGGTCGATGATAAGGGCAACTGGAAGGAGGGCCAACGACGCCTGAGCAGGAGCAGATAGAACAAGGCGGAAGGGGAAGCCCAAGGTGTAGAGGAGGAAAGTGCCAAGGTGGTCCGAGAAGTGTGAGTAGGTTCGAGCTGTTGAGGCTGGAGAAGACGAGCGGCGTGGAAGGAGTGTAGGTTGCTCCCGAGACCCGAAAATCGGGCGACCGTTGGATCGGGAGGGTGCGCGTGTGCAGGGAGCGGAATCGGCGATGTCGCACGAAGAGGATGAGCGTTGGAGGTCGACTGTGGGAGGGAGAGCTTTCGGGACAGGAAGAGGGCGATCGACATGGCTAGAGGTCGACGGGGGGAGGTCGACGCGGGATCGAGCAAGCGGAACTGGGACCGGAAGAGGAGCATTCTAGGCGCGGGATCGTGCGAGCGGTGGGGAGACGGAGATCGATCTGCATCTTGATGAAAGGAATGTGACTGTATGAGGCCGTAGGAAGCGGAGTCCGGCTGCTAGGAGCGGGCGGGAACGGCGAGGTCGGACCAATGTTACCAAAACAGAAATTTGATTGCAAATGAACTTGAAACAAGATACAATTCACGAGGGATACTCGTGCCTAACCTCAGGAGGCTGGTTCCTCCTTGAAGTCCCTCTGCAAAATGAGAGATCCCAATACCTAATGATCCAAAAGATCCCTAAGACTCACATGTTTCCTCTTATAGGGAGTATGACTCGCTTACAAATTACCATAATATCCCTAAAAGTAAAAATACATAATGGTCATACAAAATAAAATGCTTCGTGTCAATGTCGACGCATGTGTGTAACAGATTATGGAAGACTGAGTTCTTGGTAACATGAATGACAACCTGATTGTCATGGAAGAGAGCAACTAATGTAGACAATGATACATTAAATTGACTAGAAGATTCTTGAGCTAAGTCAACTTGGAAACCATTAGGGCGATCAAACAGCATTCAATCTCTGCTGAAAAATGGCATGACTGAATGCTTACACTTCCATGTAAACATGGATGTTAAGTAATTAAGTAGAATCCACTCTAATGCTATGGGTACTCACTACAGCTATATTCAGTTTGCACTACCAGGAAATGTGTTAGTATGACTTAGTGCAAACTGGATGTGTTTGTTGGTAAAACACAGGAATACAGTGAAGTTGGAACTCATTTGCTAATAAGTGAACATAGCCTATCTTATTTTATCATTCCACTTGCCATTTTCTAATTTACTTGCCGTGCGGATTTTTCTCATGATAAAATTTTTGAGTGCATTATATTATATCTCAGAAGGCATATAAAGAGTTAAAAACCATCTTCTGCTTTGTGCACACCTATTTTTATACGTAACTACCTACTGACTGGAGTTGAACACCTGAATAGATAAAATCCTTTTGTTTCTGCTTTCTAACGAGACTGTCCTTGAAAATCCAAGGTGGCGAAGATCCTCGCTGTCCTCTTGTCGGACTGCATATCCCAGTATCTAGAGCGCAAGAAGCTTACAAGGAGGCCGGCTGCCCTGAAAACTTCCAGGTAACCTTTGGGACTATTTTGGTTGGGTGTAGATAGAATGCATGTTTTAGAAAATGACGTTTCATTTCCATTCTTTTGAGTGTGAAAAAGTTAGAAAAACATGTTTTTTTGCAACTTCGAGTTAGCCCTTAAAATATTTGAAAAACTGGGATTTGCTCATTTGATTTCTTGATGATGGACATGTAGCTCTTCTATCATGTTATATCATTTCACCATTGCTCAAGGGCTATTCTATTTTATCCTCAGCTGTTTTTAATGTTGCACAGTTTATTACTGAAAGTGGAATTGGGCATCACATGACAGCATCCATGGTGAAGGCAGCGAGCGATTGGTTCGATAAGTTTCTCAAACCATAACACTGCCTGCGATTAATAAGCTGTGAACGATTTCTTTGTTCTATGGTCTCCATTATGACTTCGAAATAAACATGTAAAAGTTGAGATATGTAATAGTCGAATCAACATAGTTCAATACTGTCATCAGCATGCTTCGCCGTAATTTTGTTCCAGAGCGTTTAGTTATATTATAAATTTTGATTTAGATCACTAAATTATCAATTGCAATTTTTTCTGTCATATCTATCTGTTATTGTTTGCCAACATTCTAGTGAATTGATGCGTGTGTCCTCATTTCAGCTACACCAGTTCTCAAGTATGTGGCTAAGAATTATTATTATTATAAAATACTTAATTGTAATTGACAAATAAGTTTCAGATGAGGGTAGAGATTAGTTCCATATTTATTATAAAATTAAAATATAATTCATAAAAGTCAATAATGGCCCTTACCCTTTAAACTAAGCTTTGGAGATAATCAAGATAAAATAGGAGCTCAAGCTTGAATCTAACTTCATTTATTTGATTGATGGGTGTGTTTTTACTAGTGTATTGAACTCAGGTGGGGCATTGTTGTTCACTTTCCTAACATCTGGCAAGGGTCCGTTTGGCACGGCGGTGGTGATCGTGAACGCGGTGGTTACGAACCGTCGTTCGTGAGCGCTTGACCTCCCCTAAGGAACTCCATCCATTTTTATGTTCAAAATTGACTTTTTTTCTTGGTGGCAGTCACAACCGTTGTTATGTTAAACATATATTCATGACGGTGGCATTTTCTCCAAACTCACCGGAGCAAAAACACCACGCCAAACGGACGACGGTTCATAATCACCGTGTTCACGACCGCCACCGACGTGCCAAACGGACACCAAGCCTATGATTTGATTGAAATTGAATGATTCATGCGGTTGGTGAATCCCATGGGTTTTTTCTATGAGCGTTGATGTGTTTGAGTACCTTTTTTTGGCTTGTTGATGTTGAAAAGCTTTTATTTGAAAGAGATTATTGTCGATGTATATAATTTTTATGCTAAGATTATTAGACATGAGGGAAGAGTAGTCCCAGATCAAAAGTGGAACACAAATTAAATTTGTAATGTACTATCATCCATGCTGTCATCAAATTAAGTTTTTGGATTAATGGGTACTATTCTACTAGTAGGTTTGGCTCACTCTAATATTCTCCTTCTGAACTTAATGAAGTGGAACTGTGGAAGCTATACAAGTGAGCTCACAATCGAAAAAAATTGTGTAGTCTATCACACACGGAAGAAATGCAAGATTTGAGTTAGCCCTAAGTCAACGAAAGTGCTACTATTAAGTAATAGTTGCGCACCTGATCAATTCCACAAACACCTCAGTTCTGTTTGGGATGATTGTGGCGGTAGGAAAAGGAATGGTGGGATATCAGTGGTGGGATTAGAGCTGTGAGAAAAGCAGTGGTAGAAAAAGTAGTAGGAAGAGAATGAAGATGTAGAGCTACGAAAAGAGGTATGAAAACACAATTTATTTTAGCTTTTCTAAAAGTGGGACAGCTCACAACTTTCCAAAAGGACCAGAAAACACCTTTTTGACACAAGCACTTTTCTCACCATTGGGAAACCAAACGCCTGCAAAATAGTGGTGACAGTTAGAATATAACTTTTACCACTGTCCCAAATAGATTTTGGGTACTGTTTTGAGACGGCTGTAGCTATAGGTAAGTAGTTGTGGGAAACTATTGTTGAGATTAGAGCTCTCAGAAAAGTAGTGGTAGGAAAATAGTAGGAGAAGGGGGATGTTGACTTATGAGAAGAGAAGTATGAAAACATGGAAAGCTCGTTTTAGCTTTTATTGGAAGTTAGAGGGTTTACTGCTTTCCAAAAAATCAGGAAAACAACTTTTTGACACAAGCACTTTTCACACCATTGGAAAATCAAATGCCTCCAACATAATAATGGCTGTGGGAATAAAGCTTTTTTCACTGCCACCACCACCGTTCCATACAGAGCCTTCATCCAATATTGTATAAAAGGATAGTCTTCTCTGTGGTATAACTTTGAGTTTTTCAATTTTAACTCTTGCTGCATATTTTTTTACGCCCGCAAAAGTAGAGAAAGAGAGACAACATACAAGAATCATATATACGGCTACTGCGGGTCACAAAATTATAGCCTAATTATAAGTATTAGATCGAGGTCTAAACCTAGGATGAACTGCACTACAACAAGATGGAGATTTTGAACCACCAACATATATTACAAAATTACATCAAAAATTTTATCTATGAATAAATAATTTATAAATATGACGAAATCACTATTCATGAAATTTACATAGATTTACATGTGCTATTTTAGCCTATTATACAGCGAGATAATATGCAAAAAAAAATTTAATGGTGTGGAACTGCTATTTCTCAAAAGAAAAAAAGTCACCAGGAAAAAAAAATTATTCTTAAAATTTTATCTTCAGACAAGCAACTGTGAAGCTAACCTCACATATTATCCCTCTTAAAAAACCCCATAAATAATTGACATTATTGTAATAGAATTTAATTTACAAAAAAATCTGAACACATCAAAAAGATCACAATAGAAAAAAGTACCAGCCCAACTTCACAACCTGCATATGTTTGTATATAAAATTAATTAGCGGGCTTATTCGACTTAGCCATGCTCACGAGATCGCCAAACAAATTGTCTTCCCGCTTTGAATGTTTCATCGGCAGTTGCAAGTAAGAAGAAGATGAAGTAGGAGTTTGCTGGGCATTCTTATATGCATTATCTTGGATGGAAAGTCCATACATTCTATGGGAGATCTCGGTAGCGTTTGAATAAGAATGAGTTGTACTATGACCATAAAATTGGGAATCTGATTGCTGGCCATAGTTATAACTTGCCACCTGGCTACTGTGCGCGGAATGCGAATATGCATTATAACAATCATAAGCTTGATCGTGTTGGCTGCTCTCCACTAGCTCAGTCTCCCATGGAGGTGGAGGAAGAGATCCACCTTGATCTATTTCTCCTGTTAGATGGAAATAGTAGAGTGGTATGATAATTAAACTCTTTTTGAATAGTTTTAGCTATGTTGGATAACATTCATGTGGAGATAGCAACAAATCAATAAAATGTTTAAATTATATGTTATGCATACACATGCTATGGAACGGAAATCAAGGTGGAGTCGAAGTTGAACGGGATACAGTGATACAATAATTTGTTAAGGCCATATTGAACCCAAAAATTTTAGTCTATGGGCGAGGGTTAACGACACTATTTTTCTACACCAATATATGTTTTGCATATCCAATGTGGGACTAAACCATGCTCTCATATGCCTCAAACACATACTAGTTCCTTTGGTATTGGATAAAAGAATAAACAAGCAAAAGTTGTCTTTATCGTCGTTCAACTATCTTTCGAAATTACCAAAATCTCTTTTCTAAGTTTACATTGTTAACATGCATGCAAAAAAAAAATCCTGGAAGGGTTTCTCTTTTGTACATGTATGTTAACAATATTACCTTAGAAGAAAGATTTTGGTAATTTTGAAAGATAGAGGGGAGGTCCCTGTAATTATGCAACCTTAGAGAGCCGGTCCTAAAAAATTACCCTTATTAATTTACTAATTCTATTCAAACTTGAAGTCAACCTACAATTGAAATTATTTTGGTGAATCATGTATGAAAGAACATTAAGATCCTTCATCAATGTAAGCGAAAAAGCACTTTGTTTTCATTGGAACGGCGCAGTACATAGTAAAACATACTTACCCGTATGTCCTTGGTGCTGCATATTCCCACTATGAGAAAACTGATTATTCCATGAAGGATATGCATGACTCGACTGGACAGATGGGCCCTGCTCATATTCAGATCCACCATGATTTGAAAAACTCTCATTTGTATGAGGCAGGATCTGATCTTGCTGCTGAAACTGAGAACCAGAAGCGTAAGCCAGCTCTGAGTCTGCTTTATTAGCCAAATAGTTATTACTGTCACTATTCCTTGGAGAATATGCGCTCGAAATGACTAACATATTTTGCGCCTTTTCTAAAGAAGCGCCTGTTGTTTCATTAGCAGGAACAAGAACTAACGAGTCCTCCACCGAAACTGTGCCGAAATCGTCGCCACTAAGAAGGTCTATATGAGATCCAGGAGGTGCAGGAAGCAAAAGCTGCTGAAGAGGAGCTTGATTGCTTGTACTCCCACCAGCACTTGACCTGTAAGTTGTGTTGTGTGATTATTTTCATTGAAATAATAGAAATTGCTTCTCTTCTTACTTTACGCAATAATTTGACTCGATATGGTCGTGGGGAAA
This sequence comes from Dactylorhiza incarnata, assembly GCA_033032865.1. NCBI lineage: Eukaryota > Viridiplantae > Streptophyta > Magnoliopsida > Asparagales > Orchidaceae > Dactylorhiza > Dactylorhiza incarnata. The sequence continues at coordinate 3,741,688 of JAWHQI010000265.1, forward strand.
TGACTCACCTTTGATCTGATTCACTGTTATCAACCTGATTTTTATTGTTAAGAACATCAATATCCACTAAGGCTTGGAGAGATTTCTGCTTCTTTGGTTCTTTATTTGATACTCCAGTTGCTAGATTATCATATTTAGCTAGAACATTTTGCAGGTCATCATTTAGAGCAAGACCTTGGCGAAGTAATTCCTCGTCTCTGTAAGGAATAGAAGAGTGGTTATTTAGATTTGAATGCTCGGACGATTGCATGAGAGAATAAAACGAAAAGTAAAAATAAAGACGCAGAGGGTTTTATGTGGTTTAAGCTCCGTTTGTTGGACATTTTTCTCCGTTGCGTTTTTCAAAATTGGCTAGTGCTTTAAAACGATATGGATTTAAACAATCTTCCTCCGACTATTCTCTCTTTACATTACACAGTGACTGTATGCAACTTAATGTATCGATCTATGTCGATGATCTTATTGTTTCAGGCAGCAATAGTGCTGCCATACAAGCCTTCAAAATCTGTTTGAGCACATGTTTCCATATGAAAGATCTTGGAGTCCTAAAATATTTCTTGGGGATTGAGGTGGCTAGCAACTCCAATGGCATCTTCCTATGTCAACTAAAATATGCATTGGACATTATCTCGGAAGTGGGACTTTTGGGAGCCAAACCTGCTCGTTTTCCTTTGGAACAAAACCACCGCCTTCCCATGGACAACATAACACTTCTTCCTGATCCAGAATGTTACTTTCTGACTATATGCATATGCTTGCACAATTCATGCAGAGTCCTAGACAAGAACATCAGGAGGCTGCCGTTCGTGTTGCCCGCTATTTGAAGAGGAATCCGGGACAAGGAATCTTGTTTCATGTTGATTGTGATATAAAGTTTTATGCATGGTGTGATTCGGATTAAGCCAGCTTCCCGTTAATTAGGAGATCTCTTAATGGCTGGTTTATCATACTAGGTAACTCTCATGTCTCTTGGAAAACTGAAAAAAAACAACACAGTGTCACGATCTTCAGCAGAAGCGAAGTATCGATCCATGGCCACATCTACATGTGAGCTAAAATGGTTAAAGGAACTCTTATAGTGTTTGGGCATTGAACATTCTTAACCCATGAAGTTCTATTGTGACAGTCAGGTTGTCTTACATATTGCTGCCTGTTAACGGAATAGTCTTGGAATATTCCGTGTGTTCCATAGTTTCTAGAGTCATGCAGTACTTGTAAGTTCTAGAGTCATGTAGAATACCTAGGAGTAATTATGTATTCTAGAGTATTCTATTATGTATATAAATAGTGTACAAATCTGGTGTATATAACTGTGAAGTTAATTCATTCTACGAACATGGTATCACGGGCTCTGCCACCCCAGTCTTGCCTCTGGTCCTAAGATCTTGTGCTTCCTCCCGATTTCCTCACCCACAACCTCTCCCGCTCCAGTTCACTCACTGTTTCCAAGCCGAACCGCCGCTCGATTCCATCGCCTCCAATGATCACTTTCCAGTTTCTTGCATTTCCACCGCTCTCTTTATCTACAGCCATTTTAGCTCTGATTCTCGCAGTTTCCAAGCGAGACAGCATCATTCGCCATTTTCTTCAAGCATAAGCAAACCTTCCGCCATTGTTTTCGCCGCCCCAAATCTCCAATTCCCGACACTCCTCTACCGGACAAACTCTATCCGAAGAAACATGTTCATCTCTCTGACTTTAGATCCTGGACTATTTTCTTCCTGGATATCGGCTTGCACTTGCAGCAAAACTTAGTTATAAATCCATCAACCACTCGACCACGGGCAAGTCAACCATACTGCAAAAATTGCCGCCAGAATGGACATCAATTTTCCGAATGTCCAACTATTGAATGCAAAATATTGTCATGCAAAAGGGCACATCCTTGAGCACTGTCCCGTTTGTCTACCCAAAAAGGGGATGCTCACCAAATCCAAAGTGAACTTCTCTAAATTCGGAACTTCTTCTATTGATGTCGCTGTCAAAGATGAGAATCCTACAACAATCACTATGAGCGTTCTTGAGGCTCTACTTAAACAGGTTGTGACTTCCAACTCTATATCTCCCATTGCCATCTCTGTCACTCCAGGTAAAAAATTCATGGCTTTTTGATTCAGCATGTTGCAATCATATGAGTTGTGATTCTATTGTCCCCACCACTCAACAATCAGTTTCTTATTTTTCCACTCATTCACCTCTAGTTCTCTCTGGGTATTCGGATGCTGACTGGGCTGGAGATCCTATGGGTCCACGCTCTACCACTAGTTATTGTTTCTTCCTCGGCAATTCTCTCATCTCTTGGCATAGCAAAAAGCAAACCGTTGTTGCTCGCTCTAGTACCGAATTAGAATATCGTGCTCTTGCTGATGCTACTGCTGAACTACTTTGGCTTTCTCGGCTACTTAAAGACATGGGCATAACCTCCTCTTCCGCTATCACCATTCATTGTGACAATAGGAGTGCTATCCAAATTGCTCACAATGACGTTTTTCACGAAAGAACAAAACATATCGAGATTGATTGCCACTTCATCCGTCAATATGTTACTAATGGAACAATACATCTGGTCCAGTGTCCTCTATTGATCAAACTGCGGATATCTTTACCAAGACTCACCTCCCGTCTCGTTTTGATGTATTAACATCCAAACTCAATATGAAACATTTTGATACATCTTAACTTGTAAGTTCTAGAGTCAAGTATAATACCTAGGAGTAATTATGTATTCTAGAGTATTCTATTATGTATATAAATAGTGTACAAATCTGGTGTATAGAACTGTGAAGTTAATTAAACATATCGAGGTTGATTGTCATTTCATACGTGATGAACTTTTGCAAGGAAGCATCACTTCAAGTTATACCTCATCTCATGCAGAACTGGCAGACATCTTTAGAAGGCCTTGGGAAAGATACAATTTGATTATTTTCTTCCAAGTTGGCCAAAAATATTATGTCTAGCGGTTTGAATTATATTAACCATAATTAGACAGATTACATTCCTTGTAATTAGCATAGATTAAGCTAGCTATTTATAGTGTGTTAATAGTACCAGGTCTCTCTCTCTCTCTCTAGTGCTTTAATAGTACCAGCTCCTCTTAACGGTGTAATGGCGGTACCTATCAAATGAATCACAACTATTGATTCAAAATAATATAAAAAAACTCTCATAAAAAACCCTCCCCAACACTTAACCTACTCGCGATCCCCCTTCGGCCCCAACCCCCTCTCCGGCCGTGAACCGACATCCCATTCATGATCCACTCTTCTCCCGATCCACTGCACGCTCCGCCCACCGCCGTCGCCGTCCCCCGAGAGCAATCGTGTCAGGAGACTGCAATCGTGCGTTCGGGAGCTGCGAGTGGCGGGAGTATCGTCGCTCTGGGGCACTGTCACGTCCGAGGTACTATCGTTGACCGCACGGGGGGCTCCCATACACTGTCACTTGGATTTCCATCGCATATTCTTCTTTATATGGAAATAACGTTTCTACAATGAAGAGCGCATAATAGATTTTAAAAAAAAACTGAAATTAAAGAAGCTTACGAAGTAGAATTAACGAGATGAACAACCCTCTGTCTGTATAGTCGACATTGTTCAACAAGTTCAACAATCACCTGCTGCTTGACACCCTGCAAATTTACCATGAAAATCAAGCTTGTGAAAATGGCAATACTTGGTTCTAATTTCTATCAGCAGATTATTTTTACCGTATAATATTTCCTTCTCTCCATTTTTTTATTTTAATGCTTACATAACAAATTTGGTCACGACCTATTCCTTGTGCAATGTGTTGTAAAACAAATGCTTGTGTAATTTAAGACACGTTATGCACGGAGGGCAAGTAGTGGAATGCTGGCGCGCCCGGCACTGAATGCGAATTAGTTCTCTTAACACCGAAGGCGTCTCTGCTGTTTGGGGCGCACCATCTGTCAGTATCTTCCCCAGGCCAGATATTTGCGTCCAGGTCCCGATTATAACCGGGATCAATATGATTGCATCTCTTTTTATCTCAGATATTTCAAAAAAACATGAGATATTTCTCCTTTTATCTCAGATATTTCAGAAATAATCACGATGAAGTCCTATTGGTCCCGATTATAACCGGAACCTGGAGGCAATTATTTGGCCTTCCTCAGGGCGAATGTGTAAACACGGCCTAAATGAAATCAGCATGCTCCCGCATAACTTTGTACGCTTTTACTATATTCCCTTCAGTATTATGCCCTGGGCCTTCACGCCTAATTATCATTTTATAAGTCTTTTTGCTTTTTAATTAGGTAATTGTTATGTGCAAATCAATTTTAGATATGTGCAAACCAATTTAAAGTGCAAACTAAATTGTTATGTGCATACCAAATTCAATTCAGTCAAAATCTAAAACAATGGACAACCACAAAGAAGGCTGCAATATCTTGATCATCGTCAAGATGAGTTACAGACAACATACAACTTATAAATTCAAATTATTACTCACAAAACAACCATCTCCCGTCCAATTTTGCTGACAAGAGATTGCAAGCATTTCCTCTGCAGAAGCATGGAAGTTTGGTGAACACTCAGGGGTCGAGTAAACATCTCTGCGATAATTCTGGCATGACTCGGAGTAAGAAGACATTTTGTATAACTATGATCATGCTTCGTGTACAATTGTATATGTTTACTGTCTAGCAAAGTTTAAGATGGCACCCTGCTTCAAAACACTCTTCAGTTCTTACATTCTTCCTTGAACTTAGCTATCTTAGCGAGGAGTTCAGCAGCATCAACCAAGTCATCGAGGCGCACAACAAATTCAATGAGCAGTGATGTGAAAGTGGGAAGCGAAAGCGCCGCCGTGTTCTCCAAGGTCTGCATCCTCTGAATCACCTCCGAGTCAACGCCTCCATCTTCGTAGTCATGGACCTCCCTCGACGGCCAAGAGTACAACCTCCTCTGCTGCTTTCTCATGGTCTTTGTGATACGAATCCGCCTGTTGGAGCAGCGCTGGCTGAGCATTGTTGTCGGATTCTACGAAGGTGGTTTTGTAGGAGGGCTGTGGTGGAAAAAGATGAGCCGAAAAATCATGGCCGAAAGTGAGCACGTAAGAGTAGGGATGTTCACGAACCGAATGTCTCTTTAATCGAATCCAAATTTGTCATAAAATATAGAGATTCAGATTCGTTCGAATATTTGAATTCGTATTCGAATTCGTATTCGTCCTGAAAATCTTGGATTCGAATTAAGATTCAAATTCAGATTAGGGCTTGGATTCCAATTTGCTTCAAACGAAGAACCAAATCGTCTTTGATCGGACGACCAAAATCATCTTTATATATAATATAGATATTGTTATTATATACGCACTATTCACGAATCTTGCCAATAAAGATAATATTATTCTTGATAGGTATCCCCTAATCCGGGCTGCAAATGACCAAAGCACCCGCCTCATTTGGTGGAGGAATTGTGGTTGACCAAATTAAACCCCACTAGCCGTGTAACCACCCAACATGGGGGTGCAAATAGTAAATTCCTCAATCATGGGGCGCAAATACTAAAATCCTCCAATATGGGGGTGCAAATAGTAAATTCCTCCATCATGAGAGCGCAAATAGTAAATTCCTCCATCATGGGGATGCAAATAGTAAATTCCTCCATCATGGGGATGCAAATAGTAAATTCCTCCATCATGGGGATGCAAATAGTAAATTCCTCCATCATGGGGTGCAAATACTAAAATCCTCCATCATGGGGGGTGCAAATACTAAATTCCTCCAAACGGGTGTGCGTATATTACATAAATTGGTTATGGTGTGTGGGTAGCCGCATAACCACCATAACCACAGTAACCACCCACTATGGGTGGGTGTAAATGTCCAGAATCATATCGGGTTGCATATAGAATAATACAAGAATAATGTGTCTCAAACCATATAAGCCCGGCCTGCGCATAGCAATTATGGTGGTTACGGTCTGCAAATAACCAGATAACTACCGTAACCACGACTGGGGCCTATAAATAGAACCCCAAGGCTTCTCTTTTTTCCATCCTTTTCTTCTCCTCCTTCCTCATCCTCTTGAAGATCTCCATCTTCTTCGAAGCCGCCCTTGAATGAACCTTGAAGCACTTCGAAGACGGACGAAGATCTTCATCCTCCTTTGAAGATTCTCCTTCATTTTTGAAGATCTCCTTCCTCTTCCTCTTGAAGATCTCCTTCATCATCGAAGACGCCCTTGAAGAATCTTCATGCACTTTGAAGACGGACGAAGATCTTCATCCTCCTTTGAAGATCTCCCTCGCCTTCGAAGATCTTCGAGCGCCTTGAAGATACTTCGAAGGCCTTCTTCCGACTTCCGCTATCAAGACCGCTCCAAGCGCGCCTCCGTGCGCTCCGCTCCGAGCGCGCCTCCGTGCGCCCCGCTCCGAGCGCGCCTCCGTGCGCCCCGCTCCGAGCGCGCCTCCGTGCGCCCCGCTCCGAGCGCGCCTCCGTGCGCCCCGCTCCGAGCGCGCCCCGCTCCGAGCGCGCCCCGCTCCGAGCGCGCCTCCGTGCACTTTACTCTCAAAACTGCTCCAAGCGCACCCCCGCGCATTCAGCAACAAACACGATGCACGCTCAAGAACAAGCGCGTCGGCCACTGATGAGTCTGGTTTATATAGCTATTTTCAGACTCATCTGGGTCGTTTATCTTGCCAATGCACTTCACTTATTGCTCATTGATACTTCTATTGATCACATTGTGTATTTCTGCGCTAAGTGCAATCATTGACCCCTTTTTGGTGTGATTTCTTGTATGTCTTACTTTCGATCTATTCTGTGATGATATACCTGCACTGTGGATTATATAGAATGCCTATTTCAGTGGTTTTCCTGCAAGGTACAGGGATTGTGTGGACACTCGGAGTGGGTTGGGCCATTTTTAGCCTAATAAACCACTGGTTGTGCGTATTTGTTCGCCACGATCAGGCGCATGACCACTAGTCGTGCGCATTCCCTCATTTTCCAACCAAGCGGTTTGCACTGGATTCCTTCTCGCACGACCACTGGTCGTGTGTCACTGCCCGTGCGCTATTTTAGCATTCTGGATTCTGCTACAGGTTGTCCTCGCACGATCAGTGTCATTTCTTCACGCACGACCACTGGTCGTGCGCCACTGATCGTGCGCGCTGTTTAATCTCCCGCCTATATATATGTTGTTTGCGATTTTAGGTCATTCCTAGCCGGGGCTGCTCGCGATTTTCTTCCGCCGTAAGGGGGAAAGCTCCGTTTTGAAGGTTTCTTCCTCCCCCTTTCACCTGAGGCCACCTCGCATCATCCAAGCACTTCAAGGGAGAGATCCTAGCCCTACTCTCATCACTGCGGAAGGAGTATACAACTTTTGTGGCGGCCGAATCGTGAGACAGAGAAGACGAGTATATTGGAGGGAGGTGACAGCTCCTCTGGACCCCGGACGTCAATTGTGGACCGAGCTAGGACGCGGATTGACAACCCGGCGATTCCTACCGTGAATCCTGACAAGCCTCTGGATTTGGTTGTATTTCTAGCTCTTCCTCCTTTCCTCCTTATGATTGTAGTTAGTTTCTCTTTATGTTGATGATGTTGCACTCTATATTTGTTGAAATTCTTGATTATATATTATGAAATGTTTTCATGCTTTATTAGTGCTTGATGTGTGCTTTCGTGGTGATTGTGGTGTGAGTGTTCGGTGTTGCAGCACTAGCAATTGCTAGTGGCGTGCTTGTTGACGAGGTGCTTGCGACCCTCATTCCGCTGGTGCGAATCACTCCATCTGCAAGCCTACTCGTCCATCCGCGTAGCGAAGCAGTGCATAGCGGCCTGCATAGTCTCCATCCGCCCAGCGAAGCAGTGCATAGCGGCCTGCATAGTAGTTTTTTAGTTTCTTTTTTTTTCCATAACCCAAATCACCACCTACACGTTCCATCCGACTTCAAGGACTTCGATCTCAAGTCCTTCCTCAAAAGTAAACTCCACCTTACTGTGTTCCTTTGAGATCGATACTTGGGGATTCACTCCTCGTTTTATATTACTTGAACGATCGGTACACTGCCGTTTTATGTTGCAGTCTCGCTCCCGCCTATTGCGGTGTGCTAGATTTGCGCATCAAGTTTTGGGCGCCGTTGTCGGGGAATACCGTCGTGTGAGTTTCTGGAGAGGGAGACGAGAGGTAGAAGTTCTTCCATTTGTAAATTGCATCCTTTTTGTTTTATTTTTTTCGTATTCTGTTTTTTCTGCTTTAAATATAGGTTGCTTTAGTAAATTATTGTTGGATGTAGTATTTTGCACAATAGTGTTTTTCTTTTGAATCTGGTTATCTTCACGCAATGTGGGCCTCTGAAAGTATCTAGTTGCCTACCTAAATCACATAGAGGGGGGTGAATAGGTGGATTCTATGGCTTTTTGCGGAATAAAAATATAGAAGTAAAAGCACACAGAAAACCAAAGAGCACAGCACAACACAAGGAATTTATAGTGGTTTCCCGATCTTGGGTAGTCCACTTTGCACCTCACCTATCTAGCACGACCAACTAGACTAGGCTACTTCACTATCTTAGATTATTAATAATTCTACTAAAACTCGGAGTAAATCACTTCTACAAAAAACTCGGAGCAAACCACTCCTACAAAAACTCGGAGCAAACCACTCCTACAAGAACTCGATCCTTCAACAAGGATCTACAAAATCTCGGAGGAAAACCTCCTACAAAAAGATGAAGAAGGGGGGGGGGGGGGGGGGGGGGGTTTATAAAACACACAATAAAACTTCAGAAGAAGTTCTTCTCCAGATCTTGGAAATAAAATAACTCTTCTTCCTGTAATAAGAAGTTCAGCCCTTGAAGATGGAGGAAGAAGAGATCTTGAAGGTGGTAAAGCCTTGATCTGAAGCTTGAGCCGACTGGATCAAGAAGAGAATAAATCGGTTGTAGGCTTGATCTTTGTCGACTGCTCTTGGTGAAGACGAATCACAAATCTCTTCTTGTCGGAGGCGAGAAACTTTAGTGAGAAAGTATTAGCCGGCAGAGAGGAGGAATATCTGTAAATTTGAACGATTAACCTCTATGAAAAATCAGAGGGAATATATATCAAGAGCTCCTCTCCAATGGCTATACGCAATAGATAAGGAAAATTTTCTTCCAACGTCTGCATGCATAAAACGAGGAAATAAATTTCTCCCAACGGCTCTATGCAAGTTTCAAGGAAGAAAATCCGTGAAGCATTAAATGAGGATTTGACAGTTGTTTGAATTTCGAAACAGCGCAAAGCAAATTTGTCGTCTGCTAAAAATTTCTCGAACGGAACAGCGCTCGACGAACGGCTAACGCTCTGCGTTCGACGAACGGCCATCACTCTGCGTTCGACGAACGGCCATCACTCTGCGTTCGACGAACGGCTAAAGTTCTGCGTTCGACGAACGGTCATCTCTCTGCGTTCGACGAACGACCATCACTCTGCGTTCGACGAACGGCCACTGCTCTGCGTTCGACGAACTGTGACCGACGAACTTACTTCATCTTTAGCAGAGCAGAGATCGACGAACTCAATACTGCGTTCGACGAATCTGCCAATAAGCTGCGTTTGACGATCTGCTACTTCTCTGCGTTCGACGAACGGCCAATTCACTGCGTTCGACGAACTGCCAGTACACTGCGTTCGACGAACTCGATGCTGCGTTCGACGAACGTCTTCCTGCGTTAGACGAAACAACTTCAACTACCAACAAACCAGAGAACGACGAAATATATTCACTTCGTCGAACTGCGATCGACGAACTGCGATCGACGAACTGCGATCGACGAACTGCGTTCGACGAAATTTTTTTCGTTCGTCGAATTGAGTTCGACGAATTCCAAAAAACTTAGAAAAGAGTTTCTTCCAACTTAGCAGCAACTTTCCTTGGCTCTCCTTGGCTCTTCCTGTGTTTGAATATAAAGTACACCCCAATAGAGAGATTCCACATGAATCAACACCTTGGTTTACACAATGAAGAATTACATTGCATATACATGTGTTTTATGATTCATTGAAACCTGACATTGGTTTATACTTAGTCATTTATAATCTGCAAACACAACTAGAAAACAACATCAAATACAACTCAATTCAACTTAGTTCAAAAGGACACTTCTTCAAATCAAGGTAATTGTGACTACAATACCCAACAGCCTCATTCAATATTCGTTGTCGTTGGTGTGGAGATATCTCTCATGCTAAACTGACCGTGCGTCACTGCCCGTGTGCTATTTTGGCATTTTGGATTCTGCTACAGGTTGTCCTCACACGATCAGTGACATTTCTTCGCGCACGACCACTAGTCGTGCGCCACTGATCGTGCTCGCTGTTTAATCTTCCGCCTATATATATGTTGTTTGCGATTTTAGGCCATTCCTAGCCGGGGCTGCTCGCAATTTTCTTCCGCCGTAAGGGGGAAAGCTCCGTTTTGAAGGTTTCTTCCTCCCCCTTTCACCCGAGGCCACCTCGCATCATCCAAGCACTTCAAGGGAGAGATCCTAGCCCTACTCTCATCACCGCGGAAGGAGTATACAGCTTTTGTAGCGTCTGGATCGTGAGACAGAGAAGACGGGTATATTGGAGGGAGGTGACAGCTCCTCTGGACCCCGGACGTCAGTTGTGGACCGAGCTAGGACGCAGATTGACAACCCGGCGATTCCTACCGTGAATCCTGACAAGCCTCCGGATTTGGTTGTATTTCTAGCTCTTCCTCCTTTCCTCCTTATGATTGTGGTTAGTTTCTCTTTATGTTGATGATGGTGCACTCTATATTTGTTGAAATTCTTGATTATATATTATGAAATATTTTCATGCTTTATGAGTGCTTGAGGTGTGCTTTCGTGGTGATTGTGGTGTGAGTGTTCGGTGTTGCAGCACTAGCAATTGCTAGTGGCGTGCTTGTTGACGAGGTGTTTGCGACCCTCATTCTGCTGGTGCGAATCAGTCCATCCGCAAGCCTACTCATCCATCCGCGTAGCGAAGCAGTGCATATCGGCCTGCATAGTTTCCATCCGCCTAGCGAAGCAGTGCATAGTGGTCTGCATAGTAGTGATTTAGTTTCTTTTATTTTATTTCCCATAACCCAAATCACCACCTACACGTTCCATCCGACTTCAAGGACTTCGATCTCAAGTTCTTCCTCAAAAGTAAACTCCACCTTACTGTGTTCCTTCGAGATCGGTACTTGGGGATTCACTCATCGTTTTATATTACTTGAACGATCGGTACACTGCCGTTTCGTGCTGCAGTCTCGCTCCTGCCTATTGCGATGTGCTAGATTTGCGCATCAACCACCAGCAAGACCAGTACACCAAACTCCTCTCGCGCAGCAGGAGATAACCTTTAAGCAACATCGATCCAACCTTTAAGCAGCAGTCAAAATCTCCAGAGTGCTCAGAGCGCAGCATTCCCCTCTGCAACAGACAAAAGACTTAGCTCCGTTTCGTGCTGCACCTCTCTCTCAACAATTGTAACGAGAGACGGTTTGTCGCCCTCGAGTTCTTCAAAACAACTCTGTACAACAACCAACATATAGTGGAGGTTTTGGCCGGCACAGACCCGGCCGCGTGGTTTTTCACTTAGTTGATGAGTTTTCCACGTTAAAAAAATTGTTTTGTCAGCTTTCCCTTTTCTGTGACTATTTGCACGCTCGAACGCTCCCGGGCTAAGACGGTTCAATTTAGTCCGGTCTACCGGAGCCTTGAGTGGTCCGCAACAATTCTCATTCAGATTCGAATATCTTCGAAAAAATGATTTTCAATTGAATCTTCGCGAATCGATTTCTGAATTATTCACGAACTATTTGGTTTTCGAATAGCCCTAGGTAAGAGTGCATGTCGATGTGCTTGGAGGCCGTCGGTGGAGAGGTGGACTCAGTTCAACAGGTTAGTGTGGAGGGTCTATTTCATGTTGCTGATATCTTTGCCCAGGTTGCATAGTAGCCTGGCCTCCTGGTTTGCGGTTTTAGGGTTTTTTCTAGTTAATTTATTTAGACTTTCTAATTTGTAAAATGGGCTTCTCATATCCACAATGGGTTTGCACATAATAATCACCTTTAATTAAAGACTCATTAATATATTATTGGTAGTTGAGCTAATTAGTTAATATATTAGTTCTTGTTTGAGTGAATTAATATGTTGCTGAAAGCCAATTAATGCGTGTCATTAATATGTCATTGTTATTTAAGTCAATTAGTATTTTATGGTGGTCAAGTCAATTAATGTGTGTCATTAATATGTCACTTGTTCGTTGGGTTATTTATGTATATCATTAATATATTAATTGATGATTAAGGCTATGTTTGGGGGGACTTATTTTTACCGGTCAAGCGGTTACGACCGCATGAACCGGACCCTAATTATGGTCCGATTCATGCGGTCGTAACCGCTTGACCGGTGAAAATAAGTCACCCCAAACGGAGCCTAAGTCTTATAATCTTATTTAAGTACTCTTTAGATGATGAATGAAGTATGTATAAATAATCTAACACTCTTAAAATAATAACTAGGCTGGAAGGCCCATAACATATAATTTCACCTGCTTTGCCAGAAGATTTTTCATTTTCAACCACATTTTCAACCATAGATGCAAACTTGTACCAATGCCAGGCCATTCACTATCTCAAGTGTTTCATGAATGTTCCAAATGCTTTGGCTTTTCATTTATGTTTAGGGGGTCAGACATCGTCTTACTCCAGTAAAAAAGAAATATAAAGCCTTCATCTTACCGTAGTCGTTACTTCCTCATTCAGACACTATTTTTTTACGTGTAAGTAGTCGAAATTCATTGCCTTGATGAGAGAAATTCAAATTCATCGTTCATTTTACAAAATACCTGTGAGGGCACGGACCCCAGCCCCTAGATCCGCCCATATTTATGTCTACAAAGGATGAAGAGCAGACATCTATACTATGGCTGTAATAGTGTGAGTTGGTGGGGTGGGTTAAATTATGTATTTGTATATTATTATTTTGTGTTGATGTTTGTATTATCTTATATAAATTACATTACAACTTTACAAGGTATGATATCTTATGTATAAAGTCATGCAAACTATATTTTCATTTTTGTGTGTGTTCAACAAATAGCATGATTTTAAATATATTTTCTAATTTTTAATCAAGTAAATAAAAGATAATTCATTACTCTAGCATGAAGAGACTATTTAGAGGCAATTGCAATATATTTATATTCATATTAAATGACATGAACTTACAATAACAAATTTCCTATGCCAATTCCAAATAGAAATTGCAAGAATACCTCTTTATTGTTTGGTTCTAGAGAATTCAGCATTTCAATAAGAACATCCATGACACCGCGAGCATTTTGAATATCTGAAAAGCTGAGAACAAAATTTACGCTGGCATGAGAATAATATTATGTAATTTTGCTATTTAATCATTTATTCTGAAAAGAGAATGAGTGGTTTGCGGTTTTCTGCAACAATACCATCCCATTACTCTCGTGTACTCAATTCTCGATTCTTCTTTACAGAACTATCGTCTCTAGGGTTAACTCTCATCTTTCATGTTGCGTAAATGAGAGTAGGTCGATCAAACAAACAGAAAATCAAAGCACAGAAAAAGCAGATTTACATGGCTCAACACAAGATGGGCTACGTACATGGACAACAGCAGTCTGTTTTTCACTAGATCAAGAACACAGGTGATTACAGAAAGTGGGTGAATTTCAGCTTTCTGAATTATTCAAACCCTAGAGCTACAATGAGTTTATATAACATTCTGTACATTTACAGAAAGTGGGTCGAGATAAGTATCAACTTAGTCTTCGAGTTAGGATTCAAGCATATAATTAACTTTCCTCATTGAATTTCTTCTCTCCATCCGTTGACACACGCACACACACGCACAATACTACGGGTCACGTAGGACACATCTCTCTTTTTCCCAAGAAGTCTTTCTAATTACAAGTGTGCTTCAAGTCAAAATCATATTTTTCGGATTTATTTATTTTGTCATAATTAGTGCATATAATTCATTTGAATTTTAAACATATCACTAGATATCAGCAAGAGGCAGCATACCTAAGAATTGTAATGTCTGAATCAATATGACCTTCTGTTTTTCTTGCTATTTTGTCATAATTTCTCTTGGGATAGGGGTATGATGTTGGCGGGCGACTCTGAAATATGGGCGCCGACATCTCAGTTCGCTTAGGAAACATCATTCCAGCACGCTGAAAAAAAAATCAATGGAGAAATGATAGAAACATGACATTTTGATCCTTCAAAAATCAATGGAGAAATGATAGAAACATGACATTTTGATCCTTCTGCGTTTTGGGGGCCGGTGTGGCTCAATTTGCCACCGAAGCGGTGGAAGATGGAGGCGCCACGAACAGCTCGTGAGGGTCCGGTGACGTTTTGCTTCTGGCGGGAATGGAGAAAACTTTCGATGGAGACCCATTGCCCGCCAGAGAGGGGGACCTCCATTTGCCATCAGGTTTCTTTTACCACCAGAAATGGAGCCGCACCGGTGCCCTCAAACAGAACCTAATCGGATCTATTTTCGAGTGAGTCATGAAATGTCGCCTCTACCCCTTGCATATGCCTCACATGAGCCTTTTCAATAGAATTTGATCACATTTGCATTAGTTCTTATATACACAATTGAAAGAAGAAAAAAACTATGTCATGCTAAAATTAAAAGAAATATTTGCTATGTTATTTTGTTCATTTGCAGTCCTGAGAAACATACCAATAGGTCTTGATAGGCTACGAAGAATTGCGGATATTTCTCTTGTAGACCGCCAAATGCTTCTTGCCAGGAGCATATTAGGGACAATATCTTCTCCTTCACATGAAAATCAGGCTGCAACATCCCGCAGAGTTTCTCGAGTTTGTAAGGGAAAATAGAAGTTCAATAATAGTTCAAGTGAGCCATACCTAACCTTCTTTTTCGCAATCTTCGCCATTACACGCGGGATGTCTTTGTCGGCGATATGCATGTGGATCATGTCCCCGCAATTTCTTACGACCACCTCCAACAGCTGGAAATGGCGAGTATTATCATCAATAGTTCATTAAACATAAACATACAATTGTGTGGATTTGAGATCAAAGTTTTGGGTAACATCAAATTTTGCCTTTGAAATAATTAAGGGCTAATTTGCTAGATCATGGCATTGCGTGTTACACGAATATGGATGAAAAATTAAGCGATAAATTGATAAAGAGAGCTTCGTCTTTTCTCAGACCAGATGACGACGATACTGGAAGGGAGAAGAGAAAGGGGTCGTAAATGAATCCATGCAACCCTAGAAATTTAGCACCCAATTTACGAAAATTTACTGAGTAGTACTTTTTTAGTCACTTGTGACTTCGTTATCATATTTTTTGTCTCGGGTCTATTTTCAGTGTCATCAACTTCTCATGATAATGCCGAATTAGTCTTAGGCTTTGCCTGACGCAGCGTTTTTGCACCTGTGAGTTTGGACAAAAACATCGTCATCATAGAATATATATTTGGCTTGACAACGGTTATGACCGGCACCAAGAAAAGATGACCAGTTTTGAACATGAAAGTGGATGGAGTTCCTTATAATGTGAGGTCGGGCGATCACGAACGACAATTCATAACCACCGCGTTCATGATCGCCACCGCGGTGCCAAACGGAGACCTAAACATATTTTCTTCCATTAAAATAGCTTTTCTTTAATTTAAAGCGATTAGGAAACATGAAATTCAAATGAAGCTTAATTAATAAGGCCGTGGCTTTCGTAGAACAAATTATTTGATCATACCGTAAGAGCCAGCAGCTGTATTCTTGGGTTCTTACTTCTAATGCGCTTTTTAAGCCCTTTCACGAAATCCCTCGCTTGCCTGAAATAAATATATATATACATTATTATTATTATTATTATTATTATTATCAAATAAAAACGCAAACTAATAATTACTATTAGATCTTAGATTTATTTATTTATTATATAATAAAAAAAGGATAGTGCATTTGAATTTTTATTCTTGCTGGAATTATATTATTTTGTGGTTTGCTCACGGTTTCACTTCAAGCAGCACAATATTTGCAAAAATAAAGATAAATAAATAACTAAAAGATAAGATTACTTAGGGTCTGTTTTTTTTTTTGAAAATATGCAATAGCATTGCGGAACGAAAAAAAAGGCCAGCGGCCCAACCTACACCAGGATACAACCATTCAGATCTTCATTTATAATATCATGAAGTTTTGAATCAACTTACTCTAAAGACTCCCAAAAAAAATCGATACCCAATTTAGCACGTTTGGAGTTACGTTTTTTGCTCCGGTGAGTTTGGACAACTATGTTATGGTCATAAAATATATGTTTGGCATGACTGCGGTTATGACCGTCACAAAGAAAAAAAACATAATTTTGAATATAAAATTGGATGGAATTCATTGGGTGAGGTCCGACATTCACGAGCGATGGTTCATAAGCACCTTGTTCACGATCACCACCGCCGTGTCAAACAGATCCTTAGGCTCTGTTTGGGACAATTATGATGGTAGTGAAAGTGGCGGTAGAAAACTATTGGTGGGATTAGAGTTATCAGAAAAACAGTGGGGAGAAAAAAAGGAGAATATTGACCTATGAGAACAGAAGTATGAAAATGCTAAAAACTCTATTTAACTTTTCTGAAAATGGGGTTTACTGTTTTTCAAAAAAATCACGAAAACAAATAATATGATTTTTTTTAAATCACTTGAAAATACCAAAAATACAGTTTATTGGAAAAAAAAATTGTAGATCTAATGTTTATGTTAAATAAAAAAAAGAATATAAATGATCTAGATGACTTCTTATCAAATTCTATTTTTTTTATTTAACTCTCAATCAATTAAAAAAAATTGATTCTTTAATGAAAAATGAGGCTTTTAGAGCATCCCGCCATAGCTTATAAATGTTGTGGAAGCTAATGCGCATTTACTTATCATAAAAAAATGTATAATGTAATGACTCAACTTATAATATTTGAGTTATTGTATGTTTTAAATCAACTAATTTTATATTAGATTGAAATTTATGATTTTATATTTTTCATATGATGATCTACGAGTACCTCACTTTCTTAGGAGCTCACTGATTACAAAATTATTTCTACTTAGAATTCGTTTAACTGCGGAGTTCCTAACATGACTTCAATGTTTGCTCTTTAAAAAAAAATCCTAATATTATGAGATCTTAATTATTTCTTAAGTTTAATATTTTTCTTTTACACCGGTGCTTTATTTATTCCATTTATGCATCTATTTTTTACATAAAAGTTTGTCATCTTAGAAACTTGTCACTGTCCATTTTCATCGAATCACCTTCAAAGAATTCGAGATATCACACACAGTAAAATATATCGCCAACCAAGGAGGGCTCGTGGTCAGCTCGTAGACACCACCCAGGGACGACACTTCACCTCGCCAGGCGGCGAGAATAGCACGCCACAGCTCGTCGGTGATCACATTGACCTCGTGTGGGCGTGGGGCCCACCTCCATGGTAAGGGCGTGTATCCCTTGGTGGTACCTATAAATACGATTCATTGTTGAGGGGAAGAGGCAAGACGAACAACCCACGAGAGACCTAGCTTAGAGCAAGCGAGCTGTGTTGCACACTTGGAGCCTGCTTTTTTCGCCAACCTAGCACAACATTTGGTTTGAGAGAGAAAGTGTTGGGTCCAACGTTCCTTCACTTGACCCGTAGCGTCTTTCCTACTTTCTTACAGAAAAAGTAGCTCCCTTCCCATCAGTCCGAGTTTTTGGGATAGTTGGTTGCGCTTGATCCTACAGAAAGTTCACATACACTCTTGAGTGTGTTGTAGGATCTCTGTAGCTTACACTCATGAGTGTGTTGTAGGATCTCCTAGCTACGACCAACTTGTCACTGGTGTCGTGTTGGGCTAGAGAGCACACACGTCAGACCACAACACCTGCAAATTAGTCTGAACAAGTACTTGCACGATCGTTTAGCGGTATGCGGATACACAAAAAAACACAGCACAAAATAACAACAGTAAAAATGACACAGAGATTTAACGTGGAAACCCAATAGGGTGAAAACCACGGGATGATCAGAGTCCAACATGAAAAGCCGCCACTAAAGATGTATGAAACAAATAGGCAATTACAAGACTTTCCCTCCTCGATCCACACAAGATCTTCACCAATTTCGCATCACATAATATTACACAATAAACAGTAGCAGAAAAATTACAAGTTACCGACAGTGGCGAACGAGACGGATTACACAAATTCTCTTCAAGATGCCTCTTTGAATCCTTGCCCAAGTCTGCTCCAGATCCAATCTGTGTAGGCGAAGTATTCCTCGTCAACGTCGCAGAGACGTCCGAAAGCTCTCCCCCAACTAAGATGATTGTCACAAAGTCTTCTATAGAAACTCTTTCAATGCTTGAGATTGGAGAAGTGAATCTCTTACCCCTCTTCCTTCATGCCTATTTATAAGGCCAAAACAAAGGAGGTAGATATGGTAAATGACATGTGGATGAAGCTTCCATGAAGCATCCCTCGGTCAAAATCACATGTCAAATAGCATGAAGCTTCGTTTGAGCACATTCTTAGAAGCTTCCTTCAAGAGCGCATGTTGGTTTCATAGTCAAAGTCGGCTACCCTTTTTTACACTTGGCATGAAACATATGCTTGAAAAGCATGGTTAAAGGTGGCTAACCGCTTTCACACTTAGAAGAAAATTATCTCATCAAATCTCCCCCTTTTGACTAAGTGAAGAAACTTGTCATTCTGACAATCTTCTTTCAAATCTCTAGTTTACCTCCCGCTAGAGCCTCTGAAAGTGTCTAGTTGCCTACCTAAATCACCTAGAAGGGGGTGAATAGGTGGATTCTATGACTTTTTGCGGAATTAAAAACTTTAAATAAAAGCACACAGAAACCAGAAGAGCACAGCACATCACAAGGATTTATAGTGATTCCCCGATGTGGGTAGTCCACTTTCCATCTCACCTATCTAGCACGATCGTCTAGACTAGGCTACTTCACTATTCTCGGATTATGAATAATCCTACAACTCGGAGTCACCACTCCTACAACTCGGAGACAAAGCTCCTACAAACTCGGAGATAATGCTCCTACAACTCGGAGTAAAACTCTTACACTCGAAAGCAAGCTTCCTACAACTCGGAGAACAAATTTCTCCTACAAAAATATTGTAAAGAAATTTTACCAAACTTTAGATTGAGAAACAATCTTCTTGAAATCTCCTTGAGACTTGACTTAATCAGATCTGAAAAAGAAAGATCTTCTTCTTCCTTGACTGAATCAGAAATCTGGATCTTGAAAGAAGGAAGAAGAAACCTTGCCTTGAGAGAACTTGATCTGAACACTTAGGAGACAACTAGATCTGAAAGGAGCTTGATGAAATCAGAAATCAGAGATCTAGTTGACTCTTTTCTTCAAGAAGAATCGACCAAAAACTTTGTCGACAACAACAAGGGATTTGCGAGAACGAACAGAGCGCCGACGGAACTTTTGCGATGTCTTCTTAGAACGGCACGATTCGCGATTAATGATTAAGGTTTTTCGAAATAACTTAAGAGAATATATATAAACATCTTCTCCAACGGCTATAAGCGAGATTTAGGGAAAACCTTCCACGTGTATTGTACATGGCGGAAGCCCTAATTGAAAGCCGACAGCGATTTGAAAAACGAAACAGCGCAAAGCCAATTCGTCGGCTGAAGAAAATTCATCGGCTGAAGAACATTCGTCGGCTGAAGAAAATTCGTCGGACGGAGCTCGACGAAATCACTTCAATTTCAGTATAACAACGATCGACGAAACTACTTCAGTTCGTCGAACAGAGCTCGAGGAACAACGATCGACGAAACCACTTCAACTTCAGTAAAACAGAGATCGACGAAACTACTTCAGTTCGTCGAACGGCGATCGACGAATGGCGATCGACAAACAACGATCGACGAACGACGATCGACGGAACCGCTTCAACTTCAGTAAAACAGAGATCGACGAAACTACTCCAGTTCGTTGAACGACGATCGACGAACGACGATCGACGAAACCGTTTCAACTTCAGTAAAAACAGCGGTCGACGAAACTACTTCAGTTCGTCGAACGGAGCTCGACGAAAGCTGAACTCATAATTTCTGTAAAACTGTCCATCAAACAGTGCTCGACGAAAACACTACAGTTCGTCGAACGACGATCAACGAACTCACCAAAATTGGTCGAAAGAAAAATACTTAAGAAAAATATTTCTTCTTCCATATCATAAGAACAACAACAACTTTCTCTTAGCTCTTCCTTTGTGTTTGAATAAGAAGTACATCCCAATAGAGAGATTCCACACGAGTCAACACTTTGGTCTACACAATGAGGAATTACATTGTGTAGGCCTGTGTTTGATGAACCATTGAAACCTGACATTGGTTTGTACTCAGCCATTTAAAACATGCAAACACATTACTAGAAAACAACATCAAATACAATCTCAATTCAACTTAGTTCAAGGGGACTTCTTTAAATCAAGGTAATTGTGGATACAATTCCCAACAGCCTCCATCAATATGTCTCCCCTTTTGGTCAGTAGATTCAGCGCCACCAATTCGAGCTAGTAAAAATCGAATCCACAATTTTCTCCACAAAGGATGAGAACAGCACCCAACAATTTATCCCCTTTGCTCGTATATGGAAGAGATCGTCATGTCGGCGATCCTCACACAATGTTTAAACTTCCCCCTCGACACGATTTTCGTAAGCATATCTGCTCCATTGTCATCTGTGTGCACCTTCTGTAAATCCAGCTCTCTCTGCTCTAGAGTATCGCGTATCCAATGATACCACGTATCAATATGCTTGGATCTCGAGTGGAAGGTGGGGTTCTTCCCCAAATGAATCGCGCTCTGACTGTCGCATAAGTGTGTATAGCGCTCCGGAGTGAAACTCAGCTCTTTGATGAACCTCTTTATCCAAAGAAGCTCTTTCCCAGCCTCAGTAACAACAATAAACTCTGCCTCTATAATTGACAGTGCAACGCACTTCTGTAGTCTAGACTTTCACGACACAGCTCCCCCGCAAATAGGATCAGGTACCCAGAAGTCGATCTTCTGGAGTCCAAATCTCCAGCCATATCAGCATCAGTGTAGCCCAGTAACTCTGACTCACTGTCTCCAAACCTTAATGTCAAGTCCGACGTCCCATGTAGGTACCTTAGAATCCACTTCACAACGCTCCAATGTTCTCTTCCGGGATTTGAGAGAAACCTACTAACAGTGTCAACAACATGCGCTATATCAGGGCATGTGCACACCATAACGTACATGAGACTACCAAATGCAGAAGCATAGGGGACCTTCTGCATCTCTTCTTTCTCCTCAGGTGTGCTCAGGACACTGGTTAGAAGTAAGTCTGAAGTGGCTGCAAGGGGCCTGCTCACCTTCTTCGTCTGATCTATATTAAATCTCTGCAACACCTTCCTAATATATCTCTCCTGCGATAACCAAAATAACTTGGAGACTCTATATCTCCGAATATGCATCCCTATGATGATTTTTGCAGCTCCCAAGTCCTTCATCGCAAATGTGGAGCTCAAATGTCGCTTCTGCTCAGCAATACTCGTAGTGCTCCTCCCGACTATTAGCATGCCATCTACATACATAAGTAAGATGATGAAATCCTCCGGAGCATACTGCTTCATAAACATGCAGTGATCAAGGGCGGTCCTCCGGAAGTTGATCTCCCCCATAAAAGCATCAAACTAATTCTTGTACCTTTGTCACGGGGTCTGCTTCAGGCCATATAAGCTCTTCTTCAGGCGACAGACACGACTCTCCTTCCTTTTCACCATGAGACCTTAGGCTGCTCCATATATAACTCCTCAAGATGGACATGTAGAAAGGCGTTCTTGACATCCATCTGCTCAATCTCTAGGTCTAGCCTCGCAGCAAAACCAAGAACAACCTGGATATACGACATTTTCACAACTAGAGAGAAGATCTCATCAAAATTCACTCTCTATTTTTGACTGAAACCCTTCACCACTAATTTAGCCTTATACCTGAGTGGTGTCGAGGAGTCTCCCTGCTTTACTCTGAAAATCCATTGATTCTTCAGAGCCTTATTGCCCTTAGGCAATGGTAGCAGCTCATAAGTATGGTTCGCATGCAGAGACTGCATCTCCTCCTGCATAACAACCATCCACTCTTTCTTCTCCGAGCTCTGCACAACTTCATCAAAGCACTCGGGCTCCCCTGCATCAGTCAACAAAATATACTCAGTAGCAGAGTATCTCGAAGATGGTTGTCTGACTCGATCAGACCTCCGTGGAGCGAGCTCAACTGCTGGTATTTGCACATCATCAGTGATGTCCTCTGTATGCTCGCCATCAGTCGTGTCCTCATGGCCTGGAAGTAGCTCAACGCCCTGCACCAGATCAGGCTCTGCGGCCTCCTCAATATCATCACCTCCAGTCATAGGAGACTCTGCATCAGTGCGAGAGTCAGCCTTCTCAATCTTCTCAGGATCAACCATAGTTCGATCCTCACAAAATATAGCGTCGCGACTACGTATAAGTTTCTTCTCAGCCGGATCAAATAACTTGTAGCCAAACTCACCGCTGAGTCCATATCCCAAAAATATGCACTGACGGGTCTTGGAATCCAACTTCGATCTTTCATCTCGAGGGACGTGCACAACGGATCTGCACCCAAAGACCCTTAAGTGGCTATATGAAGGATCCTTCCTGTACCAGACCTTATCAGGAACATCGTCTTGTAATGTATAACTGGGAGATAGGTTGATGACGTGTGCAGCTGTGTATAAAGCCTCACCCCCAAAACATGCCAGACAGCTTTGACTCGGACTACAAACACATTACCTTCTCCATCAAGGTCTTATTCATTCTTTTAGCTACATCATTCAACTGTGGCGTCTTGGGCAGAGTCTTTTCATGTCTGATCCCTTGATTTTTGTAATACTCATCAAAAGGATCAATATACTATCCCCCATTATCGGGCCTAATGCACTTTAGCTTCTTCCCGAATTGCCTCTCCACCTCATCGTGAAATTTTTGGAAAGCATCGAGAACCTCATCTTTGGTCTTAATAACATAGACCCAAAGTTTTCTCGAATAATCATCAATGAACGTCATGAAGTAAGATGTTCCTCCTCTTGTCAGGACCTTCAGAGGCCCGCAGACATCAGTATGTAAGAGCTCCAATGACTCAGATCTTTTGGTAGAAGTGTGACTCTTGAATGATACTCTATTTTGTTTCCCAACCATGCAATATTTGCATCTCTCTAACTGATCTACAAATAAATCAGAGATCATCTTCTTTTGGGAGAGACATCCTAAACCCTTCTGGCTAATGTGACTCAGTCTTCTGTGTCATAGGGATGTGGATGCCCCATCTCTAACGGTGTTGACATGAGCAGCTTCAGGTCTCCCCTCCATGTAGTATAGGTCAGTCTCTCTATAACCTCTGGCCACTACTAGCGACCCCTTGATTAACTTCCAAAAATCTCCACCAAAGACACTTAAGTGTCCCTCTTCACCTAGCTTCCCAACTGAAACTAGGTTGAAGTTGATGTCAGGTACATGTCGCACATCTCTTAGGATCATCAATCCTCTAGTTCTCGTCTTCATGTGCATATCTCCTCTTCCGATGACTTTAGACGTGTCACCATTGCTCATCCTAATCACCCCACAATGGTGAATAATGTAGGTGGCAAATAGCTCCATATTGTGGGAGACATGTGCAGAAGCCCCTGAATCAACAATCCAGCTTCGGTCATCGCATGAGAGTGCAACTGTGACATCATCTACAACAATGATGACAACATCCTCTGTAGATACAATAACTGCAGTGTGACTCTCCTTCCTATCATCAATAGTCACTCCTTTCTTCCTTTCACCATTCTTCAGAGAATAACAAAACTTCTGAATATTCCCTTCTTATGACAATAGTGGAACTCCATGTTTTGATAACGTGACTTGGACTTCCCCCTACTTTGGCTCCTCTCGCTCTTCTTTTTTCTGCTCTTGCTCCTTCCTTTCCCCTGGACTCAATAAAGAGGACGTCAGTTCGTGAAGAAGAACCTGATATCCCTTGAGACTTCCTTCTCACCTTTTCATTCAATATGCCACTTTTGGAAATTCCATAGTAATAATGCCCCCGGGAGTTGAGTTGATTAGAGAAACTCTTACAATCTCCCAAGAGTATGAAAGAGACTTTAGCAGCCATAGTGCGTTGACCTCGTCCTCAAAGGTCACATTCATAGCGGTAAGTTGATCAATAATACATTGGAACTCATTCACATGATCAGGATAGGGGATCTCTCTTTGTATCTGAACTCCCTCAGCTTCTTCAGTAGATATGGCTTGTTGATGGCAGTACTCTTGACATACAACGTTTCTAAGGTCTTCCAAAGGATTTTCGCGTCAACGATACTCGCGATATGATTGTAGACGTTCGACTCTACGAACCGTCTGATGAATCCACATATCTTTTGGTGTTCCACCTTCCACTTATTGAGATTCATATCCATGGGCATCTCCTCAAAGATGGGAGCATGCCAAGCCTTCACATAAATCATGTCTTCAATCAGTAGGTGCCACTGCTGGTAATTTGCGTCGTTTAATTTTACCATTTGATCGGACTGACCTCGGTTCTCTGAGCCGACTATTTCCATGAAGTAAATCAAAGAGGATAAAGGGCGTACCAATAGCCATCACCTACCACACCCGATCACCAACCCGAAATATTCAATCGACGTCTCAAATCTCAAATAGGTCATCCTGATGATTGCTCTAATAATGAATCTTCTCTGATACCACTTGTTGGGCTAGAGAGCACACAAGCCCGACCCGAGCACCTGCAAATTAATCCGAGCAAGTACCTGCACGACCGCTTAGCGGTATGCGGATACACAAACAAAAACACAACACAAAATAACAACAATAAAAGTGGCACATAGATTTAACGTGGAAACCCAATATGGTGAAAACGACGGGACGATCGGAGTCCAACCCGGAAAGCCGCCACTAAAGATGTATGAAGCAAATAGAAAATTACAAGGTTTTCCCTCCTCGATCCACGCAGGTTCTTCAATAACTTCACTTCACACAATATTACACAATAAACAGTAGCAGAAAAATTACAAGTTATCGACAGTGGCAGACGAGATCGATTACACAAATCCTCTCCAAGAAGTCTCTTCGAATCCTTTCCTAAGTCTGCCAAATCCAATCCGTGTAGGCGAAGTATTCCTCGTCAATGTCTCAGAGACGTCCGAAAACTCTTCCTCAAACTAAGACGATTGTCACAAAGGCCTCTATAGAAACTCTTTCAATGCTTGAGATTGAAGAGAAATGGATCTCTTACCCCTTCTCCTTCATGCCTATTTATAAGGCATAAATCAAGGAGGTAGAGGTGGTAGATGACATGTGGATGAAACTTTCATGAAGCTTCCCTTGGTCAAAATCACATGTCAAATAGCTTGAAGCTTCCTTTGGACACTTTCCTATAAGCTTCCTTCAAGAGCGCATGCTGATTTCATAGTCAAAGGCGGGCTACCCATTTTCACACTTGACATGAAACATATACTTGAAAAATATGGTCAAAAGTGGCTAACCGCTTTAACATTTAGGAGAAAATTATCTCATCATGTCGTTCAAATAACAAAATCTCCTTCTTTCCTAATTCTTCTCTCTAATCCGTGGTTTTTACTCTGGTGGGATAGTAACCTCAGCACATACTTAAATCCGAACTTCGAAGCCGATTTCTCGGCCTCAACACTAATGACATAAGAGCTCATAGTTCGACCGCTCAACCCAATTTCACTCGAATATTAACTTTATTTGATGGTGTGCCAAACTAAATTTTCGATGTGCGAAAGCGAAATTTTTGGACGGCGGAAGGAACATGCCAAATATTCTAATCTCTTTCATTAGGTTAAGAATTGCAATCAGGAAAAATGAAATGCTGTTTTTACTATTCATCATAAGTAAATCCAACCATCTATTAATCATGTTGTGACCGCACACCCAAATAAAAGAAAGAAAAAATCAAGAAATAATAAATTTGGGGAAGAAAAATCAAGTAAAAGAAATATCGAAAAATGAGAATTAAAAAATTACAAACCCGGGATCATGATTGAGAATGCCGCAGATCTCCAGGTTCATGGCCCAATCGGGCCCGATGAGCATTTCGCTCGTTGCCCGATCCACCAACGCGTTCGGCATTCTTGAAAAATGCAACTGAATAAATAATTGGAGAAATCGAGGAAGATGGGAGGTCGCCGGCGATGGTCTGCAGATTCCCGTCGACGAGTCTTATTGGAGCTCTTCTTCTCGCTGTCAAAGAAGGTAAGTTACTCCGGAAATCTATGGAGTTGAAAGGGTGGTGGAAAAAAAAAGTATTTTAAGATTTTTTTTTTTTTAAATTTTACTATTGCTGCACTTTTCCGTGTAAAAGCTAAAAATGGAAATAAGGTGAGTTGAGAGCTGTTGCGGGTCGCTCAACGTTCTTTCAGACCGGGTGAATTGAACCGTCTTAGCCCGAGAGTGAACCGAGCGCGCAAGCAGTCACAGAGAGAACGAACAGGTGACAAGAAGACGTTTTTTATCGTGGAAAACCCGGAAAGGGTGAAAAACCACGTGGTCGGATCAGCGCCGACCAAATTTCACTATGTGGTGGAGCGTTACAAGTAATGGTGCGGGAATCGGGGGCGACAGGCCGCTCCCGTTACAATTGTAATTGAATGAAAGTCTCTGAGGGTGACAGGCCACCCCTCAGAAAAACTAAGTACTTTCTTCTTCTTGAGCTGTCTTCAGAGTTTGCAGGAGATCTTCAAGCGACGAAGGAGTTCTTCGAAGGTTGAAGGAGGTCTTCGAGTGCCGATGACGATCTTCCAATGTTGAAGGAGATCTTCGGGTTCCGAAGGAGGTCTTCGAATGCTGATGAAGATCTTCGGGTTCCGAAGGAGATCTTCGAATGCTGATGAAGATCTTCGAGTTCCGAATGAGATCTTCGAATGCTGATGAAGATCTTCAAAGGAATTCCAGAGAGCTCTCTCCCATGAAGAAAATTCCAAGTCCCTTGAAATGAAGCCATGGGGTTCCTTTTATAGCTTTTGAGGGTGGTTAGGGTGGTTATGGTGGTTAGGATTGCTATCCGCACACCATAACTAATTTATGTGATATATGCACATTTATCATGAATATGGCTATGTGCACACTAGTTTGTATAGTTTTTAGGATGATATGTATTAATATGTCGGATATGGTTATGCGCACACCATAACCATATTATTTGCTAGACGCAGACCGGATGCCCACTTATCATGAATATGGCTATGCGCACACCAATTTGTATAGTTTGGTGATGATATGTATTAATATGATGGATATGGTTATGCGCACACCATAACCATATTATTTACTATTCGCACCCCCATGTTGGAGGATTTTACTATTCGCACCCCCATGTTGGAGGATTTTACTATTCGCACCCCCATGTTGGAGGATTTTACTATTTGCACCTCATGAGGTGGATTCTTACTATTTGCACCCCATGAGGTGGATTCTTACTATTTGCACCCCATGATGAGTGGTTACAGGTTTAGCGAGATTTGCCTTGATCATCCTCATTTTCTCCGCCGAATGAGGCGGGAGAGGCCGGGCGAGCGCGTCCGTTGGTCAAGCGAGGCCGGCCGGGGATGAGACGAGAGGGGTCGGAGAGTGCGCCCGGCGGCGAGGGAGGCCGACCGGCACCGCGCCCACCGCCCGGCCACGCGCGGTGCCGGGCGGTACCGCGCGACGCTAGGCGCGCGGTGTCGCCGCGCGGCATTAGGCGCGCGGCACCGCGCGGTGCCGGGCGCGTGGTGCCGCGCACGGTGCCGCCGCGCGGTACTGCACATCGTTAGGTGCGCGGCACCGCGCGGTGCCGGGCACGAGACACCGTGCGCGGTGTCTCCGCGCGGTATCGCACGGTGTCGCCGCGCGGTACCGTGCGGTGCCGCGCGGCGTTAGGCGCGCGACACCGTGCGGCCGCGCGCCCGCAGGATGCCGCGCGGCCGGGGGTGCCGCTCGGCCGTGTGGTGTCGGGCGGCCGCACCCGGCGCCGCACGGCTGCGCGGTGCCGCGGTCGCGCGGCCGTGCGACGCCGCGGAGCCGCGGGATGTCGTGCGGCCGGGCGGTGTCGCGCGGCCGGGCGGTGTCGCGCGGCCGCGCGCGGCGCCGCGCGGCCGCGCGCGGTGCCGCGCAGCCGCACGCGATGTCGCACAGCCTTGTGGCCGCGCGTGGTGCTGTGCGTGGCTTCGTGCGGTGGTTGCGGCGGGTGTGGTTGCGGTTGTGGGAGGTTTCCTCCTCTTTCTTGCTCATACCTCCACCATCTTAGTGGGGAGTTGGGTTTTTGGCTAAATGCAACCCGGATTTCTTTACAAAATGGATGATAACCCATCAGTTGCCCCCCAAATCCTCGGAGTTCTTTACTATTACTCAAGGAAGTGCGAGGATTTTGTAATCTTTCGGCGTGGCCTGGGCGTTGTGGTGGAGCTGGAGGAGTCCCGTGCTGGAATCCGGTCGGAGAAGGCCATTGTGGAGGGTTCAACTCATTTGTTGGAATATTTGCGAGCTACAACGGCTTGTCTGGGAGCCGAGTTGTTGTCTTTCGAGATGGGGGTGGATCGCCTCTCCTTACTGGAGCGAACTGCTGAGTTGAAGGTTGTTGGAGTCGTCGAGTATAAAGCTTTTATAGCTTATGTGTAGGACTGTTCTCGGATTTTGGAATAAGTTTGCGAGGAGATCTGGAACAAGGAGGTGGAGCCCCAGCTTCAGGACGAGCGCGAGGTGGCCTTCACACGCGGGATGGGGAAAGCCCTCTGCTTGGTTGTGTGGACACGAGGTTGCGATGTTTGCGGATTGAGTGTCGGAGAGCATGACGAGCTTGTCGTTTAGCGTCGAGGCCTGATGAGTTTAGTGGCGAGGTGGATAAGCAACGTGGTGGTGAGGGACCCAAGCAGCGCGGAGGCGTGGTGCCTGAGCAGCGCGGAGGCGAGATGCCTAAGCAGCGCGGAGGCGAGATGCCCAAGCAGCGCAGTGGCGAGGTGCCCGAGCAGCGCGGAGGCGAGACGCCCAAGCAGCGCGGTGGCGAGGTGCCCGAGCAGCGCGGAGGCGAGACGCCCAAGCAGCGCGGTGGCGAGGTGCCTGAGCAGCGCGGAGGCGAGACGCCCAAGCAGCGCGGTGGCGAGGTGCCCGAGCAGCGCGGAGGCGAGACGCCCCAGCAGCGCGGAGGCGAGACGCCCCAGCAGCGCGGAGGCGAGGTGCCCAAGCAGCGCGGAGGCGAGGTGCCCGAGCAGCGCTGAGGCGGGTTGCCCAAGCAGCGCGGAGGCGAGACGCCCAAGCAGCGCGGTGGCGAGGTGCCCGAGCAGCGCGGAGGCGAGGTGCCCAAGCAGCGTGAAGGCGAGGTGCCCGAGCAGCGCTGAGGCGGGTTGCCCCAGCAGCGCGGAGGCGAGGTGCCCCAGCAGCGCTGAGGCGGGTTGCCCAAGCAGCGCGGAGGCGGGTTGCCCAAGCAGCGCGGAGGCGAGGTGCCCAAGCAGCGCTGAGGCGAGGTTGTCTTTTTTAGGCAAACTTAATTGAGATCGTTGTCCTCGATGCCAATCCTTTACTTGTATGAGGCCTTTTCTTATCACCAAGTTTGGCGAGTTAGCTGTTTGGTGTTAGTACCGAAAGTCATGGCTTTAACATTCATCGCCTTACTTTAGGCGATCCATATCGTTAATGGAGTCAGGGAGTAGCAGTAGTGATTTTAAAAACACAATGGGTACATGCGCGCAAGTATAATCTTGCGGATTATAGTTTTTAGAAGCAAAGAACTGGAAGAAGTAAAAATGGAAATTGATGATATGTGAAGCGCAGGATGTATGCGCTCTACTAGGGGGGAGTTCCCCTGCCTGGTTCCTTCGGCTCAGCCCCGGCGGGGTATGACGTTGTCCTCTACTGGATTGTCAGCCTGAGGTCCGTGTGGGTTCGGGACCTGGTTTAGTAAAAACCTTCCGAGGAGGCCTTGCCGGATAAGACGCTCGATTTCCTCCTTCAACCGGTTGCAGCCTTCAGTACTGTGTCCATGCCCATGATGGAAGTCGCAATATTGTGATTGGTTTCCTCTGTTTGGTGCAAGCGGCTCGGGCCGGCGAAGCGCGTTGCTATCACGAATGGCAAGAAGAACGTTAGTTCTGGTAGTGTTCAAGGGAGTGTAGTCTCGGTGCTGCTGGGATCCTCGATCTCGGTTGGCGTTGTCGTGATGCTTGTTGTTCTTATTGGGAACAATCTGCGGCAACGAGTCATCTTTCTTCCTCTTCGAGCTCCCCTCGAACTGCTGGCGGTGTGCTTCAATTGCTTCATCAGCTGCTATCTGGGCCTCGACTCGGTGAATGAGGTCTGGGTAGCTATGTACAGTTTCCCGCATAAGTGCGGAGTAGAAGCCACCGGGGCGGAGCCCTCCAAGAAAAACTCCGCAAAAGCTCGGGGTCCACCCCTGGAATCTGACGCGCCTCAGTAGTGAAGCGGCGGAAGAAATCCTTAAGAGTCTCTCCGTCGCTCTGGCGGATCCCCGAAAGATGGGAGGGGTCTCGAGCAATCCTGCGGTTGGCGATGAACTGGTCGGTGAACTGTCGTGCCATTTCTGCGAAGCTATCTATGACTCCATCTTGCAGAGAGTGGAACCAAGTGCGCGCTTGGCCTTTTAAGGTTGCTGGAAACACCTGACAGAGAAGCTGATCTGGAGCGTTGTAAATTCTCATGATGGTAGCGAAATGATTGACGTGCTCCAATGGGTCGTCGGTCCCATCGAACGTTTCCATGCTAGGGAGCTTGAAGCCGTGAGGAACTAGGTGAGCTAGAACGTGAGGCGCTAATGGGGAGCCGTTGAGCAAGGGACGGCGGGCGAAAGCAACACGCCGCCCGACCTGACCGTACTCCTCTGCTACTACATCACGTATTTCTTCTCGAGTGATCCTCCTTACTGCTTGCCGAGGGCCGAGTCTTCCTTGGCATTGGCGATGATGATCGCCTTCTGGTCCCCGAGCGGGATGAGTAGAGCTTGCTGCGTCTGAAAGTTCTTCTGAGACATTATCCGCCTGAACTGCTGCCTCGATTGGAGCATGATTCGAGGTTGGGGGGAGTGGATCATTCATCAATGGAGGTGGAGCGGGAGCTCGAGGAACCTCGAGATTTCTCAGCAGGGTTAACATCTCAGTTTGATGTTCCTCCATCTGGCGCATGCGCCCTTCTAGCGCGGCAACGGGTGCTAATGGGGCCTCTTTGGTGAGAGGTGCGTTGATGAGCGTATGAGAGGGAGCGGGATCAATGCGTTCTTCTGGGATGGAATCATCGGTGGTGCGAGCACTTTTTCTTGCCATTGTTGTTAGTCACGAGTATCGCTATGAAGCAAATACTGTCTTCGAAAAGTCTTTGCAGAGTTTGGGGAACACCTTTCCCACAGACGGCGCCAAATTGTTGCGGGTCGCTCAACGTTCTTTCAGACCGGGTGAATCGAACCGTCTTAGCCCGAGAGTGAACCGAGCGCGCAAGCAGTCACAGAGAGAACGAACAGGTGGCAAGAAGACGTTTTTTATCGTGGAAAACCCGGAAAGGGTGAAAAACCACGTGGTCGGATCAGCGCCGACCAAATTTCACTATGTGGTGGAGCGTTACAAGTAATGGTGCGGGAATCGGGAGCGACAGGCCGCTCCCGTTACAATTGTAATTGAATGAAAGTCTCTGAGGGTGACAGGCCACCCCTCAGAAAGACTAAGTACTTTCTTCTTCTTGAGCTGTCTTCAGAGTTTGCAGGAGATCTTCAAGCGACGAAGGAGTTCTTCGAAGGTTGAAGGAGGTCTTCGAGTGCTGATGACGATCTTCCAATGTTGAAGGAGATCTTCGGGTTCCGAAGGAGATCTTCGGGTTCCGAAGGAGATCTTCGGGTTCCGAAGGAGGTCTTCGAATGCTGATGAAGATCTTCGGGTTCCGAAGGAGATCTTCGGGTTCCGAAGGAGATCTTCGAATGCTGATGAAGATCTTCGAGTTCCGAATGAGATCTTCGAATGCTGATGAAGATCTTCAAAGGAATTCCAGAGAGCTCTCTCCCATGAAGAAAATTCCAAGTCCCTTGAAATGAAGCCATGAGGTTCCTTTTATAACTTTTGAGGGTGGTTAGGGTGGTTATGGTGGTTAGGATTGCTATCCGCACACCATAACTAATTTATGTGATATATGCACATTTATCATGAATATGGCTATGTGCACACTAGTTTGTATAGTTTTTAGGATGATATGTATTAATATGTCGGATATGGTTATGCGCACACCATAACCATATTATTTGCTAGACGCAGACCGGATGCCCACTTATCATGAATATGGCTATGCGCACACCAATTTGTATAGTTTGGTGATGATATGTATTAATATGATGGATATGGTTATGCGCACACCATAATCATATTATTTACTATTCGCACCCCCATGTTGGAGGATTTTACTATTCGCACCCCCATGTTGGAGGATTTTACTATTCGCACCCCCATGTTGGAGGATTTTACTATTTGCACCTCATGAGGTGGATTCTTACTATTTGCACCCCATGAGGTGGATTCTTACTATTTGCACCCCATGATGAGTGGTTACGGGTTTAGCGAGATTTGCCTTGATCATCCTCGTTTTCTCCGCCGAATGAGGCGGGAGAGGCCGGGCGAGCGCGTCCGTTGGTCAAGCGAGGCCGGCCGGGGACGAGACGAGAGGGGTCGGAGAGTGCGCCCGGCGGAGAGGGAGGCCGACCGGCACCGCGCCCACCGCCCGGCCACGCGCGGTGCAGGGCGGTACCGCGCGACGCTAGGCGCGCGGTGCCGGGCGGTACCGCGCGACGCTAGGCGCGCGGTGTCGCCGCGCGGCATTAGGCGCGCGGCACCGCGCAGTGCCGGGCGCGTGGTGCCGCGCACGGTGCCGCCGCGCGGTGCCGCCGCGCGGTGCCGCCGCGCGGTACCGCACATCGTTAGGTGCGCGGCACCGCGCGGTGCCGGGCACGAGACACCGTGCGCGGTGTCTCCGCGCGGTACCGCACGGTGTCGCCGCGCGGTACCGTGCGGTGCCGCGCGGCGTTAGGCGCGCGACACCGTGCGGCCACGCGCCCGCGGGATGCCGCGCGGCCGGGGGTGCCGCTCGGTCGTGTGGTGTCGGGCGGCCGCACCCGGCGCCGCACGGCTGCGCGGTGCCGCGGTCGCGCGGTCGTGCGACGCCGCGGAGCCGCGGGATGCCGGGCGGCCGGGCGGTGTCGCGCGGCCGGGCGGTGTCGCGCGGCCGGGCGGTGTCGCGCGGCGCCGCGCGGCCGCGCGCGGCGCGCGGCCGCGCGGCGCCGCGCAGCCGCACGCGATGCCGCGCAGCCTTGTGGCCGCGCGTGGTGCTGTGCGTGGCTTCGTGCGGTGGTTGCGGCGGTTGTGGTTGCGGTTGTGGGAGGTTTCCTCCTCTTTCTTGCTCATACCTCCACCATCTTAGTGGGGAGTTGGGTTTTTGGCTAAATGCAACTCGGATTTCTTTACAAAATGGATGATAACCCATCAAGAGCATTAAGGGTAAAAGTTTGGGATTGCGGTGTAGGTGATGATCGTTATCATGTCAAATACATATTTTTATGGCGGTGTCAAAACTCACCGGAGCAAAAATGTTGTGTCAAACGAACTCTAAGTTTGTTTGAGCGATGTGAATATCAGCGGTGAGAATAAGAGATCCTATCACGCGGTCGAAATTGAGGCCAAGAACTCCAAGGATTGAAACAACAACACTCGAGCCATTATCCTACTATAGTGGGGTCGGCTATATGGATCATTTGTCGCCATTGTGCCCTATCTATAGTCATAATCTCCCTAATGCCTAAGTACATCATGTCTTTCCTTATAGTTTTAACATGCCTAGTGGCTAAACACTCACAACGCCTAACATGTGTCTCTAATGGTCTCATTTGTACGTGTTCAAGCCTTCTTAGTCGAGCTTCTCTCATCTTCTCTGCAATTGGTGTCACTCTTGTCTTATCCCTGATACATTCATTCCTAAGTTTATCCAGTCTCGTGTGTCCACACATCCACCTAAGCATTCTCTGAGAGGGTTGCTCGAAGCATCCGGAGGTCCATCAAGGTGGAATGAACTCCCCGTTGCCCCTAGCGGGGTATATATAGGCAAACCCTAGGAGTGTCTACGGGTATAGGGTATCCGTGTACTTGACCGACCCGTTTATCCTCCGAACAATATTATTTATCCAAATATACATTAACAATCTTCTCCTATATTTTTGACAAATAACATGTACATTTTGAAGTGCAGAAAGTAGTAAATAGCATAAAAAGGAGTTTTCGACTTAACATAAAACATAAGAGTTAGCACATTAAATAGCAGTAGGATTTTCCACATAAATATAAATCATCCAGAATAAAAGTGTTACTCAGTAATATAAGTCTGAAAACAGAATGACAAGGATAAACAAATGACAATTCTACTCGTCTAGTAGATGATCAGCATTCATGTCAAAAACTACTCTCTCTCCTCCATCTCCACTAGTGCCTGCAAGGAATTTCATGAGTTAGACTCTATAAATTCATGAACATATGTAGTAACGTAGAATGTGAACTAGCTCTTACCTATGTGAGCTTAGAATCTCTATCTAGTCTAGCAAGAACCAGTCTAGTGTTGATTTTGTAAATCAACCGTTGTTATCTTACTAATTAGTGATCATTATGTACCTCATCATCAAATGTGGATGATGTGTCACAACAACGTTTGCAACATTATCAGGTGTGGAATAATGTGCTATGATCATTAATGTTAGATTAACCGACTACAACGACTTTCTATTCCCGGTTGAATAATTTTCGAATCAACTTACAATGAGAAAGATGCTTAGTTATCAAATGTGGAATAACATGCATCTAACCATCTTGGGTTTTCATCAAGAAATTATTTGGGGTTTTCAGTCTGTTATTAGATGCTTGAATGTTGCGACTATATAGGTTCTCACTATAAAAACATAAACAACGGAGGACAGTTTCATACATCTATGAACTTTAGTCTCATCTCCCCCGATGTTTTTATTGTGAGAGCTCTATTCAGGCCTTTGGTCAAGGCGTCTGCAACATTATCTTTAGATCTCATATCAATCAGAGTCAAAATCCCTTAACTTGTGAGTGAGGTCAACCAGGATTGTTTCAGCCCGAGGTACCTTCTTTTGCCATTGAACAAAGTGTTCGTAGCAATCATTTTCGTAGCATGATTGTCGCAGTAAATTGCAATAGAACTCATTTTCAGGCTCGTCAGAGGAATGTCCATCACCAAATCTCTTAACCACTCTGCTTCTTCTCTTGCTGATACTAGAGTGTAGAGTTCGGATTCCATAGAAGAGAGTGCAATACAAGATTGCCTCTTGGACTTCCAGGCTACAACTGCTCCTCCTAGTGTGAATACGAACCCACTAGTGGACTTGCTGCCGTTTAATTTTGAGCACCATGATGCATCAGAATATCCTTCAAGAATTGAAGGATGACCAGAGTAGACTAAAGTATACTTTTTAGTGTGCTTTAAGTACCTCATTAGCCTATCTAAGACGTTCCAGTGGTCTTGGCCAAGATTACTAGTGAATCTGCACAACATGCCGACCGTAAAGGCTAGGTCAGGTCTAGTGCAGACCATAGCATACATGAGACTACCAAGCAGTTTAGAGTAATCTAACTGTCTAACCATAGCTCCTTCATTGGGCTTTAGGCGGTTAGTGTAGTCGTATGGAGTCTCAAATGCTCTACTGTCACTGTATCCCCATGTGTCCAACATGGACTTTATATAGTGGCTTTGACTTAGGGAGATGCCAGTCTTCCCAAAGCTCACTTGCATTCCTAGTATAGTGTTAGCTACACCTAGGTCTTTAATGCTAAATTCTTTTATTAGGTCTGACTTAACGTCATCCACTTCAGATTGATCAGACCCTAGAATGAGCATATCATCTACATACAAGCAAATTATGACAACTTTATCTGATCTATTATGTATGTAAAGACATTTATCCGAGAGACTCGACATGAATCCCATGTTCTTTACACTATAGTCAAACTTCTCATGCCATAATTTCGGTGTTTGTTTTAGTTCGTATAAAGATTTAAGTAATTTACAGACCTTTGTTTCATGATCGTCTACAATGAAACCTTCAGGTTGACTCATGTAGATCTCTTCGGTCAGATCTCCGTTCAAGAACGCAGTCTTAACATCCATTTGATGAACAATAAAGTTCTCAATAGACGCAATAGCAAGGAGGACCCTAATGGTTGCTAAGTGACACACGGGTGAGTAGACATCAAAGTAATCTACTCCGCTTACTTGTGTGAAACCTTTAGCCACCAGGCGTGCTTTATACTTAGCTACGCTACCATCATGATTCAGTTTTTTCAGAATCCACTTACACCCTACGGTTTTAGTCCCTTTTGACTTATCAACCAACGTCCAGGTATTATTCTGAAGTAGGGAATTCATCTCTTCATCAATAACTTCTTTCCAGAGTAAGGAATCCTTGGATCTCATCGCTTCCTTATAGGAGGATGGATCAGCCTCAACGTGGCAAGTGACAAAGTCACTACCGAAGGTTCTGGGAATTTGTTCTCTTACAGAAGTTCTCCTAGACTCTAGGCCAGAGTTGTCTACAGGAACGGAATAGGAAGTGCTCGGTACTAATCCAGGATCTGTTTCAGTAATAGTTACTTGCATACCTGGGAGAGACAGGTTCTTATCCTTGAGGAACTTATCTTCAAAGAACACTGCATCCCTAGATTTTATGACGACGTTATTAGAAATATCTAAGAATCTATCTGCAGCACTATCCTCAGCACAACCTAGGTAGACACATGTATTGGTCCTAGGTCCAATCTTAGGCCGTCTAGGGTCAGGAATCCTGATATAGGCTATACAAGCCCAGGTCTTAAGTCTAGTAAGAGACGGAGGTCTCTTAAACCAAAGCTCGTAGGGTGTAACCTCTAACTTAACATGAGGAACTTTATTTAAAATGTGATTTGCAGTTAGAAATGCTTCTCCCCAATAAGCAGAAGGCATGCCTACAGTCAAGAGCATAGAGTTTAACATTTCTGTTAATGTTCGATTTTTACGCTCAGCTATGCCATTAGACTGGGTGAGTGAGGAGCAATGGTTTCTGCAATGATTCCAAGTTGGGCAAGGAAACATTTGAACTCACTGGACATATATTCTCCTCCTCTATCACTTATAAATCTCTTGATTTTCATGTCAAGTTGGTTTTCTACCCTGGTTTTGAAAATACAAATTTTTTCAAACATTTCGTCTTTAGTTTTAAGAAGATAAATGTGATAAAACCTAGAACAATCATCTATAAAGGTGATCAAATACTTTCTGCCTCCTCTAGTGACAAAACTTTTAAAGTCACATATGTCGAAATGTATCAGTTCTAAGGGTGTTGTGCTCCTAGTAACCACACTAAAGGTTTCCTAATGATCTTAGTCTGAGCACACACTTCACATTTATCAGTTTTGACTGTAGTGTTTAAGGCTATCTAGTGAGTTCTAGCAATTTGGAATATTTTCCTATAGTTTACGTGTCCTAGTCTCTCGTATAGAGTCTTAGGGCTAACTAAGTTTATTTGAACTTGTTGAACTATTTCGTTTGCTAGACTTATTATGTACATCCTATTTTGGATGTAGGCACATCCAAAATAGTGTGAGTTAACTGACAGTGTTACTCTACCGCTACAGAAAGTAAAAGACATATCAGTATCACATAGTAAGTTAATAGACACTAAGTTAGCAGCTAATGAAGGAATAAACTTAACATTCTTTAAAGTTAAAGTCTTACCTGAGGATAGCAGCAAAGTTGCGTTCCCCACTTTCAGAACGTCAGCTGTCTCACCATTGGCAACGGTCACCGATTCTCTTGTATCAGTAAGTCATGTCATCAGAGTAGAGTTGTTGCACACATGGCACGTTGCCCCCGAGTCAAGGTACCACTATGTACTGGCCTTCTCATTTCCAACCATGGCAACAAAGTTGGATGGCTCAGTGAGGCTAACCATGTTAGCATGGTTGCCTTCCTGTGGTGCTTTGCCATTTTCCTTGCGAGGAAGCCTGTAGTCAGATGCACTGTGTCCCCACTTGTTGCAGTTAAAGCACTTGCCCTTAAACTTTTTAATTTGTTTACTGGGTCCTGCAACCTGGGAGCTACTATGGTTGGGTTTTGACTTCCTAGGGTTCGACACACGCTTAGAGTTTGTAATCATGTTAGCAGCAGTCTTCTGCTTACTAACAACTTATAATGCGTGTTGAATCTTGTTCTCGTCCTCAATGCGTATAAAACGCTTGAGTTCATTTAAACCCACCTGCATCTTCTTGCGGTACATTTCAGTTTTAAAATTGTACCACGTAGAAGGCAACTTATACACAATTGTGCCAACAACAAAGCTATCTGGCAACGAAATATTTTCGCTATGCAAGGAATCTACTAAAACTTCAAAATTAGATACCTGGGGGAGAATGGTTTTCTCCTCGTCGAAGGTGAAGGAGTGGAACTTGTCCACCAGGTGCGCCTTGGACAGATCCTCCTCTTGCCTGAAATGCTCCTGCAGAGCATCCCAGATCTCCTTCGCTGTCTTCATCTTCATGTACGTCTTTGCCAGATTGGAAGACAGGCAGTTCAGCAGGTAGTCACGACAGAAGTCTTCATCAGAAACCCACTGAGCCTCGTCATCAGTCCTTACGACCCCATAACGATCAGACTGAAC
Source organism: Dactylorhiza incarnata (assembly GCA_033032865.1). Taxonomy (NCBI): domain Eukaryota; kingdom Viridiplantae; phylum Streptophyta; class Magnoliopsida; order Asparagales; family Orchidaceae; genus Dactylorhiza; species Dactylorhiza incarnata. Next base: position 3,780,505 of record JAWHQI010000265.1, read on the forward strand.
GGTGTAGAACACGTTCAGGTACTTCATCCTGAACTGAGTATTCAACTTCCAGTCGTTGAACTCAGTTGCAGTGAACTTCTCTAGCTTGATCATCGGAATGAGGGACGAAAAGTTGTTCCCATTCATCATTGTGCGCCCAGCAGACGGGATCAGGTCACCAAACAGAAGAAAATGGGACTCTGTCGCTAGCGCCGGCGGTAGTCGGAGGGTTAGCCGGGGCGGTAGCGATAGCAGCTGCTAGTGCCGGGCGCTAGCAGTTAGCGCTGGCGGTAGCGCTTAGGGCTGCACTTCCTTGGGCGTGGAGACGACTGCGGCGGGAGAGAGATCTGGACTGGGAGGGATCTGTCGTGGATAGAGGCAGCGGGCAAGGGCGATCCCGACGACTTCGACGGCGGCAGCGACAGGACCTTCAACGGCGACAGTGACGGGCGACCGGGAAGAGGAGGAGTTATACGAGATCCTTCGCAGATATGACCGACGAGCGATCAGCGATGGCAAATCCACGAAATCCTTCTTGTGAGCGGCGGCGAATAAGGCAGCAGGGATCGATCTTCCTCGACAGCAGTGGGCGAGAAGCTACTTGCGGATGGCGTCGCGAGAAGAACTGCAGATACCCGATCGGCGACGGGGACAAAGGGCAGAGGCTTATTTGGCGCGACTTATTTGCTCTGGTGAGTTTGGTCAAAAAAGTCGTCAAAAAAGTCATTATCATAGAATGTATGTTTGGCAAGACAAAGGTTACGATCGCTATAAAGTAAATAAACTAGTTTTGAGCATAAAATGCATGAATTTTTTTAGGTGTGGTCGAGCGTTCACGAACGACGGTTCATGACCACGACGTTCAACCGTCACCACCGCACCAAACGAAGCCTTAGTATAAACAAAGAGATGTTTTGGGGGATCTTTGGCACGGTAAGGAACTCAAGAAGAACAGAGGCAAAAAAACATTTTTGGAGATATGTGCTCCGTTTAGTATGGCGGTGGCGGTCGTGAACGCGGTGGTTATGAACTGTCGCTCGTGACCGCCCAACCTCACCTATGGAACTTCGTCCACTTTTATGTGATGAGATAATTTTCTCCTAAGTGTGAAAAAGGCTACCCACTTTTGGCCATGCTTTTCAAGCATGTGTTTCATGCCAAGTGTGAAAAGGGTTAGCCGCCGTTGACTATGAAATCAATATGTGCTCTTGAAGGAAGCTTCTAGGAAGGTGGCCAAAGGAAGTTTCATATTATTCGACATGTGTTCTTTGACCGAGGGAAGCTTCATGGAAGCTTCATGGAAGCTTCCTCCACATGTTATCTACCACCATTTACCCCTTGGTTTTAGCCTTATAAATAGGCATGAAGGAGGAGGGGTAAGATTATCCACTTATCCCCAATCTCAAGCATTGAAAGAGTTTCTATAGAGGCCTTTGTGGCAAGCGTCTTAGTTTGGGGAGATCTTTCAGACGTCTCTGCGACATTGACGAGGAATACTTCGCCTACACATATTGGATCTGGAGCAGACTTTGGCAAGGATTCGAAGAGGCATCTTGGAGAGGATTTGTGTAATCCGTCTCGTCCGCCACTGTCGGTAACTTGCAATTTTTATGCTACTGTTTATCGTATATTATTGTGTGGTGCGAAGTTGGTGAAGATCCTGTGTGGATCGAGGAGGAAAAGCAATGTAATTGCCTATTTGTTTTACACATTCTTAGTTGCGGCTTTCCAGGTTGGACTCCGATCGTCCCGTGGTTTTCACCCTATTGGGTTTCCATGTTAAATCTCTGTGTCAGTTTTATTGTTGTTATTTTGTACTGTATTTTGGTTGTGTATCGGCATACCGCTAAGCGGTCATGCATGTACTTGCTCGAACTAATTTGCAGGTGCTCTGGTCAGGCTTGCGTGCTCTCTAGCCCAACAAGTGGTATCAGATGGAGGTTCATTGTCAGAGTTGGTATCGGGCTGACCTATTTGGGATTCGAGATGAGTTGATTGGATATTTTGAGTTAGTGATCGGGTGCGGTAGGTGACGACCATTGGTCCGCTCCCTTTCCTCTTTGATTCCTTTCTTGGAAATAGTCGGCTCAACGAACTGAGGTCATTCCGATCAGTGACAGAGCACGATGGAGTCTACATCGGGTTCAGGCTCCGAGCAAATGGTGAAATTAAATGGCGCAAATTACCATCAGTGGCACATACTGATGGAAGATCTCATCTACGTCAAGGGCTGACATGCTCATATCTTTGAGGAGATGCCTAAAGACATGGATCCAAATAAGTGGAAGGTGGAGCACCGGAAGTTATGCGGATTCATCAGACGATTCGTGGAACCGAACGTCTACAATCATGTCGCGAGTATCGTTGACGCGAAAATCCTTTGGAAGACCTTGGAAACGTTGTATGCCAAGAGTACTGGCATCAACAAGCTATATCTACTGAAGAAGCTGGGGGAGTTTAGATACAGAGATGGATCCCCTATCTTGGATCATGTGAACGAGTTTCAAGGTATTATTGATCAACTTACTGCTATGAAGGTGACCTTCGAGGATGAGGTCAACGCACTATGGTTGTTGAAGTCTCTTCCAGACTCTTGGGAGATGGTTAGAGTTTCTCTAATCAACTCCTCTCCCGGGGCATCATTACTATGGAGATTGTCAAGATTGGCATCTTGAACGAAGAGGTGAGAAGGAAGTCTCAAGGGATATCAGGCTTTTCTTCACAAGCTGACATCCTCTACAGCAAGCCTAGGGGGAGAGGTAGGAGCAAGAGTAGAGAAAGGAAGAGCGAGAGGAGCCAAAGTAGAGGGAAATCTAAGTCTCGCTACCAAAATATGGAGTGTCATTACTGCCACAAGAAAGGTCATATTCAAAAGTTTTGTTACACTCTGAAGAATGACCAGAAGAAGAAGGGAGAGTCCTCAACTGAGAAGACAGACACTCACACGGTGTCCATCGCTTCAGCAGAGGAGGACAATGCCATCATTGTAGGAGATGACATCACTGTTGCACTCTCGTGCGATGATAGAAGCTGGATTGTGGACTCAGGTGCTTCTGCACATGTCTCTCAGAATAGAGCATTGTTTGCCACCTACACGACTCACGACTGTGGATTGCTTAGGATGGGCAATGTCGACACGTCGAAAGCCATCGGGAGGGGAGACATGCATCTGAAGACGAGCACTGGAGGATTGCTAATCCTAAGAGATGTGCGACATGTTCCTGACATTCGCTTCAACCTAGTTTCAGTTGGAAAACTAGGTGATGAGGGACACTTAAGTGTCTTTGGTGGAGATTTTTGGAAGTTGATCAAGGGGTCGCTAGACGTGGCCAGAGATTAGAGAGAGACTGGTCTATACTACATGGAGGGGAGCCCTGAAGCTGCTCAGGTAAACACTGTCAGAGATGGAGCATCCACCTCCTTATGGCACATGAGATTGTGTCATATCAGCCAAAAAGGGCTAGGATGTCTCTCCAAGAAGCAGATGATCACTGATCTATCTGAGGATCAGTTGGAGAGATGCAATCACTGTATGGGTGGAAAGCAGAATAGAGTTTCATTCAGCCACAGCTCCACCAGGAGATCCAAGCCACTAGAGCTCGTACATACTGATGTCTGTGGGCCACTGAAGGTCCAGACGAGAGGAGGAGCATCTTACTTCGTGACGTTCATTGATGACTATTCGAGAAAACTTTGGGTCTATGTTATTAAGACCAAATGTGAGGTTCTCGACACTTTTTAGAGATTCCACGCTGAGGTGGAGAGGGAATCTGGGAAGAAGCTAAAGTGCATCAGGTCCGACAATGGGGGAGAGTATATTGGTCCCTTTGATGAATACTGTAAAGAGCAAGGGATCAGACATGAAAAGACTCCGCCCAAGACGCCGCAGCTAAATGACGTAGCTAAAAGAATGAACAGGACCTTGATGGAGAGGGTGAGGTGCATGCTATCTGAGTCAAAGCTACCTGGCATGTTTTGGGGTGAGGCTTTTGTAACACCCCAAATCTGGTAGTTCCGCGAAGTAGGCGGAGTGGTAGTGCGGCACGTGAAGCAGGCTAGAATTTTCCCTGTCTGCTCTTAGCGCACGATCAGTGGCCTCATCGCGCACGACCAGTGATCGTGTGCCAGCGATCGTGCGTTAATTCAGAAGAGAATCGAGTTCTGTCTCGGACAGTGCGCACGACCATTTCCCTCTTCGCGCACGACCAGTGATCGTGCGCCAGCGATCGTGCGCTTATTCGCAAGAATTCAGAGTTCTGTCCCGGATAGTGCGCACGACCATTGCCCTCGTCGCGCACGACCACTGACCGTGCGCCTGTGATCGTGCGCCCTGTTTATTCTGTTCCGCGATTTTGAGCGGAGAAGAAGATCGGGCCGTCCAAATCTTTTGAGATCTGATCCGATGGCTAGGATTAGATGCTGGAGGCTATTAGGGCTTATGAGAGGAGATTAGTCCTCATTATTTTGAGGTGTTTCTCTCTCCTAGGCTAGAGGAAGAAGAAGGAGGCAAGGAAGAAGAAGGAAGATCCCGCCATTGACGGAGCTCCGGAGCTCCGTTTCGCGAGCCGTTTCCAGATTTGGAGAGTGCAGCCCGGTGCGGTCGTTTCTCTCCGTATAGAATCTCGGATCCATGGCGAAAAAGAAAGCGCCTAGGGTAACGATTCTTCCTCCCGAACTTTGGACTTGTATTTGTCCATTCATTCCTCTTTCTATGCTTGCATGAGGTGTCTCTTTCACCAAATGGGTGAAGTGTAGGATTTCCTCAAGTTCTTCGGAACTCCGGGTAGATTGTGTCCGTCCCCGGCATTATTGCATGTAGAAAATCCGGTAGTCGTGCGGATTTAGGCATTTTGTGTGAAGCCTATTCGTGGCCGTGAGCCCGAATCGGTGATGCTTGATTGGCGACGTTGCATTTAGGTTAGGCCTAGAATGCGTGCCGGAGAATGACTCCGTGAAATCTTCTATAGTATTGCGGGAATTAAGCGTAGGCGTCTTGCGAAGATCCTAACGAAAGCCCCATGCTTTGAGAGTTGGATGAAGGCAAACCTTCACCACGAAATTGATGCGGAGCGAGTTGTATCTCCTTTTTGGTTACGTGTAAAGCCTATGTCCTCGTGAAGGCTTGGGTGTTGTAACTTATGTTTTGTGTAGCACTAGCAAGTGCTAAACCCTTACGGGCCGAGGTGATGTCATACCCGCATCGTATGTGTGAACTCGACGATGAGAGCTCGGGAATTGACTGAACTGAACCCGTTCCCATGCAGTATCGGTAAAGGGATAGTTGTCTCTCGTAAAGCCGTGTGATCGTGGGAGAGGTCGCGGAAGGTGTTTACCTAGACGGGCCATAAGCTCTTTTCCCATCTCAAGTTTTCGGACTCATGATGGTGTTGGTGCTCGGGAAGAAGTACCTTTGATCCATGCCTTGTGAGCATGGAGCGTGCGGTTGTTGTACCCACGTCTGTGATAGAATGATGTCATGTTTAGCCTCATGCGGTGGCTTAGGCGGTTGTGGGGAACCTTCGGGTGAACCCAACCAACCTCATGTGCATACCTAGGTTCCCTTCTTTTGATGCTCAACTTAGAAGATTGATTGTGCTTGAAACCTCACATCGTGTAGTTGCACTTTCTTTATATTAGTACTTGTGCTCGTATGGCTTGCTTGCAGGGTAGAAGCTCCGCCACCCCGGGTAAGGGGTGGGGTCGTTATAATTTGGTCAGCTGTGCTGACCGTTACCTTGTTTGCCACCGCTTGGTGGAATGTTCTTATGCAGGTGCAGGTGAGCCTAGCGGGAAGTAGCGGGCGTTGGCCCTTTTGCTGTGTTGGCCCTCGAAGGCCAGCCTTTTTCCTGTTTTCTCATGTATTGCCGGCCTGCGAGCCGATGTATGCCTTTTTGGAGTTTTGTACATTGTTTTGATGTAAGGCCCTAAGGCCGTAACTCTTACTTCTGGACTCATTCCTATGATAGTGGACATGTCTTTTTGAATGGTTTAATTAATGCTTCCGCTTACGTTTGTACTCTCGTTTAGTTGTTACTTTTCTGGTTATCACCTTTTAACTCCTAGCTAGTGTGGTTTGTATGGCGTGGGGTCCCGGCCGGACCTGCTGTTATACTTTTCGTACTGGCAGGGTGTTACAGCTTTACACACAGCTGCACACGTCATCAACCTATCTCCCAGTTATGCATTACATGAGAACATTCCTGATAGGGTTTGGTACGGAAAGAACCCTTCATACAGTCACTTGAGGGTCTTCGACTACAAAGCCTTTGTGCACATCCTTCGGGATGAAAGATCAAAGTTGGATTCTAAGACCTGTCAATGCATATTTTTAGGATATGGACGCAGCGACGAGGTTGGCTATAGGTTCTTTGTTTCGGTTGAGAAGAAGCTTGTACGCAATCGCGATGCCATATTTTGTGAGGATCAGACTATGCTTGATCCTGAAAAAACTGAGAAGGCTGACTCTCGCACTGATGAAGAGTCTCCTATGACTGAAGGTGATGATACCGCGGAGGCCACAGAGCCTGATCCGATGCAGGGCGTTGAGCCACTTCCAGGCCATGAGGATATGAATGATGATGAGCCTACAGAGGACATCATTGATGATGTGCCCATACCATCAACTGAGCTCGCTCCATGGAGGTCTGATCGAGTCAGACAACCATCTTCAAGATACTCTACCACTGAGTATATTTTGTTGACTGATGCGGGGGAGCCCGAGTGCTTTGATGAAGCAATGCAGAGCTCAGAGAAAAAAGAGTGGATGGTTGTTATGCAGGAGGAGATGCAGTCTCTGCATGAGAACCATACTTATGAGCTGGTACGATTGCCTAAGGGCAAGAAGGCTCTGAAGAATCAATAGATTTTTAGAGTAAAGCAGGGAGATCCCTCGACACCACTCAGATACAAGGCAAGATTAGTGGTGAAGGGTTTCAGTCAAAAACATGGAGTTGATTTTGATGAGATCTTCTCTCATGTAGTGAAGATGTCGTCTATCCGGGTTGTTTTTGGCCTTGCTACAAGGCTAGACCTGGAGATTGAGCAGATGGATGTCAAGACCGCCTTTCTGCATGGCGATCTTGAGGCGGAGTTATATATGGAGCAGCCTGAAGGTTTCAAGGTGAAAGGGAAGGAAAGCCTAGTCTGTCGCCTGAAGAAGATCTTATATGGCCTGAAGCAGGCCCCGCGACAGTGGTACAAGAAGTTCGATACTTTTATGGGGGAGATCGGCTTCAGGAGGACCACCCTTGATCACTGCGTGTTTGTGAAGCAGTACGCTCCAGAGAATTTTATTATTTTACTCATTTATGTTGACGACATACTGATAGTCGGGAGGAGCGCTGTGCGCATTGTCGAGCTGAAGCGGCAGTTGAGCTCCAGATTTGCGATGAAGGACTTGGGAGCTGCCAGGACCATCCTAGGGATGCATATTCAGAGAGATAGAGGCTCCAAATTACTTTGGTTGTCGCAGGAAAGATATATCAGGAATGTGCTACAGAGATTTAGTATGGATCAGGCGAAGAAGGTGAGCACGCCGCTTGCAGCTCACTTCAGACTTACCGCTGACCAGTGCCCGAGCACACCTGAGGAGAAAGAGGAGATGCAGAAGGTCCTTTATGCTTCTGCAATTGGCAGTTGATGCGCAAAATTATGCTTGCAAACAATAATGGCAAGTGTACCGCGTCGAAAGTAGTATAAGTTTATAAAAACCAAGGTCGTATTAGACTCGGGGTGGCTGAGTATTTCTACTTTGAAAATCGTTATTATTTTATCAAGAGAAAGTTGGAGTTGGGTTGCGAATAGTAAAAACTAGAAGAAATGCTAACGGAATTAAATCGATGGTTTAAAATTAGTACCCGATCTTTGAGTCACCTCGGATATAGATAAAATTGAAATGAGAATAGATTACAATTCTCTTGTTGAAGAGGCTTTGACCGTGGAGGTTCCCAAAACATGAACACCCCTCTTTCGAGGTTTAGGTTCAACTAAGTTTAGGTGTATCGACCAAACTTTCGTTCTCAAATCGCATCGCCTAAGACTTGTCTTATGTTGTGAACCTCGCTATTGAATTTTACTTCAATCCGGAAGAGTTACGTCGTCCTCTCTCGAGGGGACGCTCTACTCCTTTTACCAATGAGCGATCGATTCGTCTTACGAGCCTCTCGGCTAACTAAAGAACGAAAACAATATGAAAACTATATATTAATGATATAGCCTCATAATAATTCTTAGATCAATGGTAAATCGTATGCGTTCACCAATTAGAGAAAAGCAATTCCATAAATTACTAGAATATTATCTCATCCTCGGATCATCGCGACCGGGCACCAAAGAAATTAGCCGCTCATGGTGATGGAGGAATTAACTAAATTAAAGGAGTGCATGATGAAAAGAAGAGTTTATATTTTATTGCTAATCGAAAAAGAAATTACATGGAATGAAATTACAAACTACGAATTGGCGGAATTAAAACTAGACATACATGATTACAATGAAGAAAACAACTTGATTGAATAATCTTTTCATGAAATAATGAAAATTTAAACTAAAAACAACTTAAATTGCAAAATAACGAAATTCTAAAATAAAAACAAACTCTTTCTCTCCAAATGAATTGATTGATTTGAGTCCTATGAATCTGAATATTTTTTACTCATCCCCAGGGCAGCGTTTTATAGGCTCGGAGTATTCATTCTGCAAGCGGCATCAAAGGGATTTGATGGAGGAATGACAGCAACGTCGGCTTTGGGCGGAGGCTTAATGGCAGAGGCGGCTTAAAAGGGTGCAACGACAACATCTGGCGGGCTCTTCAAGGCTGAGGCGTTTCATGGACGGGGAGGCTCGGGCTGACGTGGCAGCATGTAATGACAGATCGAATTGAAGAGGAGGTGCGGAAAGTGGATCGCTGACGTGGAGGCGGGTGTGGCGCGTGATGTTTGAAGGTGGCGGAGTTGCTGTGCATGCAGTTTGGCCGGAGTTGTTCTGGAGCAGCTGCATGGCTGGAGGAGCGGAAGTGGTTGCATGGAGGAACATCAGGAGAGCTGCTGGAGCTGGGAGATGGCCGGAACAGCTTCTGCATGGTAGAGGAGGCGCACAGGGAGGAGGCTCGGGCAGAGGTTTGAGGTGGTGGTGGCCGGAGCATGGTGGAGGACCGACGGCTGTTGAAGTGGTGGCCGGAGCAGCTTGCATGGAGGTGGCGTCGACGGAGGTGCTGAGGTGGCCTGCATACATGTTGGCGGCGGAAGAAGGGAGCTTCATGCAAAGGTGGTGGCCGGCTGTATGGAGGGGGCTCGGGTAGCTGCTGCGTGCGTTTAAATATACATATACAGTGACGGAACTAGGATTTTTTCCTAGCCCGGGCACTAATTAAAATGATAATTTTTTCATTAAAAATTTCAAGGAATATATTGGATATATGTAAGTTTATCATTGGCATCCTTAATTCCATGAACCACAACTATTTTATTAATGTTTTGAAGTAGTCCTCCCTCACATTTCCCCCAAAAACACAATATATAATAAATACATAATCAAATAAGTTAAAGTAATTACCTATTAACTGTTAACTGGCGTCTTCCAGAGTTCTATTTGGTTGTTATCTGTTGTCTGCGACTGTGGCCTACTGACTACAAAGTGCGGAAGTAGAAGGATCGAAGAAGAAGCTGCACTACAGCCTGCAATGGTGGAAAATGTGACTCCAGTGATCATCGTGGCAAGGAGAAATGGGGAAAACGAAAACAGAAATGGGAAATCGTCGAAATGGAAAACAACAGCAATCGAAAACAATTTCATAGCAAAATCTGCAATGTGGCGACCGGCGGAGGCCGGATGAGCGGTCGTGATTGGGGAGGTCGAAGGCGAACCAGGCAAAGGCATCCGGGCGAGGAAGAAGGGGGTCTTCTGAGGAGAAAACTTTTCAGGAAGAAGAAGGGGTTGGAGACTTGGAGTGGAAGGTCTAGCTTAGATGACAAGACAAGACAAGCAGACATAGCAAATTAAAGTCATCCCGTGAACTACGAACCATTAATACAAGAATGCTTTTGGATAAAAACAGAAAAAAAATGTCAGACATCAATAGGGCTGCAACATAGAGGTCAGACTATACCCCCAACTTTTTCAGAAATCTCACCCGGGCACGTGCCCGGGTGTGTCTCTACTTGGTTCGCCAATGTATATATATATAATTATAATTAAATATATATATAATCATATATAAACATATATATATATATAATCATATATAAACATATATATATATACATATATATATACGTAGATATGTATATATACATAGATATGTATATATACGTAAATATGTATGACAACTTGCGAGTCTTGGACCCGACAACGGCACTTCGCACATAAATTCCCCCCAGGCCTGCCGAATCCCTACAAAAATAATAAATACAGAAAATATATCAGTTATAATTATTTTTATGAAAATTTATAATAATAACGAACAGAATTCGAAAATTTAGTTAGATATCTAATAAGATATTAGCCTAAAATGATGACTAAAATATCAGTCATCAGCAGTCTCATGTATGCCATAGTTTGCACCCGCCCTGATATAGCGCATGCTGTAGGCACTGTTAGTAGGTTTCTCTCCAATCCCGGAAGAGAATATTGGGGCGCTGTGAAGTGGATTCTAAGGTACCTATATGGGACGTCAGAATTGACGTTAAGGTTTGGAGATAGTGAGCCAGAGCTTCTGGGCTACACTAATGCTGATATGGCTTGAGATTTGGACTCCAAAAGATCGACCTCTTGGAACCTGATCCTATTTGCGGGGGGAGCTATGTCGTGACAGTCGAGACTACAGAAGTGCGTTGCACTGTCGACTACGAAGGCAATGTTTATTGCAGTCACTGAGGCAGGAAAAGAGCTTCTTTGGATGAAGAGATTCATCAAAGAGCTTAGTTTCACTCAAGAGCGCTACACACTCCTATATGATAGTCAGAGCACTATTCATTTGAGGAAGAACCCCACCTTTCACTCGAGGTCCAAGCATATTGACACGCGGTATCATTGGATACGCAATACTCTAGAGCAAAGAGAGCTGGATTTGCAGAAGGCGCACACAGATGACAATGGAGCGGATATGCTTACGAAGATGTGTCGAGGGGGAAGTTCGAACAATGTGTGAGAATCGCTGGCATGGCGATCTCTTCCACATAAGTGCAAAGGGGATAAATTGTTGGGTACAGTTCCCGTCCTTTGTGGAGAAAACTGTGGATGTGAGTTTTAGTAACTCGAATTTGATGGCGCTGAATCTACTGATCAAAATGGGAGACATGTTGATGGAGGCCCTAGCAGGAGGAAAACTGGAGATTTGAAGGAAGATTGTCAGAATGACAAGTTTCTTCACTTAGTCGAAAAGGGGGAGATTTGATGAGATAATTTTCTCCTAAGTGTGAAAAAGGCTAGCCACTTTTGACCATGCTTTTCAAGCATGTGTTTCATGCCAAGTGTGAAAAGGGTTAGCCGTCGTTGACTATGAAATCAACATGTGCTCTTGAAGGAAGCTTCTAGGAAGGTGGCCAAAGGAAGCTTCATATTATTCGACACGTGTTCTTTGACCGAGGGAAGCTTCATGGAAGCTTCATGAAAGCTTCAAGGAAGCTTCTTCCACATGCATTCTACTACCATCTACCCCTTAGTTTTAGCCTTATAAATAGGCATGAAGGAGGAGGGTAAGATTATCCACTTATCTCCAATCTCAAGCATTGAAAGAGTTTCTATAGAGGCCTTTGTGGCAAGCGTCTTAATTTGGGGAGAGCTTTCGGACGTCTCTGCGACGTTGACGAGGAATACTTCGCCTACACAGATTGAATCTGGAGCAGACTTTGACAAGGATTCGAAGAGGCATCTTGGAGAGGATTTGTGTAATCCGTCTCGTCCGCCACTGTCGGTAACTTGCAATTTTTCTGCTACTGTTTATTGTGTGGTGCGAAGTTGGTGAAGATCCTGTGTGGATCGAAGAGGGAAAGTCTTGTAATTGCCTATTTGTTTTACACATTCTTAGTGGCGGCTTTCCGGGTTGGACTCCGATCGTCCCGTGGTTTTCACGCTATTGGGTTTCCACGTTAAATCTTTGTGTCACTTTTATTATTGTTATTTTGTGCTGTGTTTTGGTTGTGTATCGGCATGCCGCTAAGCGGTCGTGCATGTACTCGCTCTAACTAATTTGCAGGTGCTCTGGTCGGGCTTGCGTGCTCTCTAGCCCAACATTATGTTCAAAACTAATTTTTTTTCTTAGTGGCAATCATATTCATCGTCTATAATTGTGACATTTTTGTCCAAACTCACATGAGCAAAATAGCAGCGCCAATCAACCCAATTGCTGGTGCATGAAAGTTTTATATAACACATCAAGAGTTCAACAAATGTCATATATATATTTTTAATAAAAAAATAGAAAATATCTACAAAAGTAGTTAAAGCATGCCATATTTCTGTCTATTAATATAGTACGGGAAGCGGAGACTACGACGATGAGGAGAATGCAACGAGAGGAGACCGAAATTTCGAACCTATAGAGTTTCAGAGCTGGAAATATGAAAAGCTTTTAGGAGTAGAAAGAAGAGACCACGTTCCTCGTATTTCCATGTACTTCTGGGCTAAGACCTCACTTTTTTGAACAAATGTTTAGAGAATTCTTGTTAGCGTGTCATATTCTCTTATATGCACCTAGAGCTGTTACTTAGAATCGGGAACCGCAAGATAAACTGAAATCTCATAGAACTAGACAAAACCCCTAATGAATATTTTGGTCCCGCTTGAATTTTGAAAAAATGAACGTTTTTTCCCATTAGCGATCTTATTTATTAATGTGTAGTAAATGATTGATACATTGTAGTTGATACTTTGGTATGAGATTTAGCCATTACTTTAGTAATGCTAGTTCATTAGAAATAAGAACCGAATCGAAATTGAACCAGGACTACATATAACTGTGTAGCAGTTGAGGCTGTTCCAGAAGTCAGTAGACGCATCCGGAATAAGAAGACGCGACGTTTTGATTCACACGCCCGGACCAGACGGTCGTGTGTCGTTCTGACAGTTCCATGTCGGTTGCTAGATGATTGTCGATGAAAATACACGCTGACTGGGGCACACACCCAAAACACATGGGTGTGTCAATATTTTTTTCTTGTACATGATAAAACACAAGCCGAGGACTTCCTCTCTCCAGATTATTCCAGAGACATCGGCTCACCAACGGTCTCCTAAATGCTTTAATTACCTACATTCATGCACGTTGTTTTCCAATATTCTACAGTTACTGTACCGGGAAAACCCCATGACTCTTGGGGTTACACCTCTACAATAAATATTCCTAACTCTGTAAATCCTGTATAAATAGAGTTCCATTACTTCCTTATGGTGAAAGTAATAGGTTTTTATTTACTCAATTCTAAAATTTTCTCTTAGGGTCCGTTCGTTCAATGGACATTAATATTAAAGTATTAGCTTTCAATCCAATATCAATACACATGAGAAATGACATTGAGTTTAAATCCAAAAAATTTGTTCGTCTGTATGACTATTTTCGATCTGTCATAAAAATTGACATTCATCAATTTTTATTGTTCGTATGCAGAAAGACTTTATGTCATAGGAATTGTCATTAATCAATGTTGAGTTTCTAAGCTTCTTACTGCAAATTATCATAAGCAATAACACGATTTTTTAGCCCGGCGCACAATTTTGTAGCCCGAGCACGCATTTTTCGCCCGAGCGCGCTTTTTTCGCCCATGCGTGCTTTTTTCGCCCGGGAGCTATTTTCGCCCGGGCGTGGTTATTTCGCCTGGACGCGGTTTTTTTCGTCGGGGCGCGGTTTTTTATCCGGGGCGCGTTTTTTTCGTCCGGGCGCGTTTTTTTTCGCCCGGGCGCGGTTTTTTAGCTCGGGCGTGTTTTTTTCTCCGGGGGGGGGGGGGTCGCCCGGGCGCGTTTTTTCGCCCGGGCGCCTGGGAAAAAAATCTCGCCCGGACGGAAAATATCGCGCCCAGGCGAAAAATGCGCCCGAGCGAAAAAATCACGTCCGGGCGAAAATAACGCGCCCGGGCGAAAAATATCGCGTCCGGGCAAAATATATTGCGTATGGCCAGAAAATTCGCTTCCGACCGGAAAAATCGAGTTCGGGAGAAAATTTTGCCCCCTATCAAAAAAGTCGCGTCCTGGCCGAAAAATAGTGTACGGGCGAAAAAAATCACGTACTGGCCTAAAATATCGCATTTGGGTCGAAAAAAATTGCTCTCATTTTGGAAAGCCGGAGTTGGCGATCTCAATATCCTCCCCTAGAGATAGACATTGGATTGATGAGTTTTTATGTTATGTTGAATATCGTCAACTTTCCACCAGAATGTCAATTCAATTCTACAATTGTTGATACGAATAACAGAAATGGTTTTCATATTCTCAAAGCCAATACTTTAATATCAATGTCTGTGAAACGAACGGACCCTTAATATCTTTATGGTATCAAAGCCTCTCTGTCCGTGAACAGAGCTCTCCCTCCTCCCTGCTCCTTTGCCTTCAGTTCTCCTCCTCAAACCCTTATTCCTCGTCTCTGCAAATGGAATCAAACTCCAACCCTCCCTCAGTTACCACCGAGCAGCCTGATCTCACCTCTCCCTCGATGGCGATCTCCCCATAATCTCATCTCTCTCAATGCCTTCTTAAAAGGCACTCTCACCGATATCGTTTACATGCAGCAGCCCCCGGGCTTTGGTCATCCTTAGTTTCCCCATCACGTATGCAAACTTCATAAAGCAATATATGGACTCCGCCAAGCTCCGCGTGCCTGTTACACTGAACTTTGATCCTATCTTTTGGATCTTGGGTTCACTAACTCTCGCAGCGACTCCTCCCTCTTCCTTCTTTGCGCCTCGTCCAATGTCCTATATGTTCTTATCTATGTCGACGACATCATCATCACGGGGAGTCACCTAACTCTCATCAACAAATTCATTACCCAAATTTTTGTTCGCCTCTCTCTTAAGAACCTTGGGGACCTTGATCGTTTTCTTGGCGTTGACACCACTCGCACCGCCACTGGTCTTCATCTTTCGCAAGAACAATATATCCACGTGCTTCTCCACAAAACCAACATGACCCATGCCAACTCCGTCTCCACTCCTGTGTTCACCACTGATACACTCCAGTTACATGATGGCTCACCTCCTCATGACCCTACCGAGTATCTGCGAACTCTTGGCTCAATACAATACCTCTCTCTCATGAGTGCACCGACTATCCCAATTCATGAATGCACCAACTACTAACAATTGGTCGGCCGACAAATGCATTCTTCGCTACTTGAAGGGGACCTCTCTTCTCTTGGTCTCTACTTCTCCGCCGACAACTCACTCATCCTCCGCGTTTTCTCTGACGCTGATTGGGCAGGTGATGTTAACTCCCGCGCCTCTACTTCGGCCTTCGTGGCATTTCTTGTCTCTCATCCAATTAGCTGGAGCTCTAAAAAACAATCAACCATTGCCCGATCTTCGACCGAAGCTGAATATCGGGACATTGCGGAGGCCGCTGTTGAGACTAATTGGCTCACGAATCTATTATGAGAACTTGGACAACCACTCTCTCGACCTCCTACCATCTACTGTGACAATGTTGGCGCCACCTACCTATGCTCCAACCCCGTGTTTCACTCTCACATGAAACACGTTGCCATTGACTTTCATTTTGTCCGTGATCAGGTAGAAAAGAAGCTCCTTCACATCTCCCATGTCCACAGTGCGGATAAACTTGCTGACTCTCTCACTAAACCATTAGCTAAGCAATTATTTCTCACACATCGCTTAAGCTTCATGTTCTTCCTAGACCCATTTGCTTGCGGGGGCATGATAAAACACAAGCCAAGAACTTCCTATCTCCAGATTATTCTAGAGACATCGACTCACCATCGGTCTCCTAAATGCTTTAATTACCTACATTCATGCACATTGGTTTCCAATATTCTACTGTTACTATACCGGGAAACCCCCATGACTCTTGGGGTTACACCTCTACAATAAATATTCCTAACTCTGTAAATCCTGTATAAATAGAGTTCCATACGGTGAAAGCAATAGGCTTTTCTTTACTCAATTGTAAATTCTTCTTTTAATCTCTTTAGTATAGAGTGTTATATAAACTCCTGGTCGTTCTGTCTTTTGTGTGATAATTTTTGAAGCAGTCCTAGGGTTTGAATATCTTATGAATTCGAAAATCCTCCCATTTGTCTGTAACCATCTCTATGCTAAATAGTGAAAATTTGACTACTGCTGCCCGTGGACGTAGCTCATCTTGGGGTGAACAACACAAATCTGTGTAATTTGTGATTGTTTATTTCCTGTTTCGTTTTTCATTCTACTCGAATTTCCGTAACAGTTACTTTGATGATTTAGTACTTGGTTTTATTGAAACCGGAACCGAATCAAACGCATGCCAACTCTATATGCACCCCATCATTTTTTTCACTCTAAACAGTTATTTCACCCGATACTCTAGGTTAACCGCAAAACTTCTCTTAGGTGAGAAATTTCGCTAGTGGCATTACAATGCGACAATGACAAGGTAATTTTCGACAATAGCACCCTCTCAAAAATCTACTGCCATGATTCAACACCTTTCTCTTGATCCGGTCTTGCCGACGACATTAGGGATGAGCTTTCGATCGGTGTCTCTGTAGGCATGCACTCTTCTCTCCAGTGTTTTCACTCGATACTTATGAGTTATGAAATGGAACACTCAAGTTGTAATTGTTGGGCTAGAGAGCACACAAGCCCGACCATAACACCTACAAAATAGTTCGAGCAAGTAGCCGCACGACCGCTTAGCGGTATGCCGATACACAACCAAAACATAGTAAAAAATAACAACAACAAAAGTGACACCGAGATTTAACGTGGAAACCCAATATGATAAAAACCACGGGACGATCGTAGTCCAACCCAGAAAGCCGCAACTAAAAATGTGTAAAACAAATATGTAATTACAAGGCTTTCCCTCCTCGATCCACACAGGATCTTCACCAATTTTGCACCACACAATAATACACAATAAACAGTAGCATAAAAATTGCAAGTTACCGACAGTGACGGACGAGACGAAATATGTCGAAGCCAAGAAAATCCTAGCTCCAAAATTCGGATCAATGCAGCTGGAGGCTACTTGCCCAGCAGTCAAACTAGACGACTTTACTGACAAAACTGAAGAGGCTAGAACAACAACAACAGGACCCCAAGTGCTACGACATGGAGGTCCCACCACGTACCCGGAAGCTCAGAGGAGATGTAACACCCCAAAAATTGTAGGTCAGCGAGGTAGGCGGAGTGGTAGTGCTGCGCTCGGGATAGGCTAAAAATTCCATAGCAGTTCTTCGCGCACGTTCTTAGGCCTCTTCGCGCACGACCAGTGGTCGTGCGCCAATGATCGTGCGATAATTCGCAAGAAAATCGGAGTTCTGTTTCGGGCAGTGCGCACGATCAGGGGAAGTTCTTCGCGCACGACCACTGACCGTGCGCCGCTGCTCGTGCGCCCTGTTTATTCTGCTCCGCGAAAAACGTGAGGAGAAGATGATCCGACCATTCAAAAACTTTGGGATTTGATCCAACGACTGTGATGGTTCGCTGGGGGGCTTTAGGGCTTTGGAGAGGGGATAATCCCTCATATTTTCAAGGGTTTTCTCTCTCTTAGGTTGGAGAAAGGAGAAGGGGGCTAGGAGGAAGAAGAAGGAGATTCCGCCATTGTTGGAGCTTCGGAGCTCCGTTCGCCGATCCGAGACCGGCAACGCGTAGGGGACGTCGAGACGCTTCTTCTCCTCCGTTTGTTTGCAAGTTTCTCATGGCTAGGAGGACAATCTGAAAAGGTAACGACATTTCTCCTCCCGGTCTTTAGGATGCGTGCATGACATCCCTTTATTTTCTGCATTTTTGGCACCGGATCCGTCGAGTGAGAGGGATCCGGGTCGCCTTGGTTCAAAAGGAACCATCGGGTTGATTGAGTCCGTCCCCGACATGATTTCCACTAGAGATTCGCTCCGTTAGCGGATTAGGCATTGTGGGTGAAGCCGGATTTGCGACCGTTGGTCTGATTCAGTGATGTTGATTGACACGCATTTTATGGGTTTTGTTAGAAATCCGATTACGGCGAACTCGTCGTTGTGATGCCCTTGTAGCTTCGTGTGGTAACGAATGTCGGGTTTTGGGCGGGGAAATGATGTGCGGAATATGGGGTTTGTGATGCCTAGGGTTGTGCGAAGGCACGATTGGTCTTTGTGGTCGGCTGGCTATCTCGTGAAGACTGAGATTCACGTGTGGAGAGTGTCCCGACAAGATTAGTCCCTTCGGTGTTGACTGACGAGAATGTCTGTGCTACGGATGAGTCCGGTAACGGTCGCCGGGCGAGGCAGTCGGTGGACGTTGTCCCGAGTGTAAGTCCAGGGCCTTGGGACGTTTTGCTTAAGCCAGAATTCTTAGTATCGGTTTTGTGTGTTGTTAGCGGCCTTAGCATGTGAGCTGTTAGATAAGCCCGATGGCATGGTGAGCCAGGCGAGGTGGGTCTCAGCGAGAGCTCTTGGCCTTGGGCTACGATGCCCTCGTGGGGAAATGATGAGTACCCTTGTGTTTGTGATGCGATGATGATGTATGATGATGTGTTAGATTCATACGCCTTAGGGTGCCTTGGGTGAAACCCGGGTTTGCATTCATTTTGCATTGGTAGACCCCTTTTATTATCTGCTCAACATAGAAACGTGGATGATGTTTGTGACACTCATACCTGTATTTATGTTGCTTTTCTTTATGTACATTTGCATACGAAGTCCTGACTTGCAGGGTGAAGCAGTTCCCCGGGGTCCGCTAGGACGGCGGGGAGGAGGGATGTTGTTACACCGTTTGTCGTCAGCCATAGCTGACCCTCGTTTACCGCTCTTTGTGATTTGGATGCAGGGCAAGGATCGCAGGCTGGACCCAGCTCGCCGGCCAAAAAGGCCTAAAGCCTCATGAAGTGTTTACCTTGTTTTCATGCACTTCTACTTTATTATTTTGTTGTAACCGGCTTGCATGCCGAGGTAGTTTATGGAAAACTATTATTCCCACTTTTGTTGGGATGTCTCTTTGTGTTGAATGTTGGGTGTTTTGGACTTTGGTTTTGTAAGGCCTTAAGGCCAGTTGGACTCCTATGTACTGTGGAAAATCTTTGTGGTTTTAGTTTGTTTCCGTTGTGTTATCTGAGTTTTGAGATTGGGTAGTTAATATCATCTTTTAATACTAAAGCTGTGGCGGTTATATGCTGTGGGGTCCCGGCCGGACCCATATTATATGGTCATTACAGGGGAGGTGTTACAATTTGGTGTCAGAGCAAGGTTGAATATTCTTGCGAGGTCTAGTGTATTTGGATCGCGCAAGAGATTGTCCACATAGGAGCATTTTGCGGGATCACGAGTATCCCTGTGTTTGAGTCTTGCGAATAGAGCTTGATGAGTCATTTTCCTTGCTTATGCTAGGATGTTGGCGACGATGCGGGGACGTCGAGGAGGCAAGAGGAGCCTTCGGGAAGTAGTGCTACTGCTCCGGGCCTCATGAATGTGGGCATGTCCCCGGCTGATTTCTGTCACATGCTAGCGGAAGCAATGGTAGCGGCTCAAGCTGGAGCGATGTCACGGGTTCCTACGCCGGTGGTGCAAGTTGCGACTCCTGTTACTTCGGCGGCTGTGCCGGCTACACCGGATGTCGAAGTGAGGCAAGCAGAGCCTTTAGCGAAGAGAGCTATTCCGATGGGTGATCGATTCATGAAGTACTTCTTGAGTTTCCACCCTCTGACATTCAAGGGAGCTGGCACTCCCACGGATGCCGAAGATTGGCTTTCGAGGATCCAGGAACTCTTGAAGGCAGCTGAGACCCCAGAGGAGAGGTAGTCTCACTATGCGAGTTTCATGTTAGAGGGCGATGCGAAGTTGTGGTGGGCGAACCATAACGGTCGCCATTTTGTTGGGCGTGTTCCGTCCACGGAGGAGTTCGGGAACGCTTTCCTCAAGCGTTATATTCCGGCCTCGACAAGGTTAGCACTGCAGCGACATTTTTTGCATTTGGTGCAGCGTGAGAAGACAGTGGATGAATATCTGCAAGAGTTCACTCGGTTGGGTCGTTATGCGGGGACGACTATGACAAATGATGAAGAGAGAGATAATCTCTTCTATCAAGGGTTGAGGGAAAATTTAAGGCAACAACTCATAGCCTTGAAGAATGCGGGATTTAATGAATTGGCCGAAGCCGCTCGCACACTGGAGAGCGACATGGAGCGAACCCAACGGCGAAAGGGTTTTGCGGCAAAGCAGGGAGAAGGAAAGCCTTCTCAGTCTCAGTCTCAGTGGACGTCTGAGGGCAACCGATGGAAGAAGAAGCCCCGTCCTAGTAGGCCTGGGGAGAGAAGTGGCGCACCTTCGGGAGATTTTCGCTCTAAAGGTCCGTTGACTTGTTACAAGTGTGGCAAGGTGGGTCACATAAGTCGGTTTTGTACCGAGGGCGGAGCTGAGCCAGAGCCGAGGCAGGAACAATCGGTGCGTTCCGGTCCCAGTGTTGCAGAGAGGGGGAAAGCGGCGGAGTCGAGTGCTTCGCGGTTCCCTCCAGTGCAGCCTAGAGCATATAATCTTGGGCAACAGGAATCGATACGTCAACCCGACGTGGTGACAGGTACGAAAAGTTTAAGTTTTTGTTTGTTACTATAACGTAGGTTGCGGTCTTTCATGTTTGTTTTGCATGTGGTTAGGTTTCGTGCTAGTTTCGGGCTACCCCTCTCGAGTGTTGTTCGACACGGGAGCGTCACACTCTTTTCTTGCGGAAAGTTTTATCCGGAAGATTGGTGCTGAGTCCGTAGAGGCAGAGGTGGAGCTGAGCGTGCGTATGCCGAATGGGTCTTTAATGATTACCATGAGGAAAGGATGCATTGTGTTGCAAATTGGTAATTGTGATTTCGTGTTGGTAGCAGCGATTCTGCCACTAGCCGAATTCGACGTTATCTTGGGGATGGACTGGCTTGCAGCGCAGCGAGCTAGTATCGACTGCCAGTTGAATGTGGTAAACCTGAGAGGAAAAGGTAAAGCAGAGGTCAAGTTCGAAGGCCTAAGCGGAGTGGCTTGCTCCCTGATTTCCGCTATGCAGATGAGGCGTGCGGTAAACCAAGGAGGCGGGGCGTTTTTAGCTTTGTTGGAGACTCACTCCACAAAGTTGGCTATTGGAGAAGTTCCGGTGGTGGAAGAATTTGAGGATGTATTCCCCGAGGAGCTTCCGTGAGCACCTCCTCAGCGTGAGATCGATTTTTCGATCGAATTGGTACCGGGTGCGAGGTCGGTGTCGCGTCCTCCGTTTAGGATGGCACCGAAGGAACTGGCCGAGCTAAAGGTTCAGTTGCAAGAGTTGTTAGAGCAAGGGTACATTAGGCCCAGCTCTTCGCCGTGGAGCGTGCCGGTATTGTTTGTGAAGAAAAAGGACGGAAGTATGCGGCTGTGCATTGACTACCGTGAGCTAAATAAGTTGACCGTCAAGAATAAATATCCGATTCCCCGAATCGATGATTTGTTCGACCAGTTAGTGGGGTCGGTGGTGTACTCCAAGTTGGATTTGAAATCGGGGTACTACCAGTTGAAGATTCGATAAGAGGACGTTGCCAAGACAGCATTTGGGACTCGGTATGGCCACTACGAGTTTTCGGTGATGCCGTTCGGACTGACGAACGCGCCATCTGTGTTCATGGATTTGATGAACAAGGTTTTTCGCCCATTCTTAGATTCGTTCGTGGTGGTGTTCATAGATGATATTTTGGTGTATTCAAAATCGGAGGCAGAGCATGAGTCTCACTTGAGACAAGTATTGCAGACTCTAAGGGAGAATCAGCTTTATGCTAAGTTCTCGAAGTGTGAGTTTTGGATTGAGAAGGTGGCATTCTTGAGTCACGTGATCAGTGGAGATGGGGTGGCGGTAGATCCAACGAAGATTGAAGCCATTAGGGATTGGCCTGTATTGAGAACCGTGGCGGAAGTCCGGAGCTTCCTTGGACTAGCCGGTTATTATAGAAGGTTCGTGGAGAACTTTTCGCAGATGGCGTTGCCCCTCACCACTCTCACTCGCAAGGACCAAAGGTTCGTATGGACACCGGAGTGTGCCCGTGCATTTGAGAATTTGAAGGAAAGGTTGATGTCTGCTCCAATCCTTAGTCTTCCTACTGGGACGGAAGGATTTCAGATTTTCAGCGATGCGTCAGGTTGCGGGTTGGGTTGCGTGCTGGTGCATCACGGCAAGGTGATCGCTTATGAGTCAAGGCAGTTAAAGACTCATGAAAGGAATTATCCCGTCCATGATCTGGAGTTGGCGGCGGTAATCTTTGCGCTAAAATTGTGGCGGCACTACGTTTATGGTGCGAAGGTGGAGATCTTCACGGATCACAAAAGCCTGAGGTATCTCCTAGACCAAAAGGATCTGAATATGCGGCAGCGTAGGTGGGTCGAGTTCCTTGGGGACTACGACGTGGAGATTCAGTATACGCCGGGTAAAGCCAACGTGGTGGCGGATGCCTTGAGTAGGAAGTACTCCGGGCAAGGTAATTGGATGGAGGCGCATGACGAGCATTTGATTCGAGACTTGGAGTCTCTTGACATTTCTTGTGTGGCTAGAGGTGAGTCTGGCGTGGCTCGTTTGAACTGGATTGAAATGCAGTGTGATATAACAGATCGAATCCGAGAGGCGACCAGTTCAGTCGAGGAGTGCCAACAGTTGGTGTTGGAGGCTCAGCAAAGCGAAGGCACTGCTTTAGAGATGGTTAGTGGGATTTTGAAAAGAGACGGAAGGGTTTGTGTTTCGCGCTTTGGCAAGCATCGCGAGGAGTTGATGTTTGAGGCTCACTTTACGAAGTACTCCGTTCATCCAGTAAGTAAAAAGATGTACGCGGATATGAAGAAATCTTTTTGGTGGCCTGGGATGAAGCGGGATGTAGCTGAGTACGTAAGCCGATGTCAGACATGTGCCTTGGTGAAGGCTGAGTGCCAAAGGCCCGGTGGGTTCTTGAAGCCTCTTCCCATCCCCGAATGGAAATTCGATGACATCTCTATAGATTTTGTGCATGGTTTGCCTCGATCGCAGCAGGGTAACGATGCGATTTGAGTGATAGTGGATCGCCTGACCAAGGTGGCTCACTTCATTCCGAATCAGAAGGGCGATGGCGTGGAGAAGCTCGTGGAGCTTTATGTTCGAAACATAGTGCGGTTGCACGGGATTCCGAAGAGCATCGTTAGTGATCGCGATGGGCGGTTCACTTCGAAGGACTGGAGGTTAGTGCAGAAAAGTTTAGGCACAAAGCTCAAGTTTAGTACCGTGTTCCATCCGCAGACCGATGGTCAGACAGAGCGAACGAACCGTACGTTGGAGGACATGTTGAGGATGTGTGCTCTCGACTTTGGTAAAGGTTGGGAAGACCACCTTTTCATGGTGGAGTTCGCCGATAATAATAGCTTCCAGGCGAGCATCAAGATGACGACATACGAAGCTTTGTATGGAAGGAAGTGTCGAACGCCGATGTCTTGGGCAGAGGTGGGAGACACTAAGCTTTTGGGAAAGCAAGTGGTGGAAGATGCTTGCGAGATTGTGCGGACGATTCAGGAGCGCATGAAGGTTGCTCAGGATCGACAAGCGAAGTATTTTAATGCGCACCACAGAAATGTGGAGTTTGCAGTGGGCGACATGGTCTACTTGAAGATCAAGCCGTTAAAGGGTGTTTCGCGGGTGCGGCGACTCAAGAAGTTGAGTCCGAGATATTTGGGTCCGTTCGAGGTTACGGAATGTATAGGCGAAGCAGCCTATCGTTTGGCGTTGTCCGCAGAGCTGAGTGGATTACATGATGTTTTCCATGTCTCTGTGCTGAGGAAAGCTTTGGTGGAGCCGAGCATCGTGGTCGAAGCGGCGACGGTGCCGGTGATGGAGGATTTGGAGACGAGGGTTCGTCCGGTTTGCGTGGAGAATTCGGAAGTCTGGCAGTTGCGTAACAAGGAAGTCAAGCTTGTAAAGGTGCGATGGGACAACTGCGGGCGAGACGAATTCTCTTGGGAGCGTGAGCAAGCGATGCGGGAGAATTTCCCGGAACTTTTTGCACCAGGTATGCATTATGAATTTCCTGTTTCAATTCTGAAATTTCGAGGACGAAATTCTTCTAAGGGGGGTGGAGTTGTAACACCCCAAAAATCGTAGGTCAGCGAGGTAGGCGGAGTGGTAGTGTTGCGCTCGGGATAGGCTAAAAATTCCATAGCAGTTCTTCGCGCACGTTCTTAGGCCTCTTCGCGCACGCCCAGTGGTCATGCGCCAATGATCGTGCGTTAATTCACAAGAAAATTGGAGTTCTGTCCCGGGCAGTGCGCACGATCAGGGGAAGTTCTTCGCGCACAATCACTGACCGTGCGCCGCTGCTCGTGCGCCCAGTTTTTTCTGCTCCGCGAAAACGTGCGGAGAAGATGATCCGACCATTCAAAAACTTTGGGATTTGATCCAACGGCTGTGATGGTTCGCTGGGGGGCTTTAGGGCTTTGGAAAGGGGATAATCCCTCATATTTTCAAGGGTTTTCTCTCTCTTAGGTTGGAGAAAGGAGAAGGGGGCTAGAAGGAAGAAGAAGGAGATTCCGCCATTGTTGGAGCTTTAGAGCTCCGTTCGCCGATCCGAGACCGGCAACGCGTAGGGGGCGTCGAGGCGCTTCTTCTCCTCCGTTTGTTTGCAAGTTTCTCATGACTAGGAGGAGATCTCAAAAGGTAACGACATTTCTCCTCCCGGTCTTTAGGATGCGTGCATGACATCCCTTTATTTTCTGCATTTTTGGCACCGGATCCGTCGAGTGAGAGGGATCCGGGTCGCCTTGGTTCAAAAGGAACCATCAGGTTGATTGAGTCCGACCCGGCATGATTTGCACTAGAGATCCGCTCCGTTAGCGGATTAGGCATTGTGGATGAAGCCGGATATGCGACCGGTAGTCCGATTCGGTGATGTTGATTGACGCGCATTTTAGGGGTTTTGTTAGAAATTCGATTACGACGAACTCGTCGTTGTGATGCCCTTGTAGCTTCGTGTGGTAACGAATGTCAGGTTTTGGGCGGGGAAATGATGTGCGGAATATGGGGCTTGTGATGCCTAGGGTTGTGCGAAGGCGCGATTGGTCTTTGTGGTCGGCTGGCTATCCCGTGAAAACTGAGATTCACGTGTGGAGAGTGTCCCGACAAGATTAGTCCCTTCGGTGTTGACTGACGAGAATGTCTGTGTTACGGATGAGTCCTGTAACGGTCGCCAGGCGAGGCAGTCGGTGGACGTTGTCCCGAGTGTAAGTCCAGGGCCTTGGGACGTTTTGCTTAAGCCAGAATTCTTAGTATCGGTTTTGTGTGTTGTTAGCGGCCTGAGCATGTGAGCTGTTAGACAAGCCCGATGGCATGGTGAGCCAGGCGAGGTGGGTCTCAGCGAGAGCTCTTGGCCTTGGGCTACGATGCCCTCGTGGGGAAATGATGAGTACCCTTGTGTTTGTGATGCGATGATGATGTATGATGATGTGTTAGATTCATACGCCTTAGGGTGCCTTGGGTGAAACCCGGGTTTGCATTCATTTTGCATTGGTAGACCCCTTTTATTATCTGCTCAACATAGAAACGTGGATGATGTTTGTGACACTCATACCTGTATTTATGTTGCTTTTCTTTATGTACATTTGCATACGAAGTGCTGACTTGCAGGGTGAAGTAGTTCCCCGGGGTCCGCTAGGACGGCCGGGAGGAGGGATGTTGTTACACCGTTTGTGGTCAGCCATAGCTGACCATCGTTTACCGCTCTTTGTGATTTGGATGCAGGGCAAGGATCGCAGGCTGGACCCAGCTCGCCGGCCAAAAAGGCCTAAAGTCTCATGAAGCGTTTACCTTGTTTTCATGCACTTCTACTTTATTATTTTGTTGTAACCGGCTTGCATGCCGAGGTAGTTTAGGGAAAACTATTATTCCCACTTTTGTTGGGATGTCTCTTTGTGTTGAATATTGAGTGTTTTGGACTTTGGTTTTGTAAGGCCTTAAGGCCAGTTGGACTCCTATGTACTGTGGACAATCTCTGTGGTTTTAGTTTGTTTCCGTTGTGTTATTTGAGTTTTGAGATTGGGTAGTTAATATCATCTTTTAATACTAAAGCTGTGGCGGTTATATACTGTGGGGTCCCGGCCGGACCCATATTATATGGTCATTACAGGGGAGGTGTTACAGGAGACTTCCCCTCCAAAACCATAGGATGACCGAACTTGGTACTAGGAAGCACTGATTTGGTAAGAATCTCGCCTATAGGGGGGGTGAGTGAATTCTGATTTTCAAGTGCCATTCCTGGTACCCCCGTGAGTCTATTTATAAACAAATCTTGAGGGAGGGGGTGCAAGCGACTATACCTGGCCCCTGGGAGATAAGATAGTTGAACTTGATAAACGGGCTACTAGGCAAGGACATCGGCAATGCCTGACGAGTTGTAGATGATAGTCGCCAATATGTGAGTAAGCCAGAAGGCTGACTGATAGTTGCCAAAATAAATGCGTTGTTTTGTTAATTTTTGGGTTTATTCATCTATCGTATAAGTTGTTTTTCGTTAAGCCTATTTTGTTAATTAAGATTGATTTCAGCATTTCATAAAATTAGACTCATTTATTGCTATTTTAATTTTAGGCGATTGTTATCCGCACAACAGTTTTGGTTATCCACACATTTTTTATGAGTTATTACTCGTCTTTTGGAAATACATCTTGTAAATGCATTTTTAGGAAAAATGTTCAACACAAAAGTTGTAGATCTCGTCTAGAAATACAACTTTTGTGTTGAACACTTTTCCTAAAAATGTATGTACATGACATATTTATAAAAATACGCTATAGTTACGCACATATTTTAATCATTGCAGCAATATATCTTGTGCATGCATTTTTAAGAAAAATGATCAACACAAAAATTGTAGAAATACAACTTTTGTGTTGATCATTTTTTCTATAATCTAAACTCCTTAAAATAACCCTTCACCCAGACACGTGTCACCTCTGAAATTAACTTTCCCGATTTCTCATATCATTCCAGCCTCCACGCTTCTACTCTCACAAACGCTGGGAGTCCAATTTTTGAAATCCCACGGGATTTTATCCTCACGCCCTAACCTTGAAGCGCACGTCTTCTCCGATTAAATCCACTTCACGCCCGCCAAAAGCACGCTGCTAAAGACATAGGTGGCGTTTGGTTGAGCTTATGGCCTGCGGTGCGGCTCAGCCAAAACAGCGCTTTTCGGATAGCAGCGTTTGGTTGGGCTTATGACAAGACCTGCGTTTATTAATAACCGCAATTTTGACCAATATCCCAACCGCGGTTTTTTTCTCCGGTTTCGCCGCAACTCGCCCTCCCGATCCCCCGATACGCAGCAGTGAAACCTTCCCCCTTCACTCCGAACGCGACATCGACAGTTCTTCTTCTTCCTCGGCGTCGACAGTCCTTCCTCTTCCAGTTTCGCCGCTTCGTTCGTCATCGACCTCTGCACTTCTCGTTGGCGTCGTTCGTTGTTCCCGTTGAAGACGCTAGGGCACGGTCGCCTTCTCCTACCTATTCCGATCTTCTCGTCGTCATCTTTCTTAGGCCTCTGCACTTCTCGTCGGTACACCTGCTCTTCTCATCGGTGCACCTTCCCCTTATGTTATGATGTCTATCTATATGTTTATAACTTCATGAATCACTCCAGTTTTCTATAGATTTTATTCCAAACGCCACCTCAATTTTTATTTTTATGATATGAACTGGAGTGTAAACTGGAGTGATATTGCTGGAAAATTGGAGTGCTATTCTGAACTGGAGTGATATTGCTGTAAAAAATTGGAATGAATAAAACTGCAGTTGGTTTCTTTTCAGCTGTAATATGTATAACAAATACAAACAGTGAAATTGAAATGTACTATAACTGCAGTTGCTGAGAAACTACAATAAAATTAGAAAAATGTGTTCTGATGAATGACAAAAATAGACTTACATGAAGAAATTAGTAAAAACAGTAAAAAATAACACGATGTGCAAACATATAATTACATGACAATAAATAAAACTGCATGAAGAAATGAGTAAAAATAGTGAAAAATAGAATTACAATTTTATCTGTTTTCTACGTAAAACAGCAAAAAATAACCTGATGTGAAGAAGAATGAGAAGCCAAGCAATCCTTGTTCTCCTTGTTCTCCAAATCCCGTCCATTGTCAAATTCCTCATCAATTCTGTCGGTTTATCGTCGGAGGAGGCTGCCAAAGCGTCCAAGTCCATACCCCACATCAAATAATCTTCTCAGCCCGACTCTGTTCTAGAATTCTTCAGGAAAAATAGTTTCACTGACACTGAAATCAAAAGGATCGTTTCCACTCACTCCAGAATGCTATGTGCTAATGTAGAGTCCATCCTGAAGCTGAAGTTGGAATGATTGAGAGATCTAGGGTTCTCCGAAACCCAAATCATAAAGTTGATTACAGCCGACACTTTTAGCCTCAATTATTTGAGTCAGCATTCATCTCTTATGGGTCTTACCTTGACCAAGAGGCTGATTCCAAGAATTTATGCTATGCAGCTCAGATGTTGTTATCTACTTAAAAGAGCTAAGAATATTTTGATGTTTAGGCTTCTACCTGATGCTGAAGAAGGAACACTATATTTGCTGCTCCAGTTGCTATTGCTTAGTTCACCCGTAGGCCTTCAAAAAAGTAACATCTTAGAGTTGATTGCCTGAATATCAATTTAGACATTCATTAAAAATGTGGAAGGTAAGGAAATTTGAGATAAATCAGTCAGATTTTTTGAAAACTTGATGTGAAGTAATTTCTTGGAGGAATTCAGTCAAACAGCTAGAGGGTCACATAAAAATTCCGCTTTTTCTTATACCTAATTGATGTGATGAAGAAGTGCAGGTAAACAAAACTTAAATATTTTTCTTTATAGTAAACTGAACGGTTAAAAACAATGAACAAAAACAATGAATTTTTTTTTGAAAATGAAATAAAAAACGGAGAGCAAAACTGAAGCCAGTAACTGATATAAAAAACTGGGCAGTTAAAAACTATGAAGCCAGTAACTGATATAAAAAACGAAATCAAAAAGCAGGGGGACTGAGCAGCGGGGAGATAGGCGGTCGTAGGCGAGAAAGAAGAGAGAGCTGCAAGGGAGGAGAACCGACGCGTGGGCGCGGAGTTATGATCGTGGAATAGTGGCGTGAAGAAATAGCGGTGGAAGGTCTTTTCTGCCATAGCTTAGGGAAGAACGCAGAGCCCGTGGTGTGGAAGCGCGGAGAGCATGTCTGGAGTAAAATCACATACCTACAAAAAAAAAAAAGATACATCATTTAAATTGCTCTTTAAAAAACAAATGCTCTAAAGAAATGCAACTGGACAGAAGCACACAAATATTAATCAGCTATTTGGAGAAAACTAATCAAAATAGAACATAGAACTTCTTCCCTACAGGAACTCTTGCGGCAAAGAAGGCTGAAAGAGAGAGAGAGAGAGAGGAAATCTTGCGGTTCACCCTCATTGGAAGTGTTGTTTGCTGGATCCTTGCTTTGAACAAGTTCTACACATTATTATTTCCTTCTGGATTGCTTACTCCAGCATTGTTGGTTTGATCAGCAATAATAGGATGTGCAACGCTCAGAGAAAAGAGGTGTTGATCCTGCTCAACCGCCTCTTCTAGACATTGGTTTTGTAGACAAATCTGATATAGTTAAACGTTCATCCTTAGCTGAGTCTAGGATGCCATTGTTAAGACTTAGGGTCCGTTTGGCTCTCCGGCGGCATTCCGGCGAGGGAACAAACTCACCGGAGTTTGCGACTGGAGGGAAGGGGTCGGGGTCTGAGACGCTCCGTTTTGGAACTTTTTGCTCAAGAAACCGGGAGCAAACGCCACCGGTGGCATTTGATCCCTCACCAGAAGCCCCCCGGAGAGCCAAACGGACCCTTAGAGTAGCTTTCCTTTCCCTCCATAAAGTCTTGATGGTGGTCCGATGCTTCCGACAGAACAATAGAAGGATGGAGAGCTGAAAATTATGTGTTTAGTCTTTCCCAGATTTTGTTCTATACTAATGGAGGAACTAGTCGCTTTATCCTAAAGTGTATATTTTGATCAATATTGAGAGATTTTTCTTCCCTTTTTTATTAGTATGAGGTCCTTGGTTTTGGCTTTACCTGTCAATTCACCAATAATTTCTTCATTCGAGTTTTTCTTGTTACATCATGGCCTTGCTTTTAGCAGAAATCGTAGTATACAAAGCTCTTCTCAAGGATGAATTTGTATTCTTTAATGGCTTGCTGACTTTTGGCATTTTACACTAAAATGTATAAATGTTGGAAGCTTGGTTGTGATATTTAGTTCAACACAAACCCGTACTCGATCATCAATTAAAGTCAAGGGATTAGAGAGCTGAATATTTTCAAGAGAGGAGGAGGTAGTAGTTTCCTTGAATCACACTTATTATTATCATGTTTTATCAAAAATAAAAATCATCATAGAGAAATAAAAAGAAAGGAGTGCAAGCAAACGAACGACATAAAGATTTATAGAGGTTCCCTGAAACAACACCTACTTTGTGTAGTCCTTCCTTCCACAACCGTGAGAACCGTTGCCAATTCAGACCGCAAAGTCTTTTTCAACTGGAGGCTCAAGAACCCTATAAAATCCTTTATACCGGAGATTCTGAAACTACATCACTAATCTTTTGAAGGGAAATTCATTTACCCTTACCGAGGTTTTTTACTAGGAAGTTTGAAAGCCTTCACAGATCTTTTAAAGAGATCATGTAACCTTTGCCGAGATTAAAAAATTGAGAGGCTGAGAGAGAAGAACACCAGAATATCAAGTGAGAAATAGAAATAACCATATCTCAACCAATGAGATCACATGTTACATTAGAAGAAGAAAAAGAGAGAGTGAAAAGGAGAGGGTTCTTACTGCACTTTGATATGCATTCTCTATGCTATCTTCCTACTTCTGCAACTTCCATATTTCCTTATCTTATGGTCTCTCATGTCCTTTCTTTCACTTCCTTTGATCTTCAAGTCCTCACAATATTTATAGTTGCTGTGGATCCAGTGGCTGCAGGGATTGGAGAGGATTTAAGGCAAAACACCTTATATTTTTCTAGTATATTTCTGAGACCGAAAGTGGTAGGTGTGATAGAGGGCATCTTTCACTTTGTTGACTCTGCAACAACTCTATTATGCGTCCAAACAAGAACGTAAATCCGATCGACTTCGATCTGTGAACGTTGATCCTTAGTCGGTGAATGGCGGTCGCAGAGTCTTCCTTAGTTGAACGCTGTGAAGCTAGGCTTGTCGGCGAATGGCTTCAGCTCAGTCGGCGAATGACGGTCGGCGTGCACCGAGCTTTGATCGATCGCTGAATGCTGCAACTGAGAATTGCTCTCGGCGTTCTGATCTCCGATTAGCGATCAGCTACTCGGTCAGCGAACGAGTCCCCGATCGGCGAATGCTTGATCGATGATCCCCGATCCCTTTTGAGCAGGCCATGCCATTTCTTCTGAGCTCCTTTCTGACCTCCTTCGGGTTTCTTCCTTTTACTTTAGGGGTGCTCCCCTTGGCTTCTTTAGAGGCGAGAACTACTTGCATGTCTAAGTAGTCCACATCATCAAGCATGTATAATTTTGTACCATCAAATTCAATGGATTTTCCCAACTGCAGTTGGGAGTGCCTCGATCAACAATGAGTAGATATATCGTGGTTCCTATTGTACTTAATCCGATAACTGAACCGTCAAGGTAACAATTCTTCAAATTAGAAATAGAACCTTATTTGGTTTGACCGATTCCAATTATGACATATTTTTATGGAACCATCGTGTCTACAGTTCTATTCTTGGTTCAACAAGAACTAGAACTAACTTTTCACTATCAGTTCGGTCCAATTCTATGTAGTTCCGGTTTGATCCCTAAAATAAAGAATATGCTTTAAATATCAAAGTTCATTCCTCAATAAATATATTATATATTTCACACATGATCACTCGAACTAACAATAATAATACCTTCAACTACATTTATGTTTTATGTAATTTACATTAAAATTTGTTGCAGACTATTACACCGTCACACACTCACACGTTTCAATAATCTAATTATTCTTTTAATTTTTTTATAGTTATTTTTTAATTTAATTAATTATAACGTTATATATATTTATATATATATTTAATTAGCCCATGGTTATGTAAATAAATAGGTTGCGGTTCAATTTTGATTCGGTCCGGTCTAGATTGCGTCTAAAAATTTCAGATTCATTTGAAATTTGTTGGTTGCGGTTTTTCGATCCGAGTAATAATCTGATGGATTTGTACCCAAACTATTGTTCACAATTCTAAAATTCAAACTAAATCAAATAATTCTTTTATGGTCCGATGCCTTTCAGTGATAGTTTCTGTACAATTCAATGATGGTTCTGGTTCGGTTCCCGGTTCTAAATGACATCTCTAACAGTGTGTAATCGGCCCATCAGTTTTATGATATTGAACATCAGCTCCATGTGAAAATATTGAATAGGAAGGCCCATGATATTTACCCAAGTTGTAATCATAGTTAGTTCAGAGTCGGTGCTGAAATCAAGTGATCTCTTAAAAAAATGAAATAGGAAATCTTTAACTAATAAGAATTCTTTAGCCAAAATTGTGGTAGTCTTGTTTTAGGGAAAATTTCATTAACAAATATCTAACGTGAAGACGAGGAATCGAAAACTCCCCACAGAGCTTGCAATGCTCCTTTATTATCCCTTTGAGTTGGGATTGTAGGCAATCATATGAACATTTTGCAATAGAAGTTTTATGCATGTCGTCAGGAGTAAACATGGTAATGAGTTACCCATCAGTGGAGGAAACAAGAGCTTGAAAAGGGACACATATGGAGGATTCTACCTGCTTAGCTCCCAATGCCGCCACATATGAGGGGAGGGCTGCACTATAACCTCTGGATGCAGTATGGAGGGGGAGCTCATGAGCAGGGCCGATTACTGTTCCATTAGCTAAAGTCTCCCAGGAGAACCAAAATCAGTGAGAATCAAAATGAGCCTGAGAATGATACCAATCCAAGGATGGAGAAACCTCCTCTTGAAACCTCCGAGATTCCTAACAAAGTCACCTCAAAGCTTCTAGCCTAGTCGTTGCCCTCCCTACTCCCTTGCCCCTGCAAATATAAATATGATATATATACCTTTATATATATATATAGTATGTAATATATATATATTATTCAATATATATATTATATACATAATGCACTTGACTTGTGCTAAAAAACACAGCCCCTTAAAGTTGATGCTCTTTCATCTTTCATTTTTAAAGGGTCATGTTCATCTTGATTCACGAGTCTTTCAAGGGTGAACAGTGTTGTAGATGTCGGCGACGGACATGTCGGCCGACATAAAAGTTTTGGGCAGAAAACGCCACGACATCGACATTTAAGCAAAAATGTCATTTTATAAAATATCCCCCGATATATCGGTCTTACCCGATATATTGAGCGATATCTCGCAACCGATATATCTGCGAGAGTATTAAATATATATATATATTTCATTTCTCTTAAATGTCCGAACAATAATATTTTTTCGTGCATCATTTCGTTCATCTCTCGAGCCTAAATTCAATGTTTTTCTCGTCTCACTCTCATTTGGTGCTCTGTACATCATTTATTGTCGTCAACGCCTCTTTCTTGTGTAATTTATAAACATACATTATGTGTATATATGTTTATTGTTTAATTTATAAACTTACATTATGTGTGCAATTCCATATATTTACAAAAAATGTGTATATATATGAATAAATTTATTTAAATATTAAAATCCGACATTGTAAAATATCTCTGCTATATCCCCGCAATCCGACATCCGATATTTCAAACTCAAACCGACATGAACCCGACATCCGACATCTGCAACCTTGAGGGTGAAGAATATTCTATATATAAGCTCATAATTTCATATATGAGTCTACTTACAAGAGAGGTTTCGAACGATCAATTGAAATGAAACAAATATTTCATAGACTGCACATCAGAAGTGAGTTCACCTAATCAACTTTCCTAACAACAGACGATGTTATCCCTTCAAACCTTAAGCATAAAGCTCTTTTGACGACTTTCTATCCACTCACTAAGGTTCTTCTGGAATTTCCACGAGTTGTAATGTTGGCAATTGTGAAATCCTGCATTGCTATCAACCTTCGTATGAGAGCTGAGGGAGACACCGACGGACCAAAGATACTGGCTTAGTTATTAAAGGCTCAAGGAGTACCAAGGCGCAAAGGGGTCTTGGAGCCTAGGCGCAAGGCTCAAGGCGCAGACACGCGCCTGATAAGGGCAAAGCGCAACCACATTCATTTTAAATAATCAACATCAAACATCAGTTCGTCTTCTTTAACAGATTTTTCATCTATTCTACTAATTAATCATTCATTTCTATTGTTTATCTTTCTTAAAAAAATTGAATCAGTGTGGCCATTTGCATCATATCTAAGTCTCAAAGCTCGATTATGTTTCACAAACACTAATTCATACAAAAATTATTGAGTTATTACATTATTTCTTTATTTATTTTGAAACAAAAAATTTACAATAGAAATCTCCTCCATGTGCGATTTTTATGCTCCAAAGGCGCAAAAAAGACGCAAACCTCTGAGCCTGGTGAGCCTTGAGCCTTAGGCGCGCCTTTAACAACATTGGATACTGGTCAAGAGTCTAAACATCTCTAGACGAAGAGTCTTTAGAGGTGACAAATGCTAATAGAAGAACAAAACAAAGTTCCCAAATGGTCTTCTTTTTCTTAGAATTTGTTCTCTCCAACACGTCGTCGTTAATTAAAAAAAGTTACATAACTCAGACGAGAGACATCAGATATGCGGTGGGGAATCCTGACCTCAACTTGGTGGATGGATGTTGCGCCACTGGCGAGGGAGAAGTGTGGAGGTGTAAACGAGAGGTGGTAGAAGGGGGGGTCTTGGTATTGGCTTGGTGGATGGAGGCGGAATCAAAGATGAGGGAGAAGGGTGGAGGTTCTCGAAGCAGATACTACTTTTAGTGGTCAGTAGTGGTGGAATTGGAGAAGTGAGAGAAGAGAGTGGAATATTGTACTTGGAGCAACTATTTCTCTTGGTGATGGATAAAGGATTAAAGGTGGTGCTGGAGATGAGTGGAAAGAGAACATGATAGTTTGTCTCTCTTTGAATTGACATTTTGCGGTAATATAATTGATTTGTTCGACGTGTCAAATTGAATGAATTATAATATTTTATATTGAATTTATAAACCAGTCCTACATTATGGGCCTTGAGCTAATTATAACCAAATAAAGTAAATCTTCATTTTTCACTGAGAAGGTGAAAATACATAATAAATATACAAATCTAATATTAAATATAATGTCAAATATAATTAATATGACAATCATTTTTACAATTACTAGCACAACTTGAGAGTCCGTGTCAATGCGCGGTAACAACAATATTCCCAATTGGTCAATGGTGCCCTCCCGTGCACCGACAACATTAGTACACTCGGTTGCTTCCTGTCTCCCGAGGGTAGTGTGCGACAACAATAGTAGTCTGTCTTTGCTCTCCGTCCCCATCATTTTGTAATCCGCAAAATAAAATACACTAGGGGACGGTGAAGGATGGGTCAATGAGCGAAGTCAGACTACTACTTGATGAGAATCACATTCAAGCGCGGTTTGTTGAACACTGGGGCCCGTACACATTTACTCTCGCAAGAGTCATTGATCGGATCGTCATCTGAACGATCTGAGTCTGCAGTCGCTTCTAGAGCGACGTTTGGATTATTTTATGTCTTTCTTTTATTTTTTAGCATTTTATTTAGTGAGATCAGACAATCATCGTTAGCCGACGCCACTATGGTGGGATAAAGGCTTGAGTGTTGTTGTTGTAGACAATCATCGTGTACAGTTGTCTAAAATAATTGTCCTAACCATGTTCTATTATAAATAGATTTGGAGGGGTGGTTTTAGAGCCATTGCAGATTTTGGAGAACCTTTCTTTCTGGAATCCGACGGTCTCTCGTGGTGCCGACTCCACAAAATCTCAAAGGTCTGACTCCTTTGTATGTTCCTTTGTATCCTTCCTTTTTCCTTGTGTTTTTAGCCTTGCCACCCCTCCTTCCACTCACAAAACCTCCAGCAGCTAGTTTCAAAGAGCCCTAAAACTGCAACTGCCCCTTCCACATTTCACTCCCACAACCTAATCTCCTCCCACAACCAGATCCCCACCAACTTCCCTTCTCCCAATTAGCCGCAGACCTAAAGTCCCTCATATCATTTACCAACACCCCCCACGCTCCCTGGACCTGCTGCAACCACATACTACCTCCCAACCCTTCCACAAGCCACGTCCAACCCCTCCAGCCCTCCAAAATCTTGGTTGAACCCCAAAACCCTTTCCTATTGAAATCTGTCTACAAAACAGCCTCTACCAGTCCTAAACTGTTACGATGATGCATCCGCCAACGCACACTAGCTCGCAGAAGTCAAAGGAGCGCATGTGGAAACCTCCTTAGTTAATGAGTGTAAGTAATTGGTATTAATTAATTAATTTGTATTAATTAATTAATATTAATTAAGTATTATTTTTATTGTCTTGTGAGCCCCCTCCTCCCTATATAAGGAGGAGGTATGAGAGTGTTTTAGGGATCTTTTGATCATTAGGGTTTGACTCTCATTTGAGAGAGGGGTCTTAGGAGGAACCAACCTCCTAGATAAGCTCGATCAGCCACATTGAACACCCGCCTCACCGCCATCTCCGTCTGTGTCACGCTCGATCAGCGAACGGAGATGCTCGCCAACATTTTGGCCATGGCGCAGCGCCTCCACGATAAGCTCGATCCACTCCGACCGCCAGATTCCGCACCGCCTCCGCAGATCCCGCAGCTCCCGCACCGCCAGCTTCCAGCGGATCCTGCACCGCCGATTCCAGCAGTTCCCGCCCCGCCCGATTCCAGCAGATCGCGTAGCTCCCGCACCGCAGATCCCGCAGATCCCGTACCGTCAGCTTCCCGCACTGCAGATCCCGCACCGTCGATTCCAGCAGTTCCCGCACCTCCCGATTCCAGCAGATCGCTCAGCTTTCGCACCGCCGATCCCGCAGATCCTGTACCGTCAGCTTCCAGCACCGCAGATCCCGCACCGCCTCCGGCAGCCCGATTCAACACGGCTTCTGCCCACCGCAGCTCCAGCACCGCCTCCAACCGCCAGCTCCAGCCCGCGTCGATTCCGACCGCAACACCAGAGGCCACGCCTCCGGCTCCCTCGTCCGCCAGATCCAGCCCGCGGCATCTCCTGTAACGGCAACGCGCGACCGCGACCGCCCCTCTCTGCGATCGTCATCTTCCTCCGTCGCATATTAATTAAGTGTTATTTTTATTGTTTATTGTCTTGTGAGCCCCCTCCTCACTATATAAGGAGGTATGAGAGTGTTTTAGGGATCTTTTGATCATTAGGGTTTGACTCTCATTTGAGAGAGGGGTCTTAGGAGGAACCAGCCTCCTAGATCTTGGCCGGAGTCCGCTCCGGATTGTATCTGTTTTCCCGTTTAATGCAAGCATGTCTCTTGATTTGTTCGATACTCCATCATAAACAGTCACCTACAACACTCATCCTCCTGAACAATTGCCACTGCCTCCTCGATCACCGCATTTTTTTTTGAATTAGATTGTCTATTCTTGTATGGATGCGCACCTATTTTAGTGCTATCGTTCTTGTGGCTATTCTTGATTTGCAGGATGTATTCGTTTGCGTATTTAATTAACAACCCTCAAATTGGAGAAAAGCCTAGTCAGTTTGCTTGCCTAAATTATTTGCATATTGCTTGTGTGCTAATTGTTAGTATTTTATGCTTTACTCCTATTTGTGATTTACTGTCAGATCATTCGTTGCACACATCATCCTAGGGTTAAGTAGAGTTTATTCCCCCGATGTTGCAATTAGGGATCATATAGTCTTTTGAGTCACTCTTTCATATCCCTACCCTGCGTCATTACTGCTGTCGCACATTACCGCGGGAGACGACGAGCAACCGAGTGTATTGATGATGCTAGGGTCCCCCTCCTGTGTGTGTGTATTTATATATATATATGTATGCGTGGATGGGGGAGAAGGCCTGAGATGTGAGGATGGGAATAGCCTGGGGAGAGGAAGACAATGGAGGTGTACCATGGGAGTATGCCGCGAGTTGTCATCCAGATGAAATATTTAGAATGGGTTTTAAAGAAGAAACGACAAGTTTTTAAAGCAAAATTGAAATGTATATAAAGGCAATGCTATTTTAAAAAATTCATAATATTTCTAAATATAAATTCATTTGAAAAAAAAACATGTTTGTTTAGGTTATATTTGGTTATGTAATGTTCTAATTATAACTTATTTTAAACATAGAAAATAAAAAGGTAGCGGCTGAATCATTTGGTTGGATAGCTGCAAAGAGGAACAAAAATAATTTGTTATTATTAAATAAATATATTTATTCATTGAGATTTATTTTATACGAGTAGTACCCCAGGCACTCACCACCCCATGTGAAAAATTTTGTTTCACCGAATCCAAAATGGAGGACAACAAGCGATGAGGGAACCATGTGTATGACTGCTCGTGTGTGTGTGTGTGTGTGTATATATAATATGTGCGTGTTTGTGTACTATGTTGCACCGACACCGACACGCGACACGACACGCGACTCGTCAATTCTCAAAAAATAGTAGTGCTTATGTTGAGGTACTCGTGTGCTTCAATGAAACTGGGTGGCAATAAGTTTCATTTTATTCTTTCTTAGCATACGCTCTATTGACAATTTTTTCTTACAGATGGACTGCAGACGGCAGAATGTGTTTTTAGCTGCTGTGCTGATCTGTGTTTAGTTCTTTCATTCCTTTGGTGGTGTTGATAACTATTATTTAAGGAGCAAACCACTGATAATCATGAATGAATTTTCTGAACCACCGCCACCTCCTGGTACAAAGATGCTGCCAACTACATCATATTCTGCCAATCCAAATCCACCTTTCCCGTTTCAGCACATGGCTTCTTCCAACACTGAACACACAGGATATCCTGGATTATCGAGAAGTCTTTTCCCTGTCAATCCATTGTATGCATCATCACCTTCTGTGCAGAACCTTTACCCACACTTTCAGACAGCTTCTCAGCATGCTTCTGTCCACGAACAATCACAATTTGCTCAGGTTGTGGCTACACAACGCTTTTCCTTTTCGAACAACATAGAAACTCAACCTAGCAATTCTTGCAATCAGAACATGAACCGAACAGTCAATGGCGCGGCTAATTCTCTTAGTCAATCATGTGGCCCTACACAATTCAACACTTGCATACCTGGTTCTGAATCTGGGGCATCAGATTGTAGTTTTACTTGTCCGGTAAATCCATGCAAGCCGTATAATCCATCAAGAATTGCTCGGCATGACATGGTGAACTCAACATGGCCTGGTGAAAACACTGTGGATCTGCATTCAATGGCCCAAGTTACTGCAGATAAGGGGGTAATTAAGCAAAGAGGGGATTCAGCTGGTAACGCCACATTTAAACATTTCTCCATCAGATTGACACAACTTATTTTTATTGCTGCTTACGCATTCTTTTATTTTCTGTGACAGAGAATAAATACTCCAGTTTGTCTGCTAGAAGCTCCAGTGACGTAGAATCTGCAGCCCAAGAAGCAGTTCTTCATGAGCAAGTATAACCTACCCATCCATAATGATTATTAGGGGTGTTAATTGTGTAATATTAAACTAGATATTATTGTGCTAATATTAAACTAGATATTATTGTGCTGCACAGGAAATTACAACTCAACAAGTCATACAGAATCAGAGGTTAGCCAATATTTGTTGTGTTTGTTCACATACATTTACATGGTGAAGAGATTCATTTTGGTGTTGTAACTATCTATTCTTGATTTCTTTCACTTTAGAATAGCTAAAGGAAACGGGACCACAGAGGATAGTCAAGATATTCTCTCGGGGCGGCATGATTCCAATGCATTAAAGGCGAGGAATTTGAATCATTTTCCTCAGTTTTATCTTTTTCTATATCTAGCTCCTTTTTAAATAATTCATGTACTCCCGTCTCAAGCATATTGCTAGAATTAATATTGCTTTTTTGCTGCTATAGGAACATTTATTGAAGATGACTAGTCAACATCGTGCAGAGATGTCAAGCAAACGCGGGAAATTTGTTCATCAAGAGAATAGTTTGTTTCCTGCTTTACTTGTTTTTTGATGAGAGCA
Source organism: Dactylorhiza incarnata (assembly GCA_033032865.1). Taxonomy (NCBI): domain Eukaryota; kingdom Viridiplantae; phylum Streptophyta; class Magnoliopsida; order Asparagales; family Orchidaceae; genus Dactylorhiza; species Dactylorhiza incarnata. Next base: position 3,820,843 of record JAWHQI010000265.1, read on the forward strand.
ATCATTTACCTTTAAATTCTAACAGTTCAATTTCTAGGGGCGCTTAACATGTGTGAAAATGCTGTTATTATATACATTTGAAGGATGTTATCTGTTATGCTGATTAAATATCAACATTGCTTCTATGAAATAGTGCAAAACTTCAGTCAATTTCTCTTTTTGATAACATCTTAAACAAAAATGCTGCCATCTAGGAGGTGATGTGATGGAGATCAATCTCGACAATTTATGGGATTGATGATTTTTGGAATACCGGATTGGCGATCGGAGACTGTCGCCGCGATTTGTCATATTTTTATGTATTTGATTTTTAATTTTTGTACTTGCATTTAAAGGTTTACGTTAAGTTATTCGATCGTGCGTTTAAGGCCGTCACTTAACCTAAATCTCCCCCTTTATATCCCATCCGGCTAGGGTGATGGGGGATCGTGAGTTCACGGTTCTTCCTGAGAAGCGCGGATCGATCCTCTACCCTCGGTGCGACGCTGAGATCTCCCTGCGGTGTTGAAGCCGTGGGTCCTGCCTTTGAGGGTGCCGGCACCCTCGTTCGCCGTCTCCCTTGCCGCTGTCGTCCAGTTCTGAGCCCGTTGTTGTTTTCCCCGTCCTCCCAGACACCGAAAACCGCCCTTCCTACAACAACCAAGCCTTTACTTTCATCCAGACCATCTCTCAGCCCTCTGACGACTCCAGGCCCGCTCACGACTTCCATTTTTGACCTCGCAGGAATCTTCTGTTACTTCCGACGACCCCACCTCACCCAACTGCCGCTTCTCTCCCTCCCTCAACCCTCTTCCAGCCTACTAAGCCCTGACTGGCCTCCCGCCTCCTTGTCCCAGCACCCTGCCGACTACCCAACCCTTGCAGTCCCCCCATCCAGTCACCAAACACCCCCTCTAAGCCTTCCCGACCCCTCCAACCCTTATACCCCCTATTTGAGCCCTCCTCACAGCCACCCCACCTTAAGTCGAGCTCGCTCTTCGCTCCGACAGGCCCCACAACAACTTTCTCCTTTTGGAGCTGCTCGGTCACCACCATATCCTTTCCTTCACCTCCGACAATGATTACTTGGTGAGCTCTTACTTCCAATTTTCATTTCTTCGCATTGTACGGGTGCCTTTATTACTAGAAATTTTATGCTCTAATATAATCAGACTATTTCACTTTCACTAGACGTGCATTCTTATTCGTTTGTCATTTAATTTCAGTGCACTCTCATTTAGTTGCAATTATTATCTGCTTACTTAAATTGCGATGTTTGTGATCAATTGTGGCGCCTGCCCGAGATTTTTAAAATTAATATTGTGTTATTAAATGTACGTCAGACATACTTGCAAGATTGAATCATTTACTAACATCGCATTAGAGTTTAGGGTTAGCCTCCGTAGATTCATCAGATTGTGTGTGCATTTGTTCACATCTTCATTCTAGGGTTTGTCGTGGTTAAATTTCATTCGCCAAGGTTGTCTGCATTGCATCTTGTAGAGAATTGGAAAAAGGGTTAATGCTCCCAATAGGAGACCCCATATATATATATATTCATAACCCTCATATTTACAAAATAATCATTCACATAATTACAGGATAAATATAAATCCAATACTCCCCCTCAAGCTGGTGCAAAGATGTCAATCATGCCCAGCTTGGAAATGATCAAATCAGACCGAGTAGGGCCAAGAGCTTTAGTGAAGGCATCAGCAACCTGGTCAGCCGAGGGGACAAAAGTAGGAAGAACAGTCCCAGTGCGAACGTGGTCCCTCAGAAAATGAACATCCATCTCGATGTGCTTGGTGCGCTCATGGAGCATCGAATCCTGAGTAAGAAGGAGAACTGACTTATTGTCACAGTAGAGGGTCGAGACAGCGATGAGAGCTAGCTCAAGATCAGTCAACAGCGATCGAAGCCAAACCAATTCAGTAACACCATGTGCCATGACACGATACTCTGACTCAGCCGACGAGCGAGATACGATAGGTTGTTTCTTACTCCGCCATGACACAAGATGATCACCATGAAAAACACAAAGACCAGAAGTGGAGCGCCGATCAGTCAAAGAGCCAGCAAAATCTGCATCAGTGAAGCAGGAGAGAGTAGAGGCACTATCCGCCCGATAAAACAGTCCGAGGCCAGGAGCACGCTTAAGATAACGAAGGACACGTCGAGCCGCCTCGAGGTGAGAGGTCCTGGGAGAGTGCATAAACTGACTCAAAACGCCCACAGAGAAGCTGATGTCTGGCCTGGTATTGGTCAAGTATATCAGGCGGCCAACAAGCCGCTGGTACTGAGAGGGGTCTGGTAGAGGATCACCAGATTCAGCATAAAGGCGGTGGTTAGTATCCATATGAGTACTCGCAGGGCGACATCCAAGTAGACCTGTATCCCGAAGAAGATCTAATATGTACTTGCGCTGCGAGATAGAGATACTTTGCCGTGAACTAGCAACTTCAATCCCAAGAAAATAACGGAGAGGCCCAAGGTCTTTCACCTCAAAGACAGAGCGGAGCGTAGCTTTCACCTCAGATATGCCGGAGGCGTCATCCCCGGTGAGAATAATATCATCCACATAGACCAAGATAATGGCACGACGGTCCTCTGGAGTGACACGAATGAAGCAAGTGTGGTCTGCACAGCACTGAGTGAAGTCGTACTGAAGAATAACGGAGCTGAACCGTTCAAACCAGGCGCACGGGGACTACTTTAGGCCGTATAGGGATTTGTGAAGCCGGCAGACTCTCCCCGAATACTCCCCCTTAAGGGCAAACCCCGGAAGAAGAGCCATATAGACTTCTTCCTTGAGATCGCCGTGCAGGAATGCATTTTAACATCGAGCTGAAAGAGCGGCCACGCCCGAGAGGCCGCAAGGGAGAGAAGAAGACGGACACTGGTCAACTTCGCCACGGGAGCAAAGGTGGCACCAAACTCGTCCGGAGCCTGAGTAAAACCCTTGGCCACCAAACGGGCCTTGTAACGGTCAATGTTACCATCAGCAGAGTACTTCACAGTGTAGACCCATTTACACCCAACTGTGCGTTTCCCAGGAGGGAGAGGAACCAGAGACCATGTCCCAGTGCGGTGGAGAGCAGACATCTCCTCCTGCATGGCCTGAACCCACCGGGGGTCAAGAAGAGCCTCAACAGTCGAAGTAGGAAGACGAACAGAATCAGCAGCAGCCACAAAAGCCTGGTAAGAGGGCGAGAAATGCTGGTAGGTAACAACGCTAGCCAGCGGGTGCTCAGTAACGGGGGGGGGGGGGGGGGGGGGGGGCGAACACACGTACGCTTGCCCTTACGTAGGGCAATAGGTAAGTCTGCAGAAGAAGGAGAGAGAAGAGGCTCCACGGAGGTACCTGCGACCGTAGGAAACTGCTGATCCGGGACTGGAGGAGAAGTGGGTGTACGCTGGCGACGGGAGTAAGTCAACAGGACAGGCGGGGCAGGAGGCGAGGCAATGACTGGTGATGGTAGGACGACTGGGAGAGGTTGCACGATAGTCGAAACCTCAGGGGAAGACAAATCCACGGCAGAGAAGAAGGGAACCTCCTCATGGAAAGTCACATCCATGGAGTAAATAACACGGTGCAACTGAGGGTCATAGCAGCGATAACCCTTAGTGGTAGTGGAGTACCCGAGAAAGAGACAACGGATGGCCTTGTCATCAAGTTTAGTCCGAGAAGGTCGACGATCTTGGACAAAACACACACAACCAAAGACCCGGAGAGGAATAGGAAAGGCGGAGACTGAAGGATAAATGAGGCTGTAGGGGGTAACTCCACCAAGAGGACGAGAAGGAGTCCTATTAATAAGAAAAGTGGCGGTGAGAAGAGAAGAGCTCCAATAGGGCTTAGGGACATTCATTCCCCGAAGAAGGCAACGAACCGAGTCTAGGAGGTGGCGGTTTTTGCGTTCGGCCACTCCATTCTGCTCAGGGGTACCCGCACAAGAAAATTGATGAAGGGTGCCCGCATTCCGAAGAAAAAGATCAAAGGAACGAGAAGTATACTCTCCGCCGTTGTCAGAGCGGATGATATGGACAGACGTGCCGTGCTGAGTCTGTATCATGCGAGAAAACTGAGAATAAACCGACAGGACCTCAGATTTATGTTTTAGAAGATAAACCCATAAGCATCTAGAATAGTCATCAATAAAAGTCACAAAATAAGAAAAACCATCAAACGATACAACAGGGGCAGGACCCCACACATCAGAATGAACCAACTCAAAAGCAGAAGTAGCACGGCTAACAGAAGACACATATGTGCTACGGGTATGTTTCGAAAGCTCACAGACATCACAATGAAAAGGAAAAACAAAAGATACATCAGGACAAACAGATAATATCCGTTGAGGGCTAGCATGGCCAAGACGAGCATGCCAAAGCGAGCTGGATGACGAAACATGTGAAGCAGCAGAAGGAATAGGTGGGCAGGCGGCAGTGGAAGCAGCAATGGGAGGAGGGAGATCCAGGTAGTACATCCCACTCTTCTCATATCCTGTACCAATAGTCCTCCCGGATCTCAGGTCCTGAAAAACACAGCGATCAGAAAAGAAGGTTACTGAGCAGTTTAAAGCACGAGTAATACTACTAACAGAAAGTAAATTGAGAGCCAACTGAGGGACAAGAAGGACAGAGTCAAGGGAGAAAGAGGAAGAAAGAGAGACGGTTCCCCGGCTGAGGACGGGGGTGATCGATCCATCAGCGAGGCGCACATCCCGGTGAGAGCAGGTGACAACCTGAAGAAGATGAGAGGACATACCAGTCATATGATCGGTTGCACCAGAATCAATCACCCAGGGTGACGCATCCTGATCAACCGTGGTCACGGAGCAAGCAAACGGGATACTTGAGGAGACAGTGGAAGCCGAGGCAACGGTAGAGGACTGAGCCTGCTGAAACTGCTGAAACTGCTGAAACTGCTGAAACTGGGCCAGCATGTGACTGATGTCCTTGGAATCCATAAAGCCAGGAAACAACAAGATCCCTCCCGCAAAGGAGATCGGGGATCAAAGAAGGCGGAAGAAGCAGCGGACGGCTGCAAAGAAGGCGGAAGAAGCAGCGGACGGCTGCAAAGAAGTCGGAAGAAGCAGCAGACGGCTGCGGGCGGCTTCACATGCTTCGACGAGAGAAGCAGCGGATGGCTTCACAGGCGGGAGAAGCAGCGGACGGCTGCAAAGAAGGCGGAAGAAGCGGGAAAGGGAGACGCGCACGGAGAAGAAATCGGGCGCTCGAACCGCTGGAGGGAAGACGCGGGAAACGCTCGAACTGCTGGAATGCGGGTCCACGGGGAAGGAGGACGCATGCGCGCGAGGCGCGCGATCACATGAGTCTGCGATGGAAAAGCAATCGCAGAGGGGGGCGCTCGAATCGACGGAACGAATCGACGGAATGCTCGATCGGCGGAATGCGCGATGCAGGAACGACGATCGGGCTTTGCCGAAGACGCAAGGAGCGGCGGAAACCTATATTCGTAACCCTCATATTTACAAAATAACCATTCACATAATTACAGGATAAATATAAATCCAATACATCTAGGGTTAGGACATCGTGTGTCCGTCTTCTATAGATTTGTAATATGTCATGAACTCATTATGTAGTTTTGAACTCATTAAACTCATTTTCTAGTTTAAGTTCTAACGAGGTATTGAAAGACTATTGAAATGCCTATATGATTTTTACAATATCCGACAACAAAACTTGCAATAAATAATAAAGATTATAAATAATATCACAAAACAAGCCACATCCAAGTAGAATTTCAAACAAGGAAACTAGTATAAGTGCACATGCAAGAGTGCAAAATAACAAATACATAGACAAAGACAACTCGGCAAGTCATATGATGCCTTAGCGCAACGATTGCATGATCGCTGTAATCTGCGAATAAACTTATAATGATCACTGGATAGAAGGCTCGAAGGATGTTAAATGAGAAATCTGAGGGGGTAATCTCTGGTAAAATCTGGGAACAGGAATCAGTACGGGAAGTAATTTCGGTACTCGTAAATGCTTCCTGGAATTGATTCTGGACTGCAACTGGGAATAATTGGGAAACCAGCAGTGTTATAGTAGTTTTGGGGATAGGGGGAGGCTCCGCTGAGGGTAAAGGAGTGGCTGGGAGTTTCGATTGGGTTCCAGGAGGGGTGGGATGTAAGTTGGAGAGACGGGGAGTGGTGTAATTGCTTTGAAAACGTGGAGGGGGTGGGGGCCTGCAGGAAATTCTTGGCAGGTGGATTTGGGGAGTATCTGGGATGGTAGGAGGGAAAATAGTAGTCAGGGGAAGATAGTAGTGGAATATGATAGTTATGAGTGGGTGGGGGTGGCTTTGGGTAGTGGGGTGAGTGGTTAATGGGTAATAAGGTAGTTATAGGATGTGGTGAAGGTAGTTATGGTAGTGGATGGTAGTTAACGAGTAGTTGCATTAGTTAGGGGGGATAGTAGAGAAGTGGTTTGGTGGAGGGATGGCTGACCAAGTGGTGGTGTCTGCCGATGTGGGAGGGCTGGTGGTGGTGGCTGACAAGGGGAAAGGAGGGGGGCCTGCCATGGAGGGAGAGGGGGGGGGGGGGGGGATTTTAAACGCTGGACCTAGTTTCTGTTTCGGCACCGGGTGACAAAAGACTGAATTTACCTCAACCTTTTGATCCTTGTAAATGAAGCCCCCTATCATCATGATGGCCTACAAAATCATTAATTAAAGTCACTAATTTTTTAAATACAAAAAATACAAAAATAATTGAAATTCCTAGGTTGATGATCCCCTCCAAATGAATTGTCCCGATCACCACTTTCTTGTTCGTGCGTGTAGACCTACACGGGTCGTGTGGCAATCTCCCCATCAGGAGAATTGTGGAAATTTATATCTTACATTTTCTATACTTTGTTCTAATGAAGGGGAAATGTAACTATGATCACGATCAAAACAATATGAGGAGAAGGATAAATAAATAACATGATGGTTATGCACAATTTTACTGGAAACCAGTTTGTAGTGTCACAATATTGTGCTGTTCAGAGATGGTTCTCGTGGAAATATCTCTCTCGGATACTGGTATAAGAAAATACATGTTTCTAGATGGATCTGTATTCCTAAGATATTGCAGAGTAGCATTCTATGTTAAAGAGAGCTGTGGAGTGAACCTGAGAGGTTAACAATTTTCTCCTGTCGGAAAAGGTTTAGTTAGCTTAATAAAACTAGGGGCTCAATTTCTCTAAACTGAAGCTCCCAATTCCAAAGCTTTGCATTTAGCCATGTGCAGTATATTCTCTTTTTGAAATTTATGAACGCTCATCTGGATTCAATTGCTTATTGTTAAAATACTAGTTATAATCATTTCATTAGCACGTCTTATCAATTTTGGAATGACTGAGCCTACATTTAAAAGCTAGATGTGTCAGTGTGATTAAGGAAAAGATGTTCTGAAATGTGCGCTACAGAATGTGCGATGCTATGCTAAGATGTTAGGTCAAGAAAGGTTGCTAAACTTAGCATTTGGTATCTATAATATTGCTTGATTTTACTTTGATGTTTACTGAATTCTGATATAATAATTTAGATGACAAATTCAGAAATCTCAAACTTGATTACTTTGGATAGGAAGAACTAACTGATGTACCAAAATCAATGTAGGACACACCACTACCAAAATAAGTGTAAATTAAAAATTATGTTATTTTATTGTCTTTATTTCTGTATCAAGGAAATTTTGGTTGTAAATTTATCTATTTGATATCATGTCTTATTTAAGATGCATGTTGTGTTGCCTATGTGGTGACCCAAGTCTATTGCCCAATGGTTTATGCGGTTGGATGAAATTGGCTCTCCAAAATTAGAATTTAGGTGTCAATTTCAATTCCATAGTTTGTCTCCAAAATCAAAGAAGAAATTGGAAACTGAATACCACAGAATTCAAATTTTTTTCCACGTAATTCCTTTATGGAGATGTCAGAATTAGGCAATTCCAAAAATGCGAACTCCACCCGAAAGAAAAATGTAATTTTCTCAAATCCCACAACTGTCTCTAATCTCACAACTCTCCAGCATTGCAACTCTCCTACATCGTAGCTCTCTCAAATCTCACAACCCTACCTGACAATTCCTCTGACTTCTTTAGTTGCCGCTGTACCCTAGTCTGTTGTCGATTAACTCCTCCCCACAAGCGACAATGGTGTCAATTTGAGATGCAAGTTCTCAGAATCCTGTCGATCTCGTTCCTTCTTCTTGTTTTAAAAGTACCTTACCTTGCTGTTTTTCATTTCTTCATTCTGAAAATAACTTACCTTGCAAATTGTTTTTATCACAGAGAAATAAGAATTTATTACAAATCCTAACTATACTCTGAATTTTATTCTTACAATAGGACAATAAAATAAACAATTTCATTTTTGCATACTCATTTCTGCTGCGTTAATGAACAACAAAAGCGATTTCGGACCAATTCCAATTTATACCAAGAATTGGAATTAGTCCCAATTCCTGAATCAAATTTCAATTCCGTCTAAACCGAATGAACCTTAAGTTTGAGTATGTAATTATGTCTATATTTTTGTATGAGATAATATTTAAGCTAAGTCCAATATAGCCGTTCATTGAGCTCTTCCTTGTTAAAAGCTGAACCATATCTCTAGTTCCACTCAATCTAGTTACCACGTTTTAATATTTCCACCATGACTTCCTGGCTCGATCTCCAAATTGAGTAAACATTTTTTCCTGCTTTCCATACCTAAAACTTCCATATTTATCAATCTTCTAATTTAGCTTTTATGCCCCTCAAATATTTTTTTATAAAGGAGCAATTATTTTTGCAATCATAATCCACTTTTGCACCCAAACTATCTTCAGTTCATCTCATACTTAATGATAACTAAGATTGCCACATTAGTATGCCATGAACATTCTCCCTTACATATTCCGAACCTTTTGGCTATTATTTTTTTTATCAAAATTAGTTACCTATTCCACCTTCACAGTCTTTAAGTGCCAACATGACCTTTCCTCTTCATCCCTTGGCCCTCCACCTTCCCAAAACCAGCCTTGCTTTATATAGCTTTTCCTCTCCCACCCAAAACCAGCACTCTTCATCCCTTGGGCTACTCCTCATACTGGGCTATAACTATGATAGTATGTTTGAAAAATGATCAAACATGAAATATTCAATGAATTGAATTCCGTTTTTTTCCTTTCACTATTTTGTGAGTTTTCACAATCTTCTTTATCTAGTAAAGAACCTCTAGAGTGAGTGTGAGAGCAACCATTGGTAATGGACCTCCAAGAAAGGAACAAAATCATCTCGACGAAGGCCTGCTCATGGTGATAGAGTTCAGTTAGAAGAACAAAGTGGTGAACAACCATCCTTTGAAATCCTACCTGTTGTTATCTTGGTTGCTTTGGTATCTTGCTTAATTTGTTTAAGATCTTCTAATATATATTTTGTGTAATTTTACTTTCGCCTTTGAATGAGTTGATATACATCTTTTTAAGGCTTTCTAGATGAATCCTGTGATTTTTGTCTTATATCATATTCATGTTTGATATAAGAGCAAGTCTTTTTGGAGATCTTTTGTGTGATTTATTGAAATCTATTTTCTGTTTGCAGTTGCATGTGTTGCTATATTTGTTTTTAAATTTTTGTAAAGATATTAAATTAATCTAATATAACAATTTTAATGATCTAGACTTATTGTCTAATCATCAAAAAATTTGTATGAAATTTTAAATCATTTAGACTCCTGCAAAAGATCACTTTAACTTAAATAATTTGTGTATGCATTGCCTATTTTTATTTTCCCGTAGTTTTAAGTAACCCTAACTTATTGATTATTTATTTATTTATTTTAGCCATAACTTTTTGATTACTGCCTAAATTTAGAAATTTAAAGTTTGTGGTTTCATAACTAACGACTGGATCCATAACACCACATGTCTCTAAGACTCTTTGGTGATGTTTTTAGTTCACCTCACCAGAGAAATGAAATTGTTTTGGTAACCACCATTTTGGAGCTCCGGTAAGGTAGGAAAGGCCAAACAATTAATTTTGAACTCCATTTCCCATCGAAGGCATGTATCTCCATTTCTCGCCAGACTTTTATTTTGGGCGTTGTTATTAGCAAACCACGTTTCGCTATTACCATATCATGACTATTAGCAAACTATCTAGTTTGAAAATGACTATAAACAAACTTTTTTATTATTAGCAAACCATCAAGAAAATTTAAAAAATTAAATTTTTCTAGAACTAATAATAGTAACTGTGTTCTTCATGGTAAGGATCTAAACTAATCAATTTATCATTTTTCTGCCTTCCCAAAAACCATAAGCATACATGTGGAGATCACCTCAATGCCATATTCATTGAATAAACAACAAACAATGCAGTCGATCTCTAGCATAACCTAATGAAAACCTAAAGCTTTTTGCAGCCGGCCTACAACAATGGCAGTCAGCCTACTGAAATTTTTGAGATAGGAAAAGCACTCCAAACATTGCAGTCGGCGTAAAGCCCTCCAAACACAAAATTTGACGGCAAAAACGGAATATAGAATGAGCAACAACCTTGGTTTAGAAGACCTGTTCCGATTTTTGTTATGACATAGCTCGTTCAAATCAGAATATAGAATGAGATATAACATTACCTGCTCGCAAAGATGAGAGGAGAGGGGAGCAGTCAGCGGTCGAAGGTTTTGATGAAACCCTCGAGAGCAGTCAGTGTGGAAAGTGTGACGTGTGCCAGAAGAAGTTGAAACTGGCCCAGATAGTCGTCCACGGATCCTGTCTGGCGTAGTGTTGTGAGGGCACCCAGGGGGTTGCTGCGGATGGGAGGGCCGAAGCGCAGGTTGCAAAATCGCTTGAAGTCGTCCCACGTTAGGCCCGACTGATCAGTGAGGAGACGAGTGGCCCAAAGCAAGGCCGAGTCAAGAAGGTGGAAGGAGGCCAAAGGGAGCCGTTCAGCTGCCGGAGTTTGTTGATGGCCAAAGAATTGTTCGCACCTGGTGAGCCAGCCCAAGGGATCAGTTTTCCCATCGTATGTGGGGAATTCCAAACGAGTATAACGTGGCAGAATATCCGCTTCAGGGCGTAAAAGGGTCTGTGGTGGTGGCTCATGGCGAATGAGCGGCGGTGGCGGAACTTGACTGCTGCTGGCGTGATCCGTGGGTGGAGTAGTAACAACGGGAAGGGAGGTGGTCAGCTCATTAAGTCTGGCAGTGATAGTGGCCATGTCGTCCCGATGCCGTGTTTCGGTGTCCCGAAAGCGTGCTTCCATGGCGGTCATAACCTTCTGCAGCACGTCCTGGAGAGCCGCCGTAAAATCTTGCGAGTCTCCCATATTGTGGATGGAGTTAGCACGGGATAAGGAGCGGGTGACGGGACGACTAGATTGCTCGGAGGCGGCTATTTGGGAGGTGCCGCGAGATCCACGCCGCTTTCCAATGATGGACAAATTACTCTAATAGCCGAAATAATGCTCCCAAGGTGGCCCTAGTTGGAATTAAGTATGTGGTCCCGCGTGACTGGTGCAGCGGTCAGACGGAAATAATTTCCCTGAACCGGATGGGGCGTGATTGGAGCGGCTCAGTTGGAAAGATTAAACGGTGCGCTGCGACGGAAGACCGCAGATGTGCAGGGGAACGTCGATCGCCTGACACCGGGGAACAACGTCAACGCTGCTAGAGGAATCGTCGAGCGCTGCTGCTGCTGGAATCGCTGCGCGGAATGGGGGACTCGTCGGGCGTTGCTGCTGGAATCGACGCAAGGAGCTCGCATGGTTTTCGATCGGAAATGACATACCTGGAGAAGACGATCGCCCGGAATCGACTCAAGGATCCCGCGGGATTAGGTCGATGCAATCAAGGAGACGAGGACGCCGCGGGCATCGATCGATTACGATCAGTGGCTGCGTCGATTTCGTCGGATCTGTGGCTGACGCAAAAAAGTGCGCCCGGATTGCCGCTCGAACAGGGTGTGACTGACGACAATGAAAACGTGATGTCGTAGGGCTGCGTCGAACCTGGCTCTGATACCAAGTTGTTACAGACCGACTCGGAGGTCGACGGAAGAGTAGCCGGAGGTGGAGAAGACGGAGGCGGAGATACTACGGAGCCTTGACCCCGGCTGCCTAAGCGGGGCGTGCTCGAGAGAGAGAGCTTCCAAGATCTCTTTAGGGTTTGGGAAATAGACTTTATTTCTTCCCCCGATACAAGACCCACTAGGTCCTTTAAATAGGACTTACAATCGACACCGAAAAGGAAATAATACTAAAAGAAATATCGACAATCTTGGACACACGACTAAAAAGGACACGACACAAATTATGCGTCATATAAGGACGCGACTCTAATGACATAATAAATGCATATATGGAAATTAATAATAATAATAAGACCCATAACATATCTCTTTTGTTGTTAGCCTTGTGAGTCAATTTATGCACAATTCTAAAGTTTATCATTATGAAGCCGTTTTGAGAATCCTTAAGTTTCTTAAGAGTTAAGAAAGCTTTCGAAAAGGGGATTCTCTATAAGAACCATCGACATTTAGATGTGCATGAATTTTGTAATGTTGATTGGGCTGGATCTACTACTAACAAAAGGTCTAATAGTGGGTGTGTGGTGGGGCGCAACCTTGTATTTGGAAGAGTAAGAAGCGTAGTGTGGTTGTCAAATCCTCTACTGAGGCTGAATATAAAGCTATGACCTTGACTACTTGTGAGCTTATGTGGTTGAAAGCTATTTTTGGGAGAATTAAAGTTTCCTGTCCATGAATCACGCCCCTTTTTTGTGACAATCCGTCCGCCTTTCACATAGCTCTAATCCAATCTTTCATGAGTTAAGTAAACACGTTGAAATTCATTGTCTTTTTATAGAGAGAAGATTCAAGCTAAAGTTATATCCACTCACTATGTTCTTTCTAATGCACAATTAACATATATGTTTATTGAAGCGGTGTCTGGTCAGACAATGTTGACATCGATCATGTGCAGTTAATGATCTTGTAAACAACATTAGTCATGTTAGGGCTGTAAATAAAACTTGTATTTGGAAGAGTAAGAAACATAATGTGGTTGTCAAATCCTCTACTGAGACTGAATATAGAGCTATGACCTTGACCACTTGTGATCTTATGTGGTCGAAAGCTATTTTTGGGAGAATTAAATTTCCCTGTCCAGGAATCACTCCCCTTTATTGTGACAATCCGTCCGCCTTTCACATAGCATATAATCCTATCTTTCATGAGTTAAGTAAACACATTGAAATTGATTGTCATTTTATGGAGAGAAATCCAAGCTAAAGCTATATCCACTCACTATGTTCCTTCCCCAATTAACAGATAACATATATGTTTACTGAAGCGGTGTCAGGTTAGAACCTCCATAGAAATTCATTACATTTCCATATTTATATATATATATATCTACAATATTATAAGGGAAAAGTTGCCTTTGGTGAAACATTCAAAATTGCCAAATATAGCCTTATTGTTTTCATTTAATGTCTTGACATATATTATAATCTATTTCAAATAAAATAAAATACAATGCTCATTTAAGTAATTACACTGTATCCCCAAATTAAAAGTAATGATGAAAATCCATAAAATTGAAAAAAAAAAATTAGTAGAGCAACTATACCTACTATGGTAGGCTGTCATTAGGCATGCCAACTTTATTTAAGTTTATTTGGAAAAGTAATGATGGAAACCCATCAATTTGACTTGGAAAAGTATTGATGGAAAATTAATGATATATGAATCATCATAAGTTTTTTTTAAACAAAAATTGAATAATGGTGTTTAACTATTTTCCGCATTAATTAATTAATAGTGTTTTTTATTTTAAACTGCGTTAATAAATTGATAGGGGCGGAGCCCCGTGCCTATCGCGGTCGAGGTACTGTCACGGTTGGGGTACAGTCGCGGTTGGCCGTAGGGGCGAAGCCCCGTGCCTGTCACTCGTGTGTGTGTGTGTGTGTGTGTATATATATAAAGTCAGCAGCCAACTCAAGCAATTTTGACATCAATCATGTGCAGTTAATGATCTTGTAAACAACATTAGTCATGTTAGGGCCGTAAATAAAACCTTTTTTTTCACATTAGATAAGTAATTGATGGGTTTAAGAATGTGGACAAACGTGAGTTATGTTCCCTATCTCAAAATCTGAATGTAGTTTACCTTATCTCCTTCCAGTTGATATATTTTGTTTGTTGGAAAGATTTTTGCGAGCTGACCTGACATTTCATTGCTTATCATATTACTTGTTATTGGTTTCGTCCTTGATATTAAAAACTTATATCATGGCTCTAAACTCTTATATTATGTAGGTAATGGTGAAATTGGCAATGGATATGGTGTACCCGGTGGCGGTGCATATTATGCTGCAAGAACCTTAAACATCCAAACCGGTTAGCTCCTTGTTACTAAATATTCTCTCTAAACAGTATATGCATTGGGAGGTTCAGTAAGAAAGCTATTTTGGGGAGAATTAAATTTTCCTGTCCATGAATCACACCCCTTTATTGTGACAATCCGCCTGCCTTTCACATAGCATCTAATCCTATCTTTCATGAGTGATGTAAACACATTGAAATTGATTATCATTTTATAGAGAGAAGATTCATGCTAAAGCTACATCCACTCACTATGTTCCTTCTAATGCACAATTAACAGAAATGTTTACTGAAGCGGTGTCTGGTCAGAACCTTCATAGAAGTTCGTTACACCTCTCTCTCTCTATATATATACGAGCATCTTCGCACGGGCTACGCGCCTACGCCTATGCTCGATGCTCTCGGGCGGCCTTCGGCCCGCATAAAGTCCGTGCGAAGATGCTCGCATGGGCTTCGCCCGTGCTCGCTGACTCTTAGCGGGCTGCGCCCGCATTCGACAGTACCCGGCCGGCGACGGCGGGCTTCGCCCGCAACATATACATATAAGTACTCAAAATGACCGTAAAAAAATATACATCAATATTTTATGATTATTTTTTTTCAAAAACATTTATATTTCAACAAAAAATCATTTTAAAGTGAGCCATTATATTTTGAAATTAGTTTTGTAGGCCTAATGATAACCTACCATTGTAGGTTTAGGAGATCTACTAAAAACTTTTGGATATTATGTATTTCCATTATTATTTTTATTATAGGAATTTTGTGTAATTACACAAATAGTCATTATATTTTATGAATTTCCATTTTTTTTATAATATATGTTAAGTCATTGGAGTAAAAGAATGGGGCTATATTTGGCAATTTTGAATGTTGCACCAAAGACAACTTCTTCTATATAGTAGTTGAAGATATATATATATATAAACTCTGCAGCCTACTCAAGCAATGTTGACATCGATCATGTGGAGTTAATGATCTTGTAAACAACATTAGTCATGTTAGGGCCGTAAATAAATTTTTTTTTCACATTAGATAATTAATTGATGGGTTTAAGAATGTGGACAAATGTGAGTTATGTTTCCTATCTCAAAATCTGAATGTAGTTTACCTTATCTCCTTCCAGTTGATATATTTTGCTTGGAAAGATTTTTGCGAGCTGACCTGACTTTTCATAGCTTATCATATTACTTCTTATTGGTTTATTTCTTGATGTTAAAACTTATATCATCACTCTAAACTCCTATATTATGTAGGTAATGGTGAGATTGGCAATGGATATGGTGTACCCGGTGGCGGTGCATATTATGCTGCAAGAACCTTAAACATCCAAACCGGTTAGTTCCATGTTGCTAAATACTCTCTAAACAGTTTATGCATTGGGAGGTATCCAGTAACTTTTTTTGGTTTTTCACAAGCAGAAGCCAAAGATGAAAATAATGAACCAAGCATGGCATCTTTAAAGTACGCCCGAAAAGAGTTGCCTGAATATCTTAGGCAGAGACTGAAAGAGAGGGGTATTCTCAGTGATGAAAAGGCAAATGTTGAACCAGCAACAATTGAAAGTGCACGTTTATTCCTTCTCTGGTTTAAATTTGCTGGTTATATTTGTTCATGCTTTTATTTCTTTTGTTTGTTGTTTGTTTCCACTATTTTTTGTGAGATATTGTTGAGTATATTTTTCTCATTTATCTTATGTTATTTATGAAGGGGAGCCTTGGCGCACCGGTTGAGGTGTTGCCGTGTGACCTCACGGCCTTGAGGTCACGGGTTCGAGTCCTCGAAGCAGTCTCTTGCAAAAATGCAGGGTAAGGTTTGCCTACATTTCACCCTTGTGGTGGGACCCTTCCCCAGTCCCTCGCTGTGCGGGGATGCTTTGTGCACCGGGCTGCCTTATTTTATGTTATTTATCATAACCATCACCATATCTTATTATCAACTATTTAGCTATGTTTTGATGGGAGTTTTTTCCATTTGTTCTAACAATAATTTGAACATGTGTTAACTTCAGTATAAATAAATTTTTTTTGCACAACTTTTAGCCTTTTTACCTTTGTTTTTTTCCTTTCCATTCTTTTCAACTGAATTCTTATCCGTATGTTATTATGCATCATCTTTTTATTGCACGAGCCCAACCAATCAAATCAGTTTGTGCATAATCTTGTCATGAATTGTTGTTACTGCTGCATTCTCTAATATGATAATTTCTCACTATGCTATTTATAATTTTAGCTGGCCCCTATCTTAACATTACCATCATCCACTTGCATTGATTGTTTGTGATTTCCCTATTTCTGAACACTTGATCTATAGCATGGCCCCTATTTTAATTCTTAACATTACCTTCACCCCACTTGCATTGATTGTTTGTGATTTCCCTATTTCTGAACACTTGATCTATAGCATGGCCTAGTACTGATTCTTTGTAATATATATTCTTCTTTTGTCTTTATGATTTTTTTTCTTATCAAATTATACTGTATATGTGCCTTTTCATTTTGACCACTCTCCATTTTCACAATCGAACTTTGAATGAACCAACTTCTCTCGCATATATCGCCATTTTATTAAAACATCACCATTATTTTTATGTCCACCAAAATATTAAGTAATCTTTTCTTCAATTATCCCAAGTTTCCTATCTTTTATTTTAACTTTTATAAAATTTAAATCTAGTTCATATAGTGTGAGTATCATCTGAAAAGCTATGGAGCACCGATTCTTCCCTTAGGGTCGCGTTCACATGTTGCGTTTGTTTTTTGTACAAGTACGTTCTAGTTACACGACATATCGCTCTACATATGGTGATATGAGTTTGATTTTCTTAAGTAATCAAAGCTGGCTCCAGGTCTTTTAGGAAAGAAAAGATTGCGACCCTCCAATAAACGCAACTAGGAGTGTTTGTTTCTTATAGAAAACAAATTGCTCTAGGTTTAAGTTTCTTCTTTATCGTTAAAATTATGGAGAATTTGACTTAAGTTAGTTGTGCTTATTTATTATATGTATCGAAGGATTAGATTTTTTAAGTTGGTTGTACTTGTGCCGTGTAATATGAATTGGTCTATGTTGTATGCCATTCTATCTTTTTAAACTTTTTCTTGGATATGTATATATATTAATTTTAAGTATGCAGTACCCCGACGTACCCATATCCTTATATTTGGTTTTTTCTTGTTGGTGTTCCAAATACATATCGTACCCTTTACCCGGTATCCATACCGGTGTTTCATAGCTGAAAACTAATATGGATCACAATACCTAATTTGCTACTTTCTATGGTTTGCACACTAGTGACAAACATAGTTGTCAGGATCGCGATCTGGATCGTAGAATCATACGACCCTACAATCCGAAAATGATAAAACGATCTGGATCACACCTAGGATCTGTTTTGGTTCCTCTAGGGTGGGATTGCTATCCGGATCGTAGGATCTAAGGATTGTGATCCTAAGATCGATCCTACCGATTCAGATCTTGATTGCAATTAAAGGATCAAGGTCCAATTATATCCAAACCCACATTATAATTAAATCAAGAACCTCTTGATAAATCTTAATATCAGGCATCACTCTTCAACCCTAATTTTGAGCCCCTCCCCTCCTTGGCTCCTTCTCGCTTTATGCTCACACTTTCTCCATTGCCCCTCTCGCTTCCTCCAATGTCCGAGATACCTTCAGTTTTTCTTTCTTACACACTTCAGTTTGTCTTTGGGGGAACTGACCCACATCCAACGAATCCAGTCCACATGCATCCAGTGATTTCAGCCCCGCACGTATCCAACAATTCCCCCGCACACATCCAACTTGCATGCAGGACTATCAGCTCCACATAGCGCCCCTCTAGGATCCTCCAACTTATATTTAGGTATTTCTTTATGAATGCATCATAGATTCATAATGTAGTTCTAATGTCATAATTTTCATTCATATTACACTGCCTTTTATTAGTTATTACAGGAGAATATATTTAATTGTATAGTAAATATTGCTTTCTATGGAAATGAGGTGAGGATTTTGATACATAGGAGGCTTTACAAGATTTGTATAATTACTTTTTAAGTTGAAGGCCGAAGATTCTTCTCATATATCCCCACTAGAAATTTTGAGATTTATTCCCATCTCTTCGAAGTATTAAAAAATGGCAAGTTTCATTGAGTTTAAAGTTCAATCAATAATTGCATCCTAACCTTTTTATAAGCATACTTTTTCATTAAGTATTACCTTGATGTACTTGTTAAGGATTTGTATTAATGGTTATGTGCTTGTCTTCCATCCTGTAAATAATCATTGTAGTTTGATATTTTTAGTGGTGCTTACTTTATAGTTACTTATTTAGAAGTTAGAATGATATATCTCTTTGATTAATGAATCTCATAGAATCTTACGATCCTCGATTCGATCCTACGATCCGATCCAACCTCGAAACGATCCTATCTAGGATCCCGATTTTGACAACCTTACTGACACGTAATATATGATATTAACTTTATTTTATCTTACTATGTTTTTAATTTAGTTATTCCGCAAATATTCTGAACACTATTCATTGCTCCTCCCACACATCCTTTGATGCAAAAATATTCTTCTTAAGGCCTACCAAATAGGTCATGTGGTATTTGGATCATTTGCCTTCTGTTAGAATATCTTTTGTAGACATTTTTCTCTTATATGTGTAATTATGTATAACCTTTCATGTACTTGTATCTCATATATGTGTACTCATATATAAGTCCCATATGGTATACTCCATAAGATTGATCTCTCTTTCTCTTCTACATGGGATCAAAGTTTTTCTTAATGTAATCATGTTTCGTCAAAATCCGTCATTGCAACCTCTTCTTTACCCCGATCCATCTGTGTCTTCTCCAAACACACTTTCTCTTCATCAAAGCCCAGAGTTGCATCTTTCGTCATCTTCGAGGCTCTTCTAGCTTTGTTGAAGCCCTGAGCCACATACATTGTCTTATTCGCGCGTCTCTTCCTATTTCGTCACATTGATGTAACATGGAATCTTGATATTGATTTTAAATAATAAGCTTTGCGACCGATTAAAGTTATGTAGTGTTGGCAAAACTTTCATAAGCAATTTCAGCCGATATCCGACCAAGGGTTGCAAACGCGCATTAACATCTAACAATTGAACATTTAATTAATATGATATGACATTTCATAGGCATGCAAGGAAACAAAAATGCAAGAGCAAACAAGATTTTTTTAATTAAAGACAAATAGGCAAGATGATAATTAAGGGGCAAGCTCCGACCTTTAAAGTTCATTTAAATTAAGCCTAAAAGTATTATGACGAAATACGAGCAAATGAGAGCGTGCGAGGTATACCTTGATCATTGTAAGAACACGACGAATCCTCGAGTGTGGAATGCTCATCCTCGAATGTTGAACGGTGAAGAAACAGTGGGCTTGATCTGATAAAGACAACCTCGGGTAGAGGACTGGACGTATCTCATTAGGAGGAGAAGGTCTTCGACCCCCTGTTGAAGCTGAAGGTGGCTACACGAGAGGATCAATTGGAAGCTGAGATGCTGGACACGACTAAGCTGGAAGATGAGATACTGGACACGACTAAGGAGGAGTTGTTTCAATCGGAGGTGGGGGAAAGTGAAATCGTCGTAGTCCATAGTTACCGTGGAAGATGGCGGCGAGTTTGGAAGGGATGAGCTAAGGCGACTGGAGGCTCGTAACTCAATGGAGGGTCTATGTATACCTTGGTAGTGGCCGGAGTGGTCGCCGGTCCTTAGAAGGGCCTCCATAGGCGGCGCTGGAGCTGGAAGAGTAGGCGTCGGACGACTGGAAGGGGGTAAAACGGGGTCGTCGCGCAGTAGAAACGAAACATAGAGGGAAAGTCTTCTCTGTCGTTTTTATACCCACTTGCTTTTTGATGGGGGGAGACTGACCCTTTATATAAAAGGAAATAAGGGTTTTCTTTTAATAAGGATATAATGAGGGGGGGCAATGGTTTGTTTAAAAAATGGGTAGTAAATAAAAAGGGTGTTTTGAAAGGTTTTATTACTTGAATGAAAATAAAGAGGACTTGATTCAAGAGTTCCTTTCATTTGGTATTCACCAAATAATTTTAATTCAGAAATTAAAATATTTAATGACAACTTCAGAAATTAAAATAAAAAAAAAACTTAAAATACTTAATTAAATTTATTTTTCCAAAGCTTTCCTAATTACTATTTTACCTGATTTGATGGATCATTTCATTCATGGTCTTATTGGTCGGTCATGCAATAAGCTGTACGAGCAGGCACGAGTAATATGTGCGAAATAAAACACACTTGCGCTAATAACATGCGCGAAAATAAAACATTGACATGCGCGAAGATGTGCGCTACACAAATATAAATGCGGTACAAAAAATAAAATAAAGATGCAACTAAAGTAGCATCAATTCTGCCGGATTTGCAAGAATTCAACCCCGTCGAGAATATGAAGAAACCTGCCACTGAAATATCTAAATGTCGATCTGAGAAAATGCATTGCCATTGCCCTGATGATGTAGATAGTGGGACGTTGGAAGAACCCGTCGCTACGACACAGGACCTGTAGGTATGCCCTCTTTCCTGAAAGACGCAGGAAACCAATCTCCATTGGAAAAATACGACTCCCTGTGATAAAATCAACTATGCAGTTATAGTTTCCAAAAGTGCTCGCAAACTGTTAGTCATAATTTCATGCATAATTTGTAAATGGTCAGTAAAAATTAGAGCATCAAGATGGAGAGAATCACAAAGTGGAAGTGAGTGTGGATTGAAAAAACAAGGTGAGAAGCAAGACAGGAAGTAAGCATGATCAACATGTGGAATCTTTAGATAATATAACATCATACACACGCATGCTAGACACCTACGAGCGTCTACCAAACCAAGATCAACTATCGTCATGATTTCACCCGCTGAAGTCCCATACTATTACAAAATTTTAAAATGATCCCAAATCTATCATTTAAAATCTTTCATAGAAATCCTTTATTATGTGTGCCCCTATGAAGAGTGAGAATCCTAGGGATCGCCACTATTCTCTTAATAAGTCTAAGCCCTAATAACCTAACAATCAGACGGTGGAACTCATAGGGCTCACCAATAATCAAAGGATAGTGGGGCGAACTAAAGGCATGATCACAAAACACGAAATCGATATGTGGTGGTATTTTTGGGTCATCTAAGATGAACATCACATCAGTATCACGTGCTTCTTTCTGGAGCGGGGGTCCAGGCAGAAGTGTCGCAGAGAACGAAAGTGACATATTGGAATCAGAGGGAGGTGAGTCAGATAATTGTGAGGCCCTCCTGGGTGCCCGAGGAACAAGACCATTCTTCTGGGGAAGAAGAGCAATCTTGTGTCCATGGTGGTTGAAGGAATAAGAGTTCTTCGCACCATCATGCATGACATGTCTGTTATACTGCCATGATCGTCCTAATAGGATGTGACAAACATCGATGTAGGCGACACGACATAAAACATAATCCCTGTACATGCTCCATATAGAGAACTCTACAAAACAACGATGAGTAACAAGCATAATCAAAGTGACTATTAACCCCAGATAAGTTTTGTTCCATACTATCACTATCAATGATGATGAACAAAATTTTCCCTGAATGTGCGCAATAGTGCAGAAAATGTCATTTCTCTGAAATTCAATCTCAGTGGTCTTACTAGGGGAAACCAAACTATAACGAAGGACACAAACTAATTGATTAACTTGCTCTCCTTCGACCTCTATCATGCTCTCAGACTCGGGCTCAGGTTCAGGCTTGGAGTCACTGAGGAGAACTTCATATTCAGGCTCATGTCCATCGGTGGAATCAGTAATGACGACGAAGTGACGTCGCTGGCACTTGGAGGATTTGTGCCCAGGCTTCATACACTTAAAGCATCAGAATACTCCAGTGTTGGACTTGGACCCAATGAGCTCCTTACTCCGGTAGGGGTCAGTGGAAGAAGTCGGGGTCTCAGTAGTGATGAGGACGAGGGGGATCTAAGACCTTAGTGGTGGGGGCAGTGGTGGTGATACTCGGAGTAGGTCTATCAGTAGACCTAAGCCCGAATGCTCTCTTCAGTAGTGAGGACTCCACTCTACGGGCCCTACTAGACACTTCACCCAAATCTCTAAAGTCGTGAAACTCGAGTTGGTCTCTAATAGCATAACGGAGCCCGTTTAGATAGCGGGACACCGTCATATCATCTTCCTCACAAAGATCTAACCTAGACTGCAACACTAAGAACTCGCAGGTGTACTCGTCTACGGAAAGCCTATCCTGACGAAGGTTGTGGAACCTTTAACATAAATTTTGTAGATAGTCCAGGGGGACACAACACTTTCGTAAATGAGTTTTAAAGTATACTCAAATGGTTATAATAGCTAGGCTTGAGGTGAAATGTGTGCACTCTAACTAAATCCACCTGACTAGTGCTAGTCCCTTTGGCCTAAGGGTGACATATTCTACTTGATGGTTCATAGACATTTGTTTCCATGTCATGAATCTGTCCATGCGCTCGCACCAATCCAAACATCTCTCGGGTTTTACGTAGCCCTCAAAATCACATACATCTAACTTAACTCCATCATCCCAACGGGGTTGGTGGCGAAGTACGGGATTAGGATGTGCAGGTTCTGCTGGTCTAGGGATGTGGTTCTCGTGTCTAGGGATATGGTGAGGTGCTCCTCCTAAGTGTCTGGTGGTCTTTATGTTGTTTACAGATGTGCGTAGTCCGTTCATTACGTGTCCCAACTCCCATGTCACTTATACTAGTGGTGAGGGTTAACTCATCGACGCTAGTCTATAATTTGTCTACTCGATTTTCCTTTTTTTATATAAAAAAAATGTTTAAAAAATGTTTTGTTAATAGAAAAAGACTTTAAAAATAACATTTTTTTTACTCTTAACCTTAAGTAAAAGTTCTCTTGTTTTTTTTATTAGAAGGGATTTTGTTGAAACAAAGAAAAAACTTTAAAGCAGTTTTTTAAATATCTCGAATTGTTTGACCCACAAAAAGAGTGAGTCAACACGCTCTGATACCAAACTGATGTAACATGGAATCTCGATATTGATTTTAAATAATAAGTTTTGATATCGATTAAAGTTATGTAACGCTAGCGAAACTTTCATAAGAAATTTCAGCCGATATCCGACCAAGGGTTGCAAACGGGCATTAACATCTAACAATTGAATGTTGAATTAATATGATGTAACATTCCATAGGCATGCAATGAAACAAAAATGTGAGAGCAAACAAGAATTCTAATTAATGATAAACATGCAAGATGATAATTAAGGGGCAAGCTCTGACCTTTAAAGTTCATTTAAATTAAGCATAAAAGTATTCTTACGAAATACGAGCAAATGAAAGTGTGCTAGGTATACCTTGATCCATCATAACAACACGATGAGTGCTCGAGTGTGGACTTCTTAACCCCGACTGTAGAACGGGGAAGAAACAATAGGCTTGTTCTGGTAAGACAACCTCGGGTAGAGGACTGGATGTATCTCAGTAGGTGCATTCTTGTCATGGCGTCAGGGCGCACCAAGGCGAGTGCCGTGCGTCTTGACGCTTAGTCGACAAGGTGGACGCCTAGGCGACAATAAGGCGAGCAAATGTCAGGCGACAATTATTAAAAAAAAAACAAATGAAGACTATAGACAACGGTTATTATAATAACCGCTATCTATAGGCCCCTGGCAGTCACTATAGACAGCGGTTATTATAATAACCGCTGTCTATAGTCCCAGTTTTTTTTAAAACTCCGAAAGAGAATTTACCAATACTGCCAGTAGTCATTCAGCTACACAAGTTTTATTCATTAATACATCCAAAATGAACCACGGAACCAGCATGAATTATTATTAATATAAAAATGTTGAGACAGCATTCCAATCACACACTTAATGCACTTAACAAGATATGCCCGTGCATGAGTATTGAAACATAAAATCAACTTCTCCTCATGCTTAAGCCTATATATGGTTAGCTTTCCAATCACACACTACTTGAAATTGGCATTTTTAAATCACACTTTTCAGTTTTTTATAAGTATCATGCCATACATTGAGGAATAGTGGCATGAACAATCACACATTGAGGAATATCAATTAGTAAAATATGTAAATTCAGAATCAAATAGAATCAATATATTCAGAATCAATATATTTAGAATCAATATATATAATGACAATCACAACAATTTCACTCAATACCAAAATGTTATCATCATATACTGATACACACTAACATTAATAATGTTTTTAGATCAAATAGAATCATCATCTAGTAAATCGTCATTGACATTGCATGAGCTTAGTTGGTTTGAGGTACCCGTCATTTGCCCATAATTATCAACAAGATCATCATCATTTGCAACGCTAAAATGATGTAGATCTTCATCCCCTTCAACTATTAGTTCAAGATTAGCTGGAGCTCCACTTCGTAAATTTCGAGCCTCAGTCCCAATAGCTCTCTCTACAGCTTCCCATGTGAGATCATCATCATCATAAACTAAAGCTTCCTCTGGTTGGATCATCATCCACTCATTACTCCAATCTAGCTCATCAAGCACTAAAGGGTTGTAATTTCTTCCCTTTTCATGTCTTTCTTGGAATCGTGCTTGTAGACGACGATTGTATTGGATGTATACAAGATCATTAAGCCTTTGATGCTCCAATCTATTTCTTTTCTTTGTGTGAATCTGAATCAAGATAGTTGCAAACTTGTTACTTGTTAGTAGATAAAACAAGTTATTTTATATTAAATATTTGTATACTTACAAACTCAAAAGTACTTCAGTTGCGCTCACAACTAGAAGAAGAACAACATAAGCAAAGTATGCGCAATGCTACCTTTGTAAGGTCAACATTCGGCCCTCCATGTGTACCCCACCAATCCACTATTTATTTAAGACACATATAAATTAGTATAACATATAAATATTTTAAGAAAAAATAAAAACGTAATCAATACTTACTTGGATTTAAGGTGGTTCGTTGCCTAATAGCCATAGACTTTCCAAAACTATTTCGAGATGCTTTATAGTTAGTGTCTTGCTCTGCAATCTTGTCTTGCAATTGTTGATCGGGCACTAGTCTTGCAATAACATCATTCAAAGCATCTTGGAATTTTCAAGTATCATTAGTATGTTTTTCCTCATATTCAAAATATTTGTTTGGATTTAGAAACAAAGCCGCCCTATACAACTGTTACTCCATTTGATTTGTCCACTTATTTTGAACAATGTCAATAATCTTTTTATATAATCTTTCTTTATTATCAAAATGATCTTTGATCTTTTGTTTGGCTTCTTCCATTGCCACATATACTTCAGGCATAAATGGTCTTTCATCTCCATCTACTAATCGCAAAACAACTATCAGTGGCTTTCCTCCTTTTAGGCTATCTCTAACTCCATTCCAAAAAACAGTTGAAAGTATTGCTTCAACAACTTGTTTTTCGGCTTCGGTTTTTGCCAGATTAGCAGCATTCCATTAAGGCCACACTTTGTTGAGTAAAGAATGATGTTGCAATTCTAGTCACTGAATGCAAGGATGCTATCTTTTCCCTGTGATACTGTTGCAGCAGTCTGGGACTCTTGGCTCGAGACCTCATTTTAAGTGAAATCAATAAATATTAATGTAAATGATGAAATGAAAATTTACAAATGATGAAATGATAATTTACACATACAATTTTAGCTGCCAAATCAGCTGCATCTTGACTAATGTATTCACCAGTCTTTCTTTTGTGACCAGCTTTCCATAGCTCCGCACGTGAAATTGGTGCATTTGCACCTTGTTCAATCTTGATAATAAAATACAAATAAATTATCATTTAAATTATTGAGAAAACCAAATTTTAAAATAAAATATATGAGAGAGAAGTAGAGAACTAAATACTAATACCATCTTTTTTTTAATCCAGAATAACCCATTCTGGAATTTGTATGAAACAACTTCTGTGCTTTTACTCTCTTTGTATTAACTTTACTTTTCTCCTACACATAAATATTTGTTAATACTTAGAGTAGAATGCATTACTACAAAGTTAATAGATGTTATAAAACATTGAGTTTATTAAGAACACATAACCATAGATTCCGGAGTAGTGCGATTGTCGACAAACACTTTCCAATCGTCAGGAGTTATAAAATTATACTTGACAGGAACATTATAACGATGCTCCAAATCAACATCCTTTACGTAAGTGACATAAAGTTTGGATTTCCACGACCTCCAACTTTCACCCATGCTTATCATTAATTCATAGCGAACACCATCAATATTATCAAAATAATTCTGAAAATAATAGACAATATTAATTAATAATTAGCTAAAAAAACATAGTTATGTAATCACTAATAAGAAAATTACGTACATTTACTTCTTCCCATATTCGATCTTTAATTTCTTTATCAACTTTCTTCCATCTAGCACATGTAATTGACACATAAATGCTCACAATAGAACCAAATAAACTCATCAATTTATTAGACTCAGGCCCGGGAATAATGTGACCATTATCACTAACAGAAATATAAAGCTTCTTCCCCTCTGCTCTAAGTTTATTCAATCTCATCATTTTAGTGAAGCCTCTTGTTGACTTTGATGAGGATCCTTTATCAGTCATTTTCTTGGAATAAGAAAATCCTAAAAAAACCCTAAACCATCCAAAAAATCGAAACAAAATTCATAAAAAACCGCAATGATATTGAGGTACTACTACACAATCAGTCAATCACACATAAATAAAGAACTATAGAAGCAGTAGGAAGTAAGAAAATATGAAATGACCATTCAACTTGAAAATTATATGAGCAAGTAAAAAAATCGTAAGAGCGAACCAAAGGAGATGGGAATATTTCACAAAATCGCCTTCAGGGTTTTCGCATAGTCGGCATAGAGCAGCAAAATCTTTCACAAAATCGCCTTTAGGGTTTTCGCACAGTCGGCACAGAGCTGCAACGACGGTAAAAAGTAAAATGTTGAGGTAAAATCAATTTTTTATATCCCTATTAGACAGCGGTTATTATATAAACCGCTGTCTAATGTAATCGGAACCACACAATAGACAGCGGTTTTTATATAAACCCCTGTCTATTGTACCCGGAATGATACAATAAAAGGTGATTTATATATAAACCACTGTCTATTGTATCATTCCTGGTACAATAGACAGCGGTTTATATAAAAACTGCTGTCTATTATTTATACACAACGGTTTTTATATAAATCACTGTCTATTCTCTTATTTTTTAAAAAAAAAATAAGGCGTCTGTCGCCTTGTTTCAATTGGGCGCCTGGACGCCTAGGCGTCGCCTAGCGCCTAGGCGACGCCATGACAAGAATGATTAGGAGGAGAAGGTCTTCGCCCCCCTGTTGAAGCTGAAGGTGGCTGCACGAGAGGTTCGATTGGAGCTGTACATGTGGACTAGGGTGGAGGCTGAGATGCTGGACACGACTAGGGAGGGGCCATTTTAGTCGGAGGTGGGGGAAAGTGAGGTCGCCATAGTCCAGAGTTATCGTGGAAGACGGTGGGGAGTCTGTACGGGACGAGCTGAGGCGTCAACATCATAACTCAACGGAGGAGTCGCTGTATACCTTGGTAGCAGCCGGAGGAGTGGTCTCCGGTCCTCGAAAGGGCCTCCAGAGGCGGGGCCGGAGCTGGAAGAGTAGGCGTCGGGCGGCTGGAAGGGGGAAAAGTAAGGTCTTCGCGCTAGAGAAACGAAACAAGGAAAGTCTTCAAAGTCGTTTCTATACCAGCTGGCTTTTTTATGGGGGGAGGCAGGCTGTTTATATAAAGGGAAATAAGGGTTTGCTTTTAATAAGGATATAATGAGGGTTTTTTTAAAGGTTTTTTTTAATAAAGGGGTAGTAAATAAAAAGGGGGTTTTGAAAGGTTTTTAATACTTGAATGAAAATAAAGAGGACTTATTCAAGAGTTCCTTTCATTTGGTATTCCCCAAATAATTTTAATTCTGAAATTAAAATATTTAATGATAATTTCAGAAATTAAAAAAAAAAAAAAAACTTAAAAAACTTAATTAAATCTATTTTTCCCAAGCTTGCCCTAATTACCATTTTACCTGTTTGACGGGTCATTTCATTGTCTTATTGGTCGGTCACGCAAATAAGCCGTACGAACGGGCGCGAGTGATATGCGCGAAATAAAACACACTTGCGCTAATAACATGCGCGAAAAATAAAACACAGACATGCGCGAAAAATAAAACATAGACATGTGCGAAAAATAAAACACTGACATGCGTGAAGACGTGTGGTACACAAATATGAATGTGACAAAAAAAAATAAAGATGCAACTCAGGCTGCATCACACATGCTCCTTGATAAATCCTTTTTCTCCCGTTTTTGTGTGCCACTCCATATTTGTCAACAAGCTCTTCTCAATCAGGTTTCTCTGTTTTGAACTTTTTGAGCTCTCCTTCCTCTTTGTCGATGACTCGATTGTAATCATCGATCTTTACACTTCAATCAGTTTGACTTCTCTGGATTTGGCTGATCACTTCTTTATGACCTACCCAGTTCTCTCGTTCAACTCCTCTGCTGTTATGCCCCCGGAGGATCTCCGATTCCGTGGTTACAAGTACGCCAGACGTCCGAAAGATGCGCCGGGAAAAGACCGGGCTGAACCATCCGGTTCAGCCCGCAACTAATCAACTAATTGAGGAGGGCTGAACCGCACTTGGTTCAGCCCTATGGGGGTCGGCCGGCCCCCTTGTGGAGTGGGGACTCTTAAATACCCCACTCCACCTCTTTGGGAGTTATGCAATTATCTTTTCAAGGTATTTTCCTTTCTTCCTAGCAAACCCTAGCCGTCTTTTCATTTCTTCTTCTTGTTCTTCCTAGAAAACCTAGCGGTAGCATAACATTTGGTATCAGAGCTTCCTTCCTGCGACTATGGTGACACGCACGGAGGCGGAGATGGCACGTTTGGCAGCGATTGAGGAAAACTACGTCGTTTTGACGGATTCGATGGCGACGTTCGAAGAAAACTTGAAGAACTCTCAAAAAGTTATGGAAGAGCGCTTCGATTCGAAGATGGAGGAGTTAAAAGCCCTCCTTATGCAAAATCTGAAAGGAAAAGGGATGTCCGGTGACGGATCCGACATAGACGCGTCAAATATCCATCATGGAGGACGTTTCGGAGGAGAAAACGCCGGAGAAGACGGACCGGAAGATGAAATGACCGCCGGAACCCTAGCCCAAGGGGGCCGACCACTGCACAGTCAGCCGGAGGTGTGGGGGTCCAGCGGCGGGGGTCCAGCGGCGGGGGTCCGGACGCCCAGCTAGGGCCGCACGGCTTCACAGCCGGCCCTAGCCGAGCGGCGGAAGCCTGGGGCCTTCCAGCAGGGGTCGTCGGCCCCTATTCCGGCCCAGGATGGGTCGGCAATCCCCATCCGACCACGGGAGGAGGCGCGGTGCCGCCTGGGCTGGCCGGGGGTGCTGCTACAGGGGGCTGGGGCTCGGAAATCCCTCTACAGGGCAGTTCGGGGCTGCTGCGGCCAGCAGGAGGAACGACAGCAAATTGGGGGCCTCTCCCTCACTCGCCGGGAGCGGCCGGGCCGCAGCGGAATGGAGGAGGAGCCGGACATGGAGGGGGAGCCCAGTGGGGGGCCGGTCAACATCCAGGACAGCCGTGGAGACCACAACACCAGGGTTTCGGGCTGTTTCGGCCCACCGGAGCGAATGCGATCCCTCTCGGGGGGACGGCGGGAGTTGTTCATCCGCAACAGGCCGCACACCCAAATCTGGGGTACGGCAACGGCCAGACGGGGCCGGTGAGACCGCAGATGGGGCATCAGGGTGGACAGGTGAGACCCCCGATGTGGAATCAGGGGGTGCAGCAGGGAGGTCCGGAGTTTCAGGGGCAGGATGGGGGTGGATTTGGCGGAGCGCCTCAGCGTCCCTACATGCAACCGAAGCTGACCAGGATGAATTTCCCCAAGTTTAGGGGAGGAGATGCGCTAGAGTGGATCCAGAAGGCGGAGTTGTTCTTTAATTATCAAGAGATCCCTGAGGCGCAGTGGGTGCAACTGGCGGCGTTCCACCTGGAGGACGACGCGTACCAGTGGACGAAGTGGTTCTTGAGGGGCAGGGCATATGCCCCTTGGGCACAGTTCATTGAGGCCTTCTCTTCTCGGTTTGGGCCTTTGGAGTATGAGGACGTAGAGGCCACGTTACAGAAGCTGCGACAGAGGGGGACCGTGGCAGAGTATCGGACAGTGTTCAAGAGGCTGGCCAACCGGGTCACTTGGGGAGAGCAGACGATGCTCAGTTGTTTCATATCGGGATTGAAGGACCACTTGCGCGACGAGGTCCACGCATATTTGCCACGCAGCTTGAGCCATGCCATAAGCATCGCTCGAATACAGGAGGAGCGTTACAACAGGCAGAGGACCCGGACAGCGGTCAAGCCACCCGCGGCTCCTACAGCGGGACGGAGGGAAACACCTCCCACCATTCGGCCCACAGTTACGAAATTGACTTGGCCAGAGATGCAGGCACGAAGGGAGAAGGGCCTGTGCTTCAATTGTGATGAGAAGTACACGCGGGGTCACACTTGTCAGAAGATTCAGGTCTTCATGCTGAGGGAAGAAGAGGAGGAGGAGGATCCGCTAGAGGGTGTCGACCTTGAGGCACTCGATCTGACGGAGTTTGGGGTCTCTATACAGGCCATGGAGGGGGGATCCGCCCCAGTGACCCTCAGGTTCACAGGATTGGTCGGCAAGGAACGGGTCACCATACTGATAGATAGTGAGAGTACCCACAATTTTATCAACCCGTCGGTGGCTTCGAAGGTGGGACAGGCGATCGATACTGATGCAGCTTTCCAGGTCATGGTCGCAGATGGCAGCAAACTGAGGTGTGAGGGGGTCATGAAAGGGGTGGAGATCAGGATGCAGAGCTACGTGTGCCACACAGACTTGTATTTACTGCCGATCAGGGGCTCCGACATGGTACTGGGGGTTCAGTGGCTCCGGCAGCTACAGCGGGTAACTACGGATTGGGTGCATCTTACCATGGAGTTTTCACAGTCGGGGAAGGAGTACTGCCTACGGGGGATTCGTTCTTCTCCCCTGAAGGAGATATCGCTGAGGAGCTTGCAGCGACTGGAGGGTCAGGGTTCACCCATGGCGATGCTGGTGGGGGTGGAGACATCAGAGACAGACCCCCCGCCCATTCCGCAGGAGATTCGGGCGCTACTGGCCCAATACGAGGATGTGTTCCAGGAGCCTTGTGGCCTACCACCGGCCAGGTCCAGGGAACATGGTATCCAGTTGAAGGAGGGGGCGGCGCCCCCGAATGTCAGGCCTTATCGGTACCCGTATATTCAGAAGGCAAAGATCGAACGAAGTGTGAAGGAGATGCTAGCAGCGGGCATTATACGGGCGAGTACCAGTGCCTTCTCCTCACCTATTATACTGGTGAAGAAGAAGGACGGTTCATGGCGGTTCTGCGTGGACTATCGCAATCTGAACGAGTCCACTATCAAGGATAAGTTTCCTATTCCAATGATAGAGGAGCTTCTGGATGAGCTTCATGGAGCATGTCTTTTCACCAAACTGGATTTACGGTCGGGTTACCACCAGATACGGATGAAGTCCGAGGATATTCACAAGACGGCGTTTCGCACGCACGATGGGCACTACGAGTTCTTGGTGATGCCTTTCGGCCTCTCCAACGCCCCATCCACCTTCCAGGCGGTTATGAACGAGACCTTCCGGCCACTCCTTCGACAGTCGGTTCTCGTATTTTTCGATGATATTCTGATCTACAGCCGCAGTTGGGCGGAGCATCTGGAGCATGTGGCAGAGGTTCTATCTATTCTTCGACGGCATCAGTTCTACGCCATGCAGTCGAAGTGTTCGTTTGGACAACCGGAGGTGGAGTACTTGGGTCACCTAGTTTCGGTGCAGGGGGTGTGCGCTGACCCCCGGAAGATAGAGAGCATGGTTACCTGGCCACGGCCTACTACGGTGCGGGCACTCAGAGGCTTCCTGGGCCTCACGGTGTATTATCGGCGGTTTGTAAGGGACTATGGGAAACTGGCCCGACCCCTTACCCAGCTCTTGCATAAGGAGTCTTTCACTTGGCATGAGGAGGCGGAGCAGGCTTTCTCCGCTCTCAAAGCGGCCATGACGACAACACCGGTGTTAGCTTTGCCCGATTTCAGCAAGGAGTTTGTTTTGGAGACGGACGCTTCGGGGGTTGGGATTGGAGCAGTGCTGATGCAGGAGGGGAGGCCCCTGGCTTACTGTAGCAAGGCCTTGGCCCCTCGGACTTTGGGCCTTTCCACCTACGAGCAGGAAATGCTGGCGATCCTTCATGCGGTGACTCTGTGGCGACCTTATTTGCTGGGCCATCATTTCAAGGTTCGCACGGATCATCAGAGCTTGAAACACTTCTTGGAACAACGATTGGCTTCCCCGCTACAACAGAAGTGGCTGACCAGGCTGCTGGGATACGACTATGAGATTGTGTACAAACAGGGGAAGGAAAACGTTGTTGCCGATGCTCTATCCCGGCTACCAGAGAGCACGGTCCTTCAGATCTCGGGGCCGTTGATCGAGTCTCTGGATGACATACAGGCCGATATAGCAGCGGATCCGGAGTTTGGCCCGATCTTGGAGGCTTTACGGCAAGGCCAACCGACGCCTCTCGGCTACCAACTGGTGGGGGGACACTTATACTATCAGGGCAGGGTGGTGATTCCGGCTACGTCCGCTTGGAAGGAAGTCATGCTACAGGAGTTCCATTCATCTCCAACCGGAGGACATGCCGGCGTGCTTCGCACCTTACAGCGCCTTCGGGCCAATGTCTATTGGAGGGGGCTTCGCAAGGACGCCCAGAGGTTCGTGCAGCAGTGCGAGACCTGCCAGCGTCAGAAGTACGAGACCACATCGCCAGCAGGGCTGCTTACCCCGTTGGAGATCCCGCAGCATGTGTGGGAGACAGTTTCTATGGATTTCATTGAGGGCTTGCCAAGATCGCAGGGCAAATCGGTGATTTTGGTGGTTGTGGACAAGCTCTCCAAGTATGGGCATTTCTTAGCTCTCAGTCATCCGTACTCCGCCGAGACGGTTGCTGAGCTCTTTGCCCGAGAGGTGGTTCGCTTACATGGTGTTCCTCGTTCGATTATCTCCGACCGCGATCCCGTCTTCATCAACAACTTTTGGCAGGAGCTTTTCCGATTACAGGGCACTCGGCTTCGCATGAGTACGGCGAATCACCCACAGACCGATGGGCAGACGGAGGTCTTGAACAGAGGGGTAGAGACTTACCTCCGTTGTTTTGTCACTGATGAGCCACGTTCTTGGACTCGTTGGCTCCATTGGGCGGAGTATTGCTATAATACTTCGTTCCACACAGCTAGCCGCATTACTCCTTTTGAAATTGTTTATGGGAGGCCGCCACCATCCTTACGCTCTTATGAGCCAGGCAGTACAGCTCTTCCGGCGGTGGACCGGGCTTTGCGCGATCGAGATCAGACATTAGCTATCCTGCGGGATAATCTTCTCTCCGCCCAAACCCGAATGAAGGTGCAAGCAGACAAACATCGGACTGAGCGGGAGTTCCAAGTCGGGGATGAGGTTTTTCTTCGTCTTCAGCCGTACAGACAGCTCTCCGTTGCCCGGCGGGCCAACCAGAAGCTAGCTCCACGGTATTATGGCCCCTTCCCCATTACTCACAGGGTGGGACCGGTTGCCTATACCCTGGCTCTGCCGGAGGGGTCTCGCATCCATCCTACATTTCATGTCTCTCTTCTGAAGAAGAAGTTGGGGGCCACAGTTACTGTTACGCCTTTTCTGCCCGCGGCAACGACCACCGGCGAGTTGCGTCCTATTCCGGAGGACATCCTGCTATCCAGATGGAAGAAACGGGGCACCGAATATCGCCCCGAGGTGCTGATTAAATGGAAAGACCTCTCAGAGGCTCATAATTCGTGGGTTGACTTCTTGGAGTTCCGTGAGCACTTTCCAGACTTCCAGCTTGAGGACAAGCTGCTTCTTGATGGGGAGGGGAATGTTATGCCCCCGGAGGATCTCCGATTCCGTGGTTACAAGTACGCCAGACGTCCGAAAGATGCGCCGGGAAAAGACCGGGCTGAACCATCCGGTTCAGCCCGCAACTAATCAACTAATGGAGGAGGGCTGAACCGCACTTGGTTCAGCCCTATGGGGGCCGGCCGGCCCCCTTGTGGAGTGGGGACTCTTAAATACCCCACTCCACCTCTTTGGGAGTTATGCAATTATCTTTTCAAGGTATTTTCCTTTCTTCCTAGCAAACCCTAGCCGTCTTTTCATTTCTTCTTCTTGTTTACCTAGCGGTAGCATAACATCTGCTTCGGCAAGTTCCCCTACTCAAGATTTAGTTGAACGCTTCTATCTCGGCCTCTTACTCATTGCTCTCGTCATTTATGTCATTGCATCTACTCGTCTCGCAGTATCCGGTGAGATCTTCCTGTCATGATCAACTTTCTTCTCCCTTTAGTGATGGCCTCCATTCATTCTCTCATTGATCTTAGATCCGAGGTTTACCGAATGACCATAATGATCTCTTTCTTCTCCCTCTAGCGCTGGCCTCCATTTCATTCTCTCCTCATTGATCTCAGACCCGAGATTTACTAAATGACCATAATGAATCTCTTTGATGCTTATAAGTATATGCGGCGGTCTCTTGTTGTTCAAAGATTCCTCAACGACAAATGCATATTAAAGCATATCATTCATCTTGACCCCCCACCCCCTAACCCCCAACACCAAAAACAAATCTCTATGGGTCCAGTTTATGGCCCATGGCCTGTAATGATGCCATGAATGACTGACATGTATAATTTAGTTAGCTTTATGCTTTGGGAATGGAAGCTTCATCAACCTGCACATTAAATTTTGTTGTTCATGAATTTCAACGACAAGCCCTTTAATTATGCACTATTTTGTGTGTATTCTCCCCTATTTAGAATTGCAGTTCGAGTTAAGGAACCTCCTACTATCTTGTGTCTATTCTCCCATATTTAGAATGCATTCAATTGTCGATCCGAGCGTGGATGGAGGCAACCATTGATTGGATCATCTCCATCAATTGGTTCATGGTCATACCCCCTTCTTCCATTGGTGCACGCGGCGGTGTGGGAGGGGCAAAATACCGGAATCGCAGTGGGGGTGGCTGTTCGGGAGGCCCTCAGTCACCGAAGGGGCTGGTCGGCCCGCTGGAAAGGAGCTCGGGTTGGAGCGAGGGAGCGGAGCTTGACTGGTTCGGACGGAGGGGCGTAGGGCGGTCTTGGCGCGAGCAATAGAGTGGGAAAAGTGTCGGCGGCGGCGGCGAGGAGTGACTCTGATACCAAGTTGTTGTGTGCTCCGGTTTGAGATCGCGTGCTAGGGCGAGTGAAGGAGAAGTCCCTTAAGGGATTTGAGTCTCCTTTCCTAGATCCCGGTGGAATTGTGGTTGCAAGGAAGAAAACCGTGGGAGAAGAGAGGAAAGGCGCAACTATTCCTGCGAGGAGTAGCCGGCGGAACCCTGCGGAAGAGGCGCGATCGACACTGTTGCGAAATCGCGAGACCTGCGCTGTGCGTGCGAGAGATAGGTTACAGGAAAGGGGAGTTACGGGAATTAGAGAGAGAAATTGAGATAATAACTTCTTGATTTCTAATTTCATCAACCCAAGTTATTCAAATAGGTTCAATCCCCTCACTTAGGCCATAAGACAAGTGATTCAAATTAACTTACGCGTGATATAA
This sequence comes from Dactylorhiza incarnata, assembly GCA_033032865.1. Classification (NCBI taxonomy): domain Eukaryota; kingdom Viridiplantae; phylum Streptophyta; class Magnoliopsida; order Asparagales; family Orchidaceae; genus Dactylorhiza; species Dactylorhiza incarnata. The sequence goes on from JAWHQI010000265.1 coordinate 3,856,983, forward strand.
TAAAAATATATAGGATGCAACTAGAGAACTATCAATCCTTGGTGGATTGTATGCGTCGCTGATGCGTGCGCCCCCAACGTGGGTCCATAACGTCCATAACATATACATACTAAACACATTGGAAAATTCCCCCCTTCTCCAAATTTCCTAACCGTGATCTTTTTCCCATCTTGCTCAGATATTTGATTGTCATTGCTTTCTTTAGATCTCTGAACGTAAACTAGATGGCAACAAAGTGTATCTTTCTTGGTTATTCATGATGTATTACCCGTAATTCATCGAGACCAAACTGGGAGTTAAGGTGACCGAGACAAGTAGAGCGACCGCTCAGAAGCAACGAGAGACCACTCACCCGGGAAGAAAGTATATGAACAACCCCCATATTTGCCGAGCGCGTGTGGCGCAGCATGTACATGGTCGCGATGATGAAAATGACCATAACAGGGTAAAATGGCCGCTCGAACGCGTTCGGAAATGACCGTAATCAGAAAAGGCGGAGACCCCCACTCGCCCCTTCGGGGGCGGGTGAGGGGAGACCCCCCTCCCCACCCGCCCGCCCCCTTGGGGGCGAGTGGGGGAGACTCCCACTCGCCCCTTTGGGGGCGGGTGGGGGGAGACCCCCCTCCCCACTCGCCCTCCCCCTTGGGGGGAGTGGGAGGAAGCCCCCACTTGCCCTTCTTGGGCGAGTGGGGTCTCGTGTAATCACGTTTGGACCTCCGGCAAGGGAGGGAGTGGACGTTTCAGGTCTCACTCGCCCCCCCCTCGCCTGCCTTGGTGGTGATCACAGGGTTGCAGGGTCGCAGGGTCACAGGGTTGCAAGGTTGCAGGGTTACCAGGGAAGACTCATGAAGTAATGTTTCGACCCGCGTTTTAGCCTTTTTAAACAGCGGAAGTCGGCTATCCGCAGACCATTTCGACTATCCGCAGACCATTTTTTAGGAAGTCTATAAATAGAGCCCCATGGGCACCTTGGGAGAGGTTGGTTCTTCTCTCCCCCTCGCATGTTATTTGCGAGCTAGCACTCCTACCCCCTGTTCGACTAGTCGATAGGCAGGTGTTACTCAGTGCTCTCCAGGGTGCCTAAGCGTCGAATGGCCAGGTACTTTGATAAAAATATTAGAATCAAGCAATTCATCCCAGGAGACTTAGTCCTCAAAAAGGTTGACGCCGCGGGAAGATCGTCGAACGTAGGAAAGCTCCGACCCAATTGGGAGGGACCCTATGTAATCCTGGAGGCCCTGAAGTCAGGAGGGTATCGCCTTCAAAATGTTGAAGGGATTCCTCTTGGTAATACTTGGAGTGGCGACGATCTAAAACGTTTCTACCCTTAACAAATGTTGAGAATGAAAATGTTTAGGTGACAGAAGGAGAGGGAAGTGATGAAGGAGATGGCCAAAATGCATGTGACCGAGTAAGCGCGAGGAAGCGCCTTGTAATGTCATGTAATCAATTTATGATGTGTCGAAAGTAGTTAAAGATATCATGTTGGTTAAGGCCCCGAGAAGAGACCGCTGACCGGGCTTGTTGATGCCGGCAGGGCAGGAGAACTCACTCGGAGAGGCATGGAATTTGGTTAAGGCCCCGAGAAGAGACCGCTGACCGGGCTTGTTGACGCCGGCAGGACAGGAGAACTCTCTCGGAGAGGCGGGTGACTTATTTTGGTTAAGGCTCTGAGAAGAGACCGCTGACCGGGCTTGTTGATGCCGGCAGGGTAGGAGAACTCACTCGGAGAGGCAGGTGATTTAATTTGGTTAAGGCCCCGAGAAGAGACCGCTGACCGGGCTTGTTGATGCCGGCAAGGCAGGAGAACTCACTCGGAGAGGCAGGTGATTTAATTTGGTTAAGGCCCCGAGAAGAGACCGCTGAACGGGCTTGTTGATGTCGGTAGGGCATGAGAACTCACTCGGAGAGGCTGGAAATTTGGTTAAGGCCCCGAGAAGAGACCGCTGACCGGGCTTGTTGATGCCGACAGGGCAGGAGAACTCACTCAGAGAGGCAATGAATTTGGTTAAGACCCTGACAAGAGACCGCTGCACGGGCTCTTGTAAGTTGCCTCCACTTCCAGTTGACTTCGACTCCCTGGAAGGTGTTGAGTTGTCTCCACTTCCAGTTGAGTTCGACTCCCTGGAAGGTGTTGACTTGTCTTCACTTCCAGTTGAGTTCAACTCCCTGGAAGGTGTTGAGTTGCCTCCACTTCCAGTTGAGTTCGACTCTCTGGAAGGTGTTTAGTTGTCTCCACTCCCAGTTGAGCTCTGCTCCCTGGGAGATGTTGAGCTGTCTCCACCTCCCCGTTGAGCTTGGTTCATGAGAGGGTTGTTAAGTGGAGAAAAGGTTTTTCTTTCCTATGATTACTTCAGTTTGAAACATTTTTGAAATAGTTCAACCCCCGAGTTCTCATCGTTGGTCTCTCCGGACCACGGGTCATCCATTGTTTTTCCGGGCTCGTGTCGAACCCGAAAAAGCGGGGATTGTGTATTACCCGTAATTCGTCAAGACCAAACCGAGAGTTAAGGTGACCGAGACAAGTAGAGCGACCGCTCAGAAGCAACTGGAGACCACTCACCTGAGAAGAAAGTATATGAACAACCCCCATATTTGTCGAGCGTGTGTGGCGCAACATGTACATGGTCGCGATGATGAAAATGACCGTAACAGGGTAAAATGGCTGCTCGAACACGTTCGGAAATGACCGTAATCAGAAAAGGCGGAGACCCCCACTCGCCCCTTCGGGGGCGGGTGAGGGGAGACCCCTCTCCCCACTCGCCCGCCCCCTTGGGGGCGAGTGGGGGAGACTCCCACTCGCCCCTTTGGGGGCAGGTGGGGGGACACCCCCTCCCCACTCGCCCGCCCCCTTGGGGGGAGTGGGAGGAAGCCCCCACTCGCCCTTCTTGGGCGAGTGGGGTCTCGTGTAATCTCGTTTGGACCTCCGGCAAGGGCGGGAGTGGACGTTTCAGGTCCCACTCGCCCCCTCGCCTGCCTTGGTGGTGATCGCAGGGTTGCAGGGTCGCAGGGTTGCAGGGTCACAGAGTTGCAAGGTTGCAGGGTTACCAGGGAAGACTCAGGAAGTAATGTTTCGACCCGCATTTTAGCCTTTTTAAACAGCGGAAGTCGGCTATCCGCAAACTATTTCGACTATCCGCAGACCATTTCGACTATCCGCAGACCATTTTTTAGGAAGTCTATAAATAGACCCCCATGGGCACCTTGGGAGAGGTTGGTTCTTCTCTCCCCCTCGCGTGTTATTTGCGAGCTAGCACTCCTTCCCCCTGTTCGACTAGTCGATAGGCAGGTGTTACTCAGTGCTCTCCAGGGTGCCTAAGCGCAGCATTGGCTTGGGAGGGGAAGCTCTCTTTGATCTTCCGTGTGTGTGGCGGGACCTCCTCGCTGCCGCTCAAGGGGTCTGTTTAGGGACTTCAAGTCTTTTTGGTGCAAGGTTCTTCGACTCTCCATAACCGGTCACGTGTTCAGGCTTAGGTGAAGTAAGGGTCAGCTGCATCCCCCTTTACGAACGTCGAAATCGGTTCTCTGGTTTCAACATTCTGGTGCGGTGAGCGTGAAAAGTAGCTGGTTCGGAAAACCTTAAGTCCCATGACTGGAAGTGAAGAGCCAAGGGACTCCTTCCCCTGGCAAACCGTGGCAACTGGAAGGGGAAGAGGAGGCAGGGAAGGTAGATCAGGTGTTAGAAGATTTGGCCAGGTTGGAAGTGGCAGAGGAGATGAAGGAGATGGAGGTCGTCAGCGGCAGCGGAAGGCAGAAGAAGTTACAGGTCAGCGGGAGGCTGAGCGAGTAGGACCAGGAGAAGGTCTGAAGATGTATCCAGCAGAATGTGGATATATTCGCATGGAGCGCCGCGGAGATGCCGGGTGTCGATGCAAATGTGGCGTGTCATCGCCTCAACCTCGACTCGAGCATCCGCCCCATCCGCCAGAAGAAAAGATCCGTAACTACCACCCTCGCCGGGCCGATCATAGAGGAGGTGGAGAAACTGCTGGAAGCAGGGTTCGTAGAGGAGATCCAGTATCCGGGCTGGGTCTCCAACGTTGTAATAGTAAAGAAGAGTGGAGGGAAGTGGAGGATGTGTATCGACTTCTCTCTACTAAATAAAGCATGTCCAAAAGATTGTTACCCCCTACCCCGAATCGACGCGCTGGTGGACTCAACCGTCGGCTTCCCGGTGATGAGCTTCTTGGATGTGTTCTCTGGCTACCATCAAATCCGAATGCATCCGCTCGACGTTAAGGATGTTTCCTTCATCACAGACGACGGGTGTTATTGTTATAAAAATGATGCCTTTCGGACTTAAGAACGCGGGAGCAACCTACCAGTGGATGATGGACCGAGTCTTCAAGGATCAAAAGGGCAGAAACCTAGAAGTCTATGTGGACGACTTGATGGTTAAGAGCAGGGACGTGGAGTCTCACTTGCAGGATTTAGTGGAGACCTTCGCCACCCTTCGAAGGTTTAAGATGAGACTTAACCCCTCCAAATGTGTCTTCGGAGCAGGCCGAGGAAAGTTCCTTGGTCACCCACTCACTCCGGAGGGGGTAGAGCCCAACCCAGACAAGGTCAAAGCCATCTTGGAGTTGGAGTCGCCAAGGAGTGCGAAGGAGATTCAAAGGTTGACCGGGAAGCTGGCGGGGTTGAGCAGGTTTCTCTCTCGGGCCGGAGAGAAGTGCTCACCTTTCTTCAAAGCCCTAAGGGGAAATCAAAAGTTTGAATGGTCGCAAGAGTGCGAGGCGGCATTCCAGGCCCTGAAGAGGCAGCTGACGCAAGCTCCGTTGCTGCAAGGACCGAGAGAAGGGGAAGACTTGTTCCTCTATCTTGGGGTGGGCACCGAGGCAGTAAGCTCCGTCCTAGTCCGAGAAGAGGGAAAGAAACAACTCCCCATCTACTATGTCAGCCGGGTCCTAAAGAAGGCGGAGCTCAGATACCCCATTATGGAGAAGCTGGCATTTGCTTTAATCATTTCGGCCAGGAAGCTCCGACCCTACTTCCAGGCGCATTCAGTTAACGTAGTGACCGACCACCCCCTCCGCAGCATTATGGAAGGAGTGGAGCACTCGGGCAGATTGGCAAAGTGGTCTGTCGAGCTTAGCGAGTTCGATGTCGCCTTCGTCCCTCGGCTATCAATGAAAGCGCAGGTGGTAACGGACTTTCTAGCGGTGTGTGTAACCGAGGTGGATGAATCGGAACCCCCCGAGTTAGTAGCATGGGAGCTGTTCGCAGACGGGGCATCAGGAAAACATTCCCTCGGAGGAGGGGTGGTCCTAGTCAGCCCACAAGGGACAAGGATCGAGCAAGCGATCGACATCCGATTCCCCGTAACCAACAACCAGGCCGAGTACGAAGCAGTGGTGGTTGGGCTTTGTCTGGCGAGTGAACTGGGAATTCGGGATGTTACAATATTCACCGATTCGATGGTAGTGGCGTCCCGGGTTCCGGGGGAGTTCGAGACTAGAGAGCCGACCCTCCAAAGATACCTGGTGAAGGTCAAGGGTCTCGTCAGCCTGTTCCGCACCTTCTCAATCCAGCACGTGCCGAGAGAGGAGAACACTCAGGCAGACTCCCTGGCAAAGTACGGACCCCAGGCCGGGGGAATAGTGACGGAGTTGTTCCGCCCGTCCATCGAGGAAGGAGAGCTGATGGAGATCGATCAGAGGGCCTCATGGGTGGATCCGATCATTGTCTTTCTAGCCTCAGGAGAGTTCCCAAAGGGTGTTCCGGATAAGAGGCGATTCAGGTACAAGACAACATATTATCTGATGCGGGAAGGAAGCTTGTACAGAAAGACCCTGACAGGACTCCTAGCGAGATGTGTGAAGGAAGACGAGGTTCCAAGGGTCTTGGAGGAAATCCACTCCGGGGAATGTGGAAGCCACTCCAGGAGTCGGACCTTGGAAAAGAGGGTGCTGAGGCAGGGATATTTTTGGCCGACTCTTTGAGAGGACACCATGAAGTTTGCAAAGAAATGTTAGAAGTGCCAGCTCTTCGCACCACTCCAACTCCAACCCGCGCAGAGGCTCAGGACGATCGTGGCACCTTGGCCCTTCGCCATCTGGGGAATGGACTTGGTCGGCCCGTTCCCTCAGGCCAGCGGCCAAAGAAAATTCCTGTTATTCATGATAGACTACTTCTCCAAATGGGTGGAGGTTAAGGATTTGGCGAAAACAACCTCACAGGTAATAAAGAACTTTATTTGGGGAGAAATAATTTGCAGGTACGGACTCTCTCTCGCCATAGTGACAGACAATGGACCGCATTTCTCTAGCGAAGAACTCGTGGATTTTTGTGGTCAGTTGGGCATTGACCTCCGCTTCGCCTCCGTTCATCATCCTCGGAGCAACGGACAGGTGGAGGCGGCAAACAAGGTCATAGTCAACCTGCTTAAGAAAAATGTGGAGAACTTGAAAGGGAACTGGGTGGAGCAGCTTCCCTCGGTCTTATGGGCCTTGAGAACGACACCCAACAGGGCGACGGGAGAAACGCCGTTCAAACTCTCCCATGGATCTGAGGCCGTACTCCCGGTGGAATTTGAGGTTAGGTCCCCCCGGGTTGTAGCCGCCAAGGAAGGGGACGAGGACTAGAGGATGGACAATGAGGAGGAGCAGCGACTCTCGCTGGATATGGTTGAGGAGCTCCGGGACCTCGCAGCGATTCGACAAGAAGAAGTGAAGCGTCGAATGGCCAGGTACTTTGATAAAAATATTAGAATCAAGCAATTCATCCCAGGAGACTTAGTCCTCAAAAAGGTTGACGCTGCGGGAAGATCGTCGAACGTAGGAAAGCTCCGACCCAATTGGGAGGGACCCTATGTAATCCTGGAGGCCCTGAAGTCAGGAGGGTATCGCCTTCAAAATGTTGAAGGGATTCCTCTTGGTAATACTTGGAGTGGCGACGATCTAAAACGTTTCTACCCTTAACAAATGTTGGGAATGAAAATGTTTAGGTGACAGAAGGAGAGGGAAGTGATGAAGGAGATGGACAAAATGCATGTGGCCGAGTAAGCGCGAGGAAGCGCCTTGTAATGTCATGTAATCAATTTATGATGTGTCGAAAGTAGTTAAAGATATCATGTTGGTTAAGGCCCCGAGAAGAGACCGCTGACCGGGCTTGTTGATGCCGGCAGGGCAGGAGAACTCACTCGGAGAGGCATGGAATTTGGTTAAGGCCCCGAGAAGAGACCGCTGACCGAGCTTGTTGACGCCGGCAGGACAGGAGAACTCTCTCGAAGAGGCGGGTGACTTATTTTGGTTAAGGCTCTGAGAAGAGACCGCTGACCGGGCTTGTTGATGCCGGCAGGGTAGGAGAACTCACTCGGAGAGGCAGGTGATTTAATTTGGTTAAGGCCCCGAGAAGAGACCGCTGACCGGGCTTGTTGATGCCGGCAGGGCAGGAGAACTTACTCGGAGAGGCAGGTGATTTAATTTGGTTAAGGCCCCGAGAAGAGACCGCTGAACGGGCTTGTTGATGTCGGTAGGGCATGAGAACTCACTCGGAGAGGCTGAAAATTTGGTTAAGGCCCCGAGAAGAGACCGCTGACCAGGCTTGTTGATGCCGGCAGGGCAGGAAAACTCACTCAGAGAGGCAAGAAATTTGGTTAAGACCCTGACAAGAGACCGCTGCACGGGCTCTTGTAAGTTGCCTCCACTTCCAGTTGACTTCGACTCCCTGGAAGGTGTTGAGTTGTCTCCACTTCCAGTTGAGTTCGACTCCCTGGAAGGTGTTGACTTGTCTCCACTTCCAGTTGAGTTCAACTCCCTGGAAGGTGTTGAGTTGCCTCCACTTCCAGTTGAGTTCGACTCTCTGGAAGGTGTTTAGTTGTCTCCACTCCCAGTTGAGCTCTGCTCCCTGGGAGATGTTGAGCTGTCTCCACCTCCCCGTTGAGCTTGGTTCATGAGAGGGTTGTTAAGTGGAGAAAAGGTTTTTCTTTCCTATGCTTACTTCAGTTTGAAACATTTTTGAAATAGTTCAACCCCCGAGTTCTCATCGTTGGTCTCTCCGGACCACGGGTCATCCATTGTTTTTCCGGGCTCGTGTCGAACCCGAAAAAGCGGGGATTGTGTATTACCCGTAATTCGTCAAGACCAAACCGGGAGTTAAGGTGACCGAGACAAGTAGAGCGACCGCTCAGAAGCAACTGGAGACCACTCACCTGAGAAGAAAGTATATGAACAACCCCCATATTTGTCGAGCGTGTGTGGCGCAACATGTACATGGTCGCGATGATGAAAATGACCGTAACAGGGTAAAATGGCTGCTCGAACACGTTCGGAAATGACCGTAATCAGAAAAGGCGGAGACCCCCACTCGCCCCTTCGGGGGCGGGTGAGGGGAGACCCCTCTCCCCACTCGCCCGCCCCCTTGGGGGCGAGTGGGGGAGACTCCCACTCGCCCCTTTGGGGGCAGGTGGGGGGACACCCCCTCCCCACTCGCCCGCCCCCTCCCCACTCGTCTCGTGTAATCACGTTTGGACCTCCGGCAAGGGCGGGAGTGGACGTTTCAGGTCCCACTCGCCCCCCTCGCCTGCCTTGGTGGTGATCGCAGGGTTGCAGGGTTGCAGGGTCACAGAGTTGCAAGGTTGCAGGGTTACCAGGGAAGACTCAGGAAGTAATGTTTCGACCCGCATTTTAGCCTTTTTAAACAGCGGAAGTCGGCTATCCGCAAACTATTTCGACTATCCGCAGACCATTTCGACTATCCGCAGACCATTTTTTAGGAAGTCTATAAATAGACCCCCATGGGCACCTTGGGAGAGGTTGGTTCTTCTCTCCCCCTCGCGTGTTATTTGCGAGCTAGCACTCCTTCCCCCTGTTCGATTAGTCGATAGGCAGGTGTTACTCAGTGCTCTCCAGGGTGCCTAAGCGCAGCATTGGCTTGGGAGGGGAAGCTCTCTTTGATCTTCCGGGTGTGTGGCGGGACCTCCTCGCTGCCGCTCAAGGGGTCTGTTTAGGGACTTCAAGTCTTTTTGGTGCAAGGTTCTTCGACTCTCCATAACCGGTCACGTGTTCAGGCTTAGGTGAAGTAAGGGTCAGCTGCATCCCCCTTTACGAACGTCGAAACCGGTTCTCTGGTTTCAACACATGACAACTCAAAAGATATTATTATTATCTCTCCAAAACAAAACAGTGTTAATTTCTTTGGATTTCTCTTTTTCGAAATTAATATTTCTTTCACATTTAATGTCATTGCTGCTGGCTGATAGTTTGGAATCATCCACACATTTGTCCATGCAAAAAAACCTCATTTCATTTGTACCAAAAGATATCACCATCAACTTGTTCTTTAGATAACATTATATTTGTTAAAGGCTCTAGGCGCATCATGGCGAAATAGGTTCTGGATCCTAGGTGCAAGCATGAGCATGTCCAACGAAGGCAAGATTGGATCAAAGAGATGAGATCAATGCACTCACTTGCATTAATATTAAAGGTTCAACGCTCGATTATATTTCACAAACACTAAATCATTCAAATGTTGTGGAGTCATTACATTATTTCTTTCTTTTGAAATTTTTTGTACAATAGAATGAGTTCTCACACAGACGCGTCTTTTATGCTCCAAAGGCGCCGAATGTTTGCTTGAGTGAGGTCTCCTATCTTTGCTTATGTAAAAATGCATATCCCTGAGCCTGGTGGGCCTTGAGCCTTAGACATGCCTTTAACAACTTAGGTTGATATCTCAATTGATTTAGGAAAATATAAGCTCTTATATACCTCTCACCTTATTATCTGCCACTACTGTTCAACTTACGCTATAGTTTCGGATCTTTACTAAACTTCATTGATATCCCCTTAATGTTAGAGAAGCCCCACATGATCCTAGTTGGAGATTTGCTATGCATGGGGAATACAACCTCTTCAACAAAATGGTATATTGGAGTTGGATTGTCTACCACATGGTTGTGAAGTGGTTCAGTGTTACGCCCCCATTACGCTTTGCAGGACGTCATTATACTCGGCGCAAAGGAGCAACGAACAACGGGGCTGAACCTTCCGGTTCAGCCCCCACTCACTGAACCGGCCGGCTGGGGCTGAACCAAGCGGGTTCAGCCCCATTTGGAGGGGCCGGCCGGCCCCTCTCTTGTCCGGGTATTTATACCCGGGTGGCTCCATTGGGATGGTATGCAAGTATTATTCTACAAGGTATTTCTCCTTCCTTCTTCCTCTCTAACCCTAGTTTTCCCTTAATCCCTCATAGTTCTCTCTTCTTCCTTCCTCTTCCATAACATTTGGTATCAGAGGTGTTCTCTTCTCCGCCATGGTGACCACTCACACTCAAGAGGAGTCCTCACGGCTTGAAACTTTGGAAGAGAATGTGGTTGGCTTGACGGATTCGATGGCGGCTATGGAAGGGCGGATGGTGACCCAGATGGAGGAGTTAAAGTCCCTGTTGAAGGGAAAAGGATCGACGAGTACAGATCCCGTCGAATCGGGCCCCAACAGCGCGAACAACGCGCGATCTGGCCTGCCACGGGACGGCGGGGTGCGGGGCGACGGGAACCAGGCCGGCGCAGGGTGGCAAGGCTCGGCGGCGGCTGGGCTGGGTCCGGCGGGCTCGGGTCCGCCGATTTCGGCATACGGAGGGGTCGGCGAACCCGGATCGAGCCGGGGACAGGGTCGGCAGGGCTGGGCGGAACCGACCGGGCTTCGACGTGGCTGGGAAGAGCTGGCTGGGCTATGGCGACCTCCAGACCTAGCGGGACAAGGCCGGCAGGGCTGGGCGGAACCGACGGGGCTTCGACGTGGCTGGGAAGAGCCGGCTGGGCTCCGGCGACCTCCAGACCTAGCGGGACAGCAAAAGGGGGGCTTCTCCCTCCTCCCCGTGGGTTTGGGCCGCCGGGCATGGCTGGATTTGGCCAAGCATGGGGAGGACAACCACAACCCCCTCCTTGGGGAAACGGTCAACACCAAGGATATGGAGGATTCGAGCCAGTGGATCCAGGAAGACGGGAAGGAGGTCATGGCGCACTACGTTTGGCTCCAGGGTTGACTCGCATGTACTTTCCGGAGTTCAGTGGTGATGATGCCTTGGAATGGATTCAGAAGGCCGAATTATTTTTCCAGTATCAAGACGTGCCAGAAGGACAATGGGTGCAGTTGGCGTCCTTCCATTTGAAGGATGACGCTTTCCAATGGACGCAGTGGTTCCTGAGGGGACGCGAGCACATGCCGTGGGGGGAGTTTGTGGAAGGGTTTGCGGCCCGATTCGGACCATTGGAGTATGAGAACTTTGAAGCCCTTCTTCAGAAGCTTCGACAGAAAGGCTCGGTGATGGAGTACCGCACTGAGTTCGAAAAGTTGGCGAACCGGGTGCAGTGACCGGAAAGGACACTTTTTAGTTGCTTCATATCTGGCCTCAAGGAGCATCTCCGTGATGAGGTGCAGGCGCTTATGCCTCGTTCGTTAAATCATGCTATCACTTTGGCGCGTATCCAGGAGGAGAGGTTCAACAGGCAGCGGACACGTACTACGAGCAGGCCACCTGCGGCCCCAGTTACAGTAGCACGGCGGGAGCCGCCAACGGGCAGTAAGCCGACAGTGACTCGTCTGTCGTGGAGTGAGCTTGCGGCCCGGAAGGAGAAGGGGCTATGTTTCAACTGCGACGAGAAGTTCCTGCCTGGCCATAAATGCCAGAAAATACAAGTCTTCATGTTGCACGAGGATACGGATGACGAGCCGGCTCCACGGGAGGAGTTGGAGGTGGACTTGGATGAGACCGAGTTTGGGGTTTCCATACATGCTCTCGAAGGGTGCGCTCCTCCGCTTACCATGCGTCTGGCGGGCCGGATCGCCCAGGAGAAGCTTACAATCTTGGTGGACAGTGGGAGCACCCACAACTTTATTCATCCGGCAGTGACTAAGCGCGTTGGGCATGTGATCGACAAGGGAGCTGCCTTTCATGTTATGGTGACGGATGGTAGCAAACTGCAATGCGAAGGGGTGATGGGGGGAGTGTAGTTGCGGATACACGGTTATGTGGGACGCACCGACGTCTATCTGTTACCCATTCGGGGCTCAGACATGGTGTTAGGGGTGCAGTGGTTGCGCCAGTTGCAGCGGGTAACATTCGACTGGGAGCATATGACGATGGAGTTCATTCATGGGGAGAAGCAGTTCTCTCTGCGGGCTATCATATCTTCTCCTATCAAGGAGATCTCTCTTCGTAGCATGCAGCGATTGGGCGACGAAGGACGGATGATGGCCGTCCTCCGGGAAGTTCAAGCAGACGACACCGCATCATCTAAGGTACCAGTTCAGTTACAGTCACTTCTGACAGACTATTCTGATGTTTTTCAGGAGCCACGCACCTTGCCACCGCCCCGATTTCGGGATCATCACATTCTGCTCAAGGCGGGAGCCGAACCCACAAATATTCGTCCATATCGCTACCCTCATATTCAAAAGACGGAAATTGAGCGTAGTGTCCGCGAGATGCTGTAGGCAGGCATTATTCGGCCGAGTACAAGTTCCTTCTCGGCCCCCATTATTTTGGTCAAGAAGAAAGACGGTTCTTGGAGATTCTGTGTGGATTACCGGGCTTTGAATAGTGCTACGGTAAAGGATAACTTTCCGATCCCTCACATCGAAGAGTTACTGGATGAGCTGCATGGCGCACACATGTTTACCAAGCTCGATCTACGATCGGGTTATTATCAGATTCTGATGGCAGAGGAGGACGTTCATAAAACAGCATTTCGGACACATGACGGCCACTAAGAGTTCTTAGTCATGCCCAATGGGGTGACGGGAGGGCCCTCCACCTTTCAGGCCAACATGAACGAGATGTTTCGGGACTTCCTGCGGATCTTTGTATTGATCTTTTTTTATGACATCCTCATCTACAGCGCCAATTGGGAGGACCATGTGGGCCATGTCGAGCAGGTGTTGGGCCGACTTCGTCATCATCGGCTCTACGCCAAACGTTCCAAGTGCTCCTTCGGCCAGGAGGAGGTGGAGTACTTGGGCCATTTGGTCTCCGGCCAGGGGGTGCGGGCCGACCCGCGGAAGATTCAGGGCATGCAGTCTTGGCCGCGCCCTGTTACAGTTCGTGCGTTGCGGGGTTTTCTTGGACTTACAGGATATTACCGGCGGTTTGTCCGGGATTACGGGAAGATCGCTCGTCCTTTGACTCTGCTGCTGCAGAAGGATTCTTTCTCTTGGAGTGAGGAAGCTGAGGGGGCATTCCAGGCCCTCAAACAGGCCATGACTACCACTCCGGTTCTTGCTTTACCGGATTTCACCAAGGAGTTTATTCTGGAGACGGATGCGTCCGGCGTGGGCATTGGGGCGGTGTTGATGCAGGCGGGGCGGCCGTTGGCCTTCTACAGCAAGGCTCTGGCTCCACGCACCTTGGGTTTGTCCACCTATGAGAAGGAAATGCTGGCTATCATTCATGCGGTGGCTCTATGGAGGCCATATTTGTTGGGTCGGCACTTTACTATCCGTACTGACCACCAAAGCTTGAAGCACTTTCTGGAGCAACGAGTTTCCTCTCCTCTGCAGCAAAAGTGGGTTACTAAACTTCTTGGCTACGATTATGAGATTGTCTATCGCCGGGGTAAAGAGAACGTGGTAGCGGATGCTCTTTCCCGCATACCGGAGAGCACTCTCGCTCACATCTCGGGACCGTTGGTGGACTCCTTGGAGGATATTCAGGAGGAGGCCTTGAGGTCAGATTCCTTACGTCCCTTGGTGGAGGCTTTGCAGCGGGGCGAGACAGTGGCTGCTGGTTATCACTTGTGTAATGGCCGGCTATATTATCGGGGCCGGGTGGTTGTGCCCGCCGATTCAGCATGGAAGACGGTTATGATGCATGGATTTCATTCTTCGCCGACTGGAGGGCACGCATGTGTGCTCCGGACCCTGCAGAGGGCGTGAGCAAATGTTTTTTGGGCTGGTATGCGGCGGGACATACAGCAGTTTGTACGACAGTGTGACGTCTGCCAGCGTCAGAAGTATGAGACTTCCTCTCAGGTTGGCTTACTGGTCCCCTTGGAGATTCCACAGCATATTTGGGACACGGTCTCCCTTGACTTCATTGATGGGCTGCCCAAGTCCAAGGGGAAGTCGGTGATATTGGTGGTGGTTGACAAACTTTCTAAGTACGGACACTTCCTAGCTCTCAGTCATCCGTATACCGGCGAGTCCGTCGCCGCGCTCTTTGCTCGGGAGATTGTTCGCTTACACGGCCTTCCTCGTGCCATCATTTCTGATCGGGACCCTACCTTCGTCAGTGGGTTCTGGAGGGAGCTTTTCAGGCCGCAGGGCACTCGCCTACATTTCAGCACGACACACCATCCCCAGTCGGATGGCCAGACTGAAGTTCTCAACAGGGGGGTCGAGACATATCTTCGCTGCTTTGTCATGGATGAGCCGCGCAGTTGGCCTAACTGGTTACATTGCGCCGAATATTGCTACAATACGTCCTATCACACCGCCAGCAGGATGACGCCGTTTGAGGTCGTTTACGGGCGGCCACCCCCGACGTTGGGTAGCTACGAGCCGGGCAGTACGACTATCCCGACAGTTGAGCGGGCTCTTCGTGATCGGGATCACATGTTGGTCACTCTTCGGGAGAATCTTCGCCTCGCGCAGGATCGCATGAAGACGCAGGCGGACAAGCACCGCACGGAACGGGAGTTCGCGGTGGGCGACGAAGTGTTTTTGAAGCTCCAGCCCTATCGGCAGTTGTCGGTTGCTCATCGTGGCAATCAGAAGCTGTCCCCTCGCTACTATGGTCCCTTTCGTGTGCTCAGACGGGTGGGGCCGGTGGCTTATACTTTGGCCTTGCCAGAAGGCTCCCGTATTCATCCGACTTTCCATGTGTCCTTGCTCAAGCGGAAGGTGGGCCCTCATGTTCAGCCCAGCACTCTTCTACCCGATGCTACTTCTTCGGGTGAGTTACGCCCACCTCCGGAAGATGTCGTGACGCTTAGGTGGAAGCACCGGGGCACGGAATACCGCCCCGAACTCTTGATCAAATGGAAGAATCTCTCGTCAGCACATAACTCTTGGGTGGATTTCTTGGATTTCAAGGCGCTCTACCCCGACTACCACCTTGGGGACAAGTTGGTTCTTGATGGGGAGGGGAATGTTACGCCCCCGTTACGCTTTGCAGGGCGTCATTATACTCGGCGCAAAGGAGCAACGAACAACGGGGCTGAACCTTCCGGTTCAGCCCCCACTCACTGAACCGGCCGGCTGGGGCTGAACCAAGCGGGTTCAGCCCCATTTGGAGGGGCCGACCGGCCCCTCTCTTGCCCGGGTATTTATACCCGGGTGGCTCCATTGGGATGGTATGCAAGTATTATTCTACAAGGTATTTCTCCCTCCTTCCTCTCTAACCCTAGTTTTCCCTTAATCCCTCATAGTTCTCTCTTCTTCCTTCCTCTTCCATAACATTCACTGTCAATAAGATTTTCTTACTATTAAATGCAAGCAAAATGGGATGATGAACTTCTTAAGGCTTATCTCGATACCAAAGTGTTCACTCAATAATATGAAATTGATTTTGTTGATACTTATTCCCATGTGGCTAAATTGACATATGTTCAGCTATATCTCTTGTTTCTACTAATTCCTGGGCTGTCTTAATTAAATGTAAAAAATGCTTTCTTTCTTGGTGATTTAAAGGAGATGATCTTAATGTAGCAGCATCCTAGGTTTGAGCAAAAGGAGAATAATATGGTTTGCTCCCTCAAGAAGTCCATTTATCGGCTTAATTACTCTTTTTGGTCTTAGTTTTAGAAGTTTACTAGTGTGGCTTGCTCATTTGGCTTCTCCCATAGCCAGCCAAATCAGCTCATCTTCATGAAGAAATTGTCAAAAGGGAGTGTTATTGTTACAGATATTCATGGAGACGACCAACCATGGCGGGTGTACACGCGACGAGCGGGTGCGGTGCAGCCTGGGGTCGGCGAAGGGGAACCGGACGGACCGGTGGCGAGGGGCCGGCCAATGAGGAACAATAGTGGGGCCGTCCAAAGTGGAAATTTATTATTTGGTTCCTATTTTATTTATTCCCTATTGTGTTTAGTTCCTATTGTGTTTACTTCCTATTTGGCGTTTCCTATGTTTGGAATTATTTTATATGTTGCTGTTTTAAGCTTTGTTGTTTTGGTATGATGTTGTCACCCCTCTTCTATATAAATGGGCTGAATATGTATTTGTTTTTCATCTTTGAAGTAATATCAAAAGGGCTGCTCCCTAGTTTTCTCCTCGACCTTATCTCTCTCTCTTTACCGTCGGCTCTCCCCCTAGCCCGGATCCTCTCTTACAACCGTAATATTTGGTCCGACCTGCCGGTCCGACCGCGTGGACGCCGCCGGACGTCGAATCGCTGTCTGCGTCCTCCCTCATGACTCCAAACACCCGCACGAACACGGAGGCCCACACGGCCGAGGCCCCTGACGACAGCATCCAACGCCGCCTCGACGTACATGAGGCCCAGTTTGCATCCATGCAGACCACACTGCAAGCCATCGCCGGCCCCGCCTCGTCCGTTGTTGCCCCCACAGGAGGCTGCGCCTCCTCCGCCGCCGGAGGATCGCTACTCGACACACCTCCGCAGCCAGCTACCATCGTGCCTCTCTCGAGTCGCTCGACCCTCTCGCTCGACGTCCCGCACTTTCCAGCATCGACTCCATGGGATGGATCGCCAAGGCCGAACAATATTTCGATCTCCATCTTACACCCGACGCGGATAAGGTCGGCACCGCCATGGTAGGCCTTGACAGATCCGGTCTCCACTGGGCGCGGTGGCTCCGACAAACCCAGCTTTAGATCACATGGGACACACTCAAACAAGAGATCGTACAACGGTACGATCCCCGCTACGCCGGATCCGTTGTCGAGCGTCTGTGTAGCGTCCGCCAATCGGCCGGCCTCGACGCCTACATCGACGAGTTCGTCGCCTTGGTCACACATGTTCCGGGCCTTCCGCCCGATCACTATTTGGGATACTTCATGCAAGGACTCCTCCCCGCGATTCGCTCTTGCCTCCGCACCCACCAACTACGGACGGTCTCCGAATCTCTCTCCCTAGCGCGTGTCGTGGAAGCAAATCTTTTCGCCCGGCCTCCGACACCCACTGCTCCCCTTCCCAACCACCGCCACCGCCGCGGGACTTCGGTCCGCGGCCGCCGCACCATGGAGAGCCTCAGCCGAACCGCCCTCCGGCCACCCACCGCCTGTCCAACGGGGACTATAACGAGCTTCGAAAGAAGGGACTTTGTTTTCGCTGCCGACAACCATATTCTCCAAATCACGAGTGCACCGTGAAGGAGTTTCATGCCACCATCGGGGATTCGAGTGCCGAAATCGCAGTTGTGGACTTTGAGGTGCTAGAGATATCTGACGATACGCCACCGCCGGCGACCGAGGGAGCCACCTTCAACCGCTTAGATCTCCCTTGCTTTTCTGTGGGCGGCATCACCGGGCCTCGGACAATGAAGTTGGCAGGCCTTGTCTAGGGGCACCCGGTCCTTATTATGATTGATAGCGGTGCAAGCCATAACTTTATTTCTCAGCAATTGGTCCGACACCTCTCCATCCCATGCACCCCATCGCCAGATTTCACGGTTTGTTTAGACGACGGCCGCCGACGTCCGACCGCAGGTGCGTGCACCGCCGTGCAGGTAGCTGTGGGACCATGTGCGGTAACGAACGATTTTTACGTCTTCGAGTTGGGCGGCGTCGACATCATACTAAGCGTGACATGGCTCGCGACACTAGGCGACGTTCTGGTCAACTGGGTTGAAATGTCCATGCAGTTTTCTTGGAAAGGGTCTCCTTGCCACCTCGTCGGTGACTCCCCTCTTCTCTGCACGCCGGTCTCCCTTCGGGCCATTCGTCGCTCTTCCGATTTGGAGTTCTCCGCCTGGCTCTGGCAGCTGCAGGCCTCACCACCAGGCGCCATGGGTCTTCCCTCCGAGCTCTCCCAACTCCTTAACGAGTTCGACGATGTCTTCACCACTCCCACAGGCTTACTGCACGGGCCACTTACCATACTATCCCACTGGCTCCGCACACTGCAGCCATCTCCGTTCGACCCTATCGCTACGGGCATGTTCAGAAGGACGAGATCGAACGCCTCGTACGGGAGATGCTCATGGGCGGCCTCATCCGGCCCAGCGCCAACCCTTTCTCCAGCTCGGTCCTCGTGCACAAAAAGACGGAAGTTGGCGCTTCTGTGTCGACTACAGGGAACTGAACAAGGCTACAGTTCTGGACAAGTACCCCATCTCAGTCATTCAGGAGCTTCTGGATGAACTCCACGGCGGTGCCTTCTTCACAAAGCTCGATCTCAGGACTGGGTCCACCAGCTCTGGGTGCAGCCGACGGATGTGCCGAAAACAGCATTCCGGACGCATGATGGACATTACGAGTTCCTGGTTATGTCCTTTGGGTTAACCAACGCTCCAGCCACCTTCCAAGCCACCATGAACAATATCTTCCGAGTGGTACTTCGAAAACACGCCCTTGTTTTTTTGATGATATTTTGGTATATAGCTCATCCTGGCAGGAGCATCTCTGCCATGTGCGTCACACGCTCAAGACGATTCAGCACCACCATTTAGCTCTCCACCGCAAGAAGTGCTCGTTTGGCGTGACCACCGTCAGCTATTTGGGCCACACGATCTCGGCCAAAGGCGTGTCCATGGATGACGACAAGGTAGTGGTTGTTCTCCATTAGCCGACCCCCTCGTCTCAACGGGATGTCCGGGGCTTCTTGGGGCTGACCGGGTACTATCGGCGCTTTGTTCGAGAATACGGCGCCTTGGCCCGACCCCTGACGTAGTTGCTTAAGTCTTCCGAAGACGGACCCTTCACATGGACCCCGACGACCATGTCTGCCTTCACCGCTCTCAAAACGACACTCGTCAATGGCCCTGTTTTGGCCATGCTGGACTTCACCCAGCCGTTTATCGTGGAATGCGACGCCTCGGGCACCGGCGTTGGCGCGGTCCTCATGCAAGGTGGACGCCCCATCGCCTACTACAGTCGGGCCTTCTCCCACACCATTCGAAGCCGTTCAGCCTACGAGAACGAACTCATGGCGCTTGTACTAGCCGTGCAACATTGGCGACCATACCTCTTGGGCCGCACCTTCATCGTCCGCACCGATCACTACAGCTTGCGATATCTCCTCCAACAGAAAATCGTCACGCCGGCTCAACAACTTTGGGTGGCCAAGCTCCTCGGATACGATTTCACTATTGAGTTCCGACCGGGCCGCACCAATAAGGCGGCGGACGCTCTCTCCCGACAAGGGCAGTCCCCCGAACTCCGCGCTATCTCCCGGCCGGTTTGGGAGGATGTCACCTCGATCCAACATGATGTGGAAAGAGACCCGCACCTAGCCTCCATCAGTACAACCCTCATTGCAGACCTGGGGAGCCACCCCCCTACTCATTGGTGGGCGGCCGACTATTTTACCGCGAACGCTTAGTCCTCTCCCCTCATCCCACGCCTACTGGCCGAATTCCATGCTACACCATCCGGAGGCCACGCCGGAGCCTTCCGCACGTACCGACGCCTAACAACATCCCTTTACTAGCCTCACATATTTAAACAGGCCAAAGCTCATGTCGCCGTCTGCCTTCCGTGCCAGAAGGCAAAGTATGAAACCATGTTCCCGGGTGGGTTACTGCAGCCCCTGCCTATTCCGGATCATATTTGGGAAGACATTGCCATGGATTTCATTACCCACCTACCATGGTCCAATGGGTTCGATTGCATTTTGGTAGTCGTGGACCGACTCTCCAAATACGCACACTTTCTTCAGCTCTGGCACCCGTATACAGCCGCACGAGTGGCCGACAACTTCATCTCCAGGGTCGTACGCCTCTATGGATTTTCGCGCTCCATCGTGAGTGATCGCGACCCCCTTTTTCTGAGTAGTTTCTGGACGTCCCTCTTTCGCCTTCAAGGCACGCAACTCTTCATGAGCTCCGCCTACCATCCGCAAACAAATGGCCAATCAGAGGTTCTCAATCGTTGCTTGGAGACATACTTACGCTGCTTCATCGGCGATAAGCTGGGCACCTGGGCCAAGTGGTTATGCTGGGCCGAATACTCTTACAACACCGCCTACCACCATGCCGCGGGATCGACTCCATTTCAGTCCGTCTACGGCCGGTCACCACCAGATGTCGTATGACATCTTCCCGGGGAGTCCCTTCCACAGAGTTTGGCATCACAACTCCAGGATCGGGACATTATTTTGGACAACCTCAAGCACCATTTACGCTGTGCCCAGGCCAAGATGACGGCCTTCTCCAACTGCAAACGCCGAGACCTCTCATTTCAAATCGGAGAAAAAGTCTTTATCAAGATGCATCCGTACCGACAACTCTCGGTTGCCAAAAGTGCGTGCCCCAAGCTCGCACCACAATTCTTTGGTCCATTCATCGTGCTAGCCCGAATTGGGGCCGTCACATACAAGGTTCAACTTCCCGAAGGGAGCCACATTCACCCGGTTTTTCACGTCTCTCAGCTGCGCCGAGTCATGGGCGACCACCCAACATTGGACCACATACCAAGCGATCTGGAGTATGCCGATACCGCTCCCACATACCCACACCGCATTCTAGACCGCCGACATCATTTGCCCGGCGACGCAGAACCGGAGGAGCTCCTCATGGCATGGCACCACCGACCCCCGTCCGCAGCAACATGGCTACTACGGGATGATTTTCGCCGGCAGTTTCCCGACTTTGGCCTTGCGGACAAGACAAATTTTCCAGACGGAGGTATTGTTACAGATATTCATGGAGACGACCAACCATGACGGGTGTACACGCGACGGGCGGGTGCGGTGCAGCCTGGGGTCGGCGAAGGGGAACCGAACGGACCGGTAGCCATAGAGGGGCCGGCCAATGAGGAACATTAGTGGGGCCGGCCAAAGTGGAAATTTATTATTTGGTTCATATTTTATTTTTTCCTATTGTGTTTAATTCCTATTTGGCGTTTCCTATGTTTGGAATTATTTTATATATTGCTGTTTTAAGCTTTGCTGTTTTGGTATGATGTTGTCACCCCTCTTCTATATAAAGGGCTGAATATGTATTTGTTTTTCATCTTCGAAGTAATATCAAAAGGGCTGCTTCCTAATTTTCTCCTCTACCTTCTCTCTCTCTCTACCGCCGGCTCTCCCCCTAGCCCGGATCCTCTCTTACAACCGTAATAGTTATCTTTCATGTTAATGATAACGATATTATTATTATTAGTGGTGATTTTTAAGGTATTGTTGCTATTATTAAACACCTCTTATGGATATTTCAATCAAAAAATTTAAGCTCTCCAACACTTCTTAAGGATTGAGGTAGTGCGTAACAAGAATGAGATATCCCCATTGATGTTCTTGGCATTCCCTCAGTAATCTGATTATTGGGATGACAGCTCAGTCATACTCTGGATTCTGTTGAAGAATACATAAGGAGACTTGTTCTTTTACATTGTATTTAACTCATGTATTATGGCCCATTGGACCCATTCGTCTCTTAGTTTCCTTTAGTCCCACATCTTATATTGACTCTTAACTCCTCTTTCTCTATATATAAGGAGTATCTCTATACATGTATTGATACAATAAATAATAATACATTTTAAATCTTTCTCTCTCATTTCATACAAATTCAAATCTCAAATTGTCGGCATATTCTATGTACCATCTATTTGAAATCTTAGTAGATATAAATGACTTGCAGGCAAACTCATCTTTCAGTTATCATACTTGGCATCTCATATGTTGTTAATTGAGTCTGTTAATTCATGTAAGCACAATTTATTAATCATTGGAATGTTGTCCTTTGTATCCTTCGCTACTTGAAGGAAGCTCTTGGGCAACGCCTATTACTCAAATCAGGAAAATCTCTA
The DNA here is from genome assembly GCA_033032865.1 of Dactylorhiza incarnata. Taxonomy (NCBI): domain Eukaryota; kingdom Viridiplantae; phylum Streptophyta; class Magnoliopsida; order Asparagales; family Orchidaceae; genus Dactylorhiza; species Dactylorhiza incarnata. Next base: position 3,878,861 of record JAWHQI010000265.1, read on the forward strand.
ACTTTGTTAATGTTGATTGGACATAGTCTGTTGATGATCGTCATTCTACCATTGATTATCTTGTCTTCTTTGCTAGCATTTTTTATCATGGAAAAGCAAAACAGTAGGTTGTTGCTTATTCCCGCGTTGATGCAGAATATTGATCAATTGTGCATCTTGTTCCGAAATTATTTGGCTACATTCACTCCAAGAGTCCTTAGCACACTATTCTTGTATTTCATTAGCACACTATTCACACTGAGGTTGGCCCTTATTGGATATTCAATATACATGTACTCTTATATAAAACCCTAACTGGATACTCATTACTCAATATGACTGATCTCTCATTTTCTTCCAGATCTTTCAATTTTTTGTGGATTATATGATTATTTGGTGTTTGCTCTATAGTTTACCATAAATTTCCTCAACGCAAAATAACCTCCATCATTGTTCTTGTTGGCTACTTATTGTTTTTTCTATAGTTTGAAGGACCTTGGTTCCATCACTCTATGCACAACTCTATTAATGATTAATAATCTTGATCCTTGGAATTAAGCCAATTCTTAGGATCCATTTTCTTCTTTAGTATTAATTATAAAATTATTTCTTCTATACTTTTTTTTGCATTTTTTCAACTTTTATATTTGCTGTATGACCAATGGAAAGGAAGTCACGTAGTACTACAAAGGTTGATTTTTTGATGTTTCTATAATTAGCCAGCCTTCTGTTCCATCACTCTGTTCACAAGTTTATTTATGATGAATAATTCTGGTCCTTGAAATTAATGCAATTTTAACATCCATTTTTCTCAAGTATTAGTAGTAAATAATTTCTTCCAATCATTAGCATCTTTTATTATACTCTTTTTGCATTTTTTTCCACTCTTCTATTTGCGTATGACCAATGGAACCAAAGTTACTGAGAACTATAATTGTTTTTTTGATGTTTCTATAATTAGCCAGCCTTCGGTTCCATCACTCTGTTCATAACTAATTAATGATCAATAATCTTGATCCTTAAAAATTAACACAATTCTTAGCATCCATTTCTTCTTTAGTATTAGTAAGGAATGACTATGGAAGGAAAGATTGTTAATTCATGATTATTGAGATGAACGTGGCTCATCTCAACAATTGTTGCCTGATGTTAATTCATCAAGCCAGCTACAATTGTTGAGATGAGCCTGATGATGATTATTTTTATATTAGTCATTAGTGTATTCTTTTTTTCATTATTCAACAGATTTTCAATTCTTAATTCCAGAAATTTGAAGATCAACCCGCTGATGGCAAAATTGTGTCGAAAATCCCTTCTGGTTGGGTATATATATATATATTTATGAAAAAACCTTTCCAGTTAGTTATGGATCTTAAAGCTTTCTCAGGTGATTGCTGACTAATATATATATTTTTATCTTTTAGGCCGAGGCAAAGGACCCGGCTACTGGTGCACCATATTTTTATAATGAAAAAACGGGACAAAGCCAATGGGAATTTCCTAGTGAATGTGTTAGTTTTCAACTGTCTACAGATACTTCAGCGTTGCCTCAAGATTGGGAAGATGCATTGGATCAGTCAACAGGTAAATGGCATAACAAGATTTGTTTTTGTTAAAATACTTTTAGTTGCACTTAATTCATATCTCCTCTTATAATTGTACCTCATATAATGTTTAAACTCTTATACGAAGTGTAAAAGATCCATGTAAAGGCCCATGTAAAAGCCCTATTTTTTCTTGTATAGATTAGCCTCACATCTTGGATCGGAGTTGAGTTGTCACTCCTCCATCCTATAAATGTGTACAAATACTTGTATTTGAAGCTTTTTAAGTGAAAAAATAAATATATTGAAATTTCATGGAATTTCACTTTCTTATTTTCTACACGGTATCAAGCAAACAATTAATGATAGAGAAGAGGAGGGCGTATATTCAATCCCTTGTCCCAGAGCATTCTTCAGGTATCGAACGATTTTGCTCGACAGCCTGGTGGGACATCCAAGGAGCATGAATGAAGTGGCTAACCACCATAACAATAAAGGATATATCGGGCCGTATGAAGTCAGATAAATAAGCTTGCCAACAATGCGACGATAGTACTCCAAATTAGGGAGAAGTAGATCAGAATCAGATGCATGACCACAGAGCTTGTTGTTGGCATCCATTAATGTGTTAGTAGGCTTGCATCTAGAGTAGCCTGCATCGTGAAGAAGGTCGAGACAATACTTCCATTGAGACAAGACAAGTCCATCGGGTCGATGAGCTTCCTTGATACTCAAGAAATATTGGAGGCCGTCCAAATCTTTGGTCTGAAAATGTGAGGAAAAATGCTTCTTGATCATAGATATACCGTTCAGATCATTGTCTGTGATGAGAATATCATCACATATACAAGAAGTATCACCGTGCCTGCTGGGCGGCGACGAGTAAATAAGGAGAAATCTACCGAGTGAAGCCAAAATCTCGAACAAGATGATTGGACTTATGAAACCAAGCCAGAGGGGACTGCTCGAGGTCATAGAGAGATTTCTTGAGGAGGCAGACTTCGGGGAGAAAGGTAGTTGTGGACTCAACGACCAGCTCTAAGAAGGTAGTTACGACCTCAACGACGAGCTCTGCGACTTCGGGAAGGTAGTTGCGTGCTCGGGAAGGCAGGCACTGCGAGCTCTGAGTCAGAGTGGTAGTGGCGTCTGATGTAGGACCCAACAAGAGGTCGAGCGGCAAACACTAGCTGACAGAGAAACGACGAGAGCTTGCCTCTGGAGACGACGAGATCTGCTCTTAGAAATGGAGAGACTTGCACGAAGGAAAGACAAAACCTTCTCCTCAGCTGTAGGGGTCCGCCGAATTAGGAACATAGAGGCAGCTAGTACGTCCGCACTCGACGTGCCTATAAAAAGGCGAGGGGGGGGGGATGCTTTTGGAGACGACTGAAGACAGAGACCAGGTGAGCTCCTGATGGAGGGGCTGCGAGCAAGGTTGTAAATATTGGATGTCGGCGGCAATGTTGGATTGAGTTTTTAAATGTCGGAAGTCGGAGGCATGTCGTAGATATTTTAAAGTATCGGATTTCCATATCTTTTAAATAATTTTTTTATGTATATTAAGTATAATTATTTATCTAAAAGGAAAAAAATTAACATAATAAATAAACGAACAATGAGTCATGTATATCCCAAAATAAATTCGAAAAGTATCCAAAGTAAAATATTATAGGAAGTACAAATCAGTACAACGTAAAATATATTTAATATTATAAGAATTTTATTTTTTTAATACTAAGTTTTATAGCAAATAAAGAAGATTTAAAAGCTAAATATTCTTGATTGATTATAAGTCTTTCCATGCTTAATAAATTTATGTTAAAAACATATAAATAACAACTAGTAAATGTGTTGAACTTTTTCACAATTTTTGTAATATGAAATAAGAAAAATATAGTGTGAAATAATTATACAAGATTGATTATAAGAATAACATATTAAAAAAAATGAAACAATAAGTCTAATTGATTTAAACATATATATATATATATATGATTTAGACATATACTGCTAGACTGCTAACATAACATAAAATAAAATAGCGGACGATATGTTCAAAAGTTGTGTCGGTCGATATATCGGTTATATCGGCTTATATTTTACAAAAGGACAATCAATTTTTTTAAAGAAAAAAATGTCATTTTACTCTAAAAAATGACATGTCGGACATGTTAGAGAACATTTAAAACAATGGTTGCGAGTACCTGCAAATAATGAATAGCACAATTCAATCAGCGAGTGTGGGAGCTCAATCATCGTGAGTTCAAGGGGAGGATTCAATAGGTTATGATACCATGTAGAAAATAAGAAAGTGAAATTCTGTGAAATTTCTATATATTTATTTTTTCACTTAAATCTTCAATTACAAGTATTTGTACACATATTTATATGTCAGTTCCCTCGATGATCACCGGTGTACGAGTAGCTACTGCACATACTTTGGAGGGCACTTGGTCACTTGGGAAGCAAGAAGCAAGCGGTGGTGGCACACTCTTCTGCGGAGGCTGAATATCACTCAATGACGTCTGTTGTTTCTGAACTCACGTTGTTGGAAAGTCTTCTTACTGATCTTGGTGTGAAATTTCCCTCTCCGTCCGTTCTTTCATACACTCATCTAGGTGAGAACCAAGAACTGGTTCTGGATGCATCAAGTATTACACATATTTTTAAGCACATACCAAATCTTTGAGATATGCATGAAAAGTATCAGCCAACCTTCTTCTGCTCAATAAGCTTCTATGTTAGCTGACTCACCTACCTCTTCCAAACACACGACACATTTACCTTTACTATCCTTAATTCCACTTTTAAAATTTTATGAGCACTGTTGATTACTTACATATCTTCGTTCAAAGGATATGCACTATTAATGTCATTGACACAGACCGTTTTACATCTTGTGATTCTTGTGCAGGCCTTGGTTTGCGATTGGGTACGAGGACGATTGAAGGAGAAGTCACGTAGGAGTTCGGCGTGACCCTTCTTGGACCCCCTTGAACCTATTTTGACGGAGAGGGGAGGATCCGATGGGAGCTAGCGATGAAGGGGGGTGCGGCGGTCTTGGCGTCTTCGGTTAGGGCGCTCGAGAAGAAAAGAAATGAGAGATGGAGAGAGAGAAAAATAGAGAGAGAGATTTAGAATAATACTTTTCAAACCCACCCTACCCTATAACCGGTTGGATCTAAACCAAGTCCAAGGTTCCAAATACAAATTAAAGTGCGGGCAAAGTTGTAAATATCGGATGTCGGCGACATATCAGATTGAGTTTTTAAATGTAGGATGTCAGAAGTTGGAGACATGTCGGGGATATTTTAAAATATCATATTTTCATATCTTATAAATAAATTTTTTATTTTTATGTATACTTACTATAATTATATGTTATAAAAGTAAAAAAATAATATAACAAATAGATAAAGAACGAGTCATATATATTACAAAATAAATTTGAATAGTATCTAAGATAAAATATTGTTAACAAATACAAAATGATACATTGTAAAATATATTTAATATTCTACAATAATTTTATTTTGATAATAATAATAAAGTTATTGTAAATAAAGAAGATTTAAACTGTAAATATCTTTGATTGATTATAAGTCTTTTCAAACTTATAAATTTATATTAAAAACATACAAATAATCAACTAATAAATGTGTTAAATATTTTTTGTAATATGAAATAAAAAATTATGAAATAATTATATAAAAATGGTTGTAAGAATAAAACGTTAAAAATTGAAACAATATGTCTAATCGATTTAAACATTCATAATATAATACATATATGTGATTTAAACATATACTGCTAGTTTGCTAATATAACATAAAATAAAATAGCTGACACTATTTTTAAAAGTCGCGTCGGACGATATATCGAAAAAAATCGGATATGTCGGTCTATATTTTACAAAATGACATAATCTATTTTTTTTAGAAAAACATATCGTTTTGCCCTAAAAAACGACGAGACATGTCAGACATGTCGGAGGACATTTAAAACAATGAGTGCGGGTACATAAAAATAAAAGATAACATGACCACGAGTTGGACTCCTTGCGCGATGTAGTGCATCGCTTGTACGTGATTCCCCATCGTGGGTTAGTAACATCTCCGCCCTCATCGACATCAAGCTTGCCCTCAAGCTTGTCGTGTAGCTGTGGGTGCAAGTGTACCGAGGGCTCGGGTGGTGGTACCCCTACGAACGACTTCGTCTGCGAGGCGTGGAACACGTCGTGGATCCTGGCATTGGCCGGTAGTTGGAGACGGTAAGCCACCTCGCCGATGCACTGTAAAATCTCAAACGGACCATAGAACTTGGGGCACAGCTTGTGGTATGGGTGATGGTTGACTGGCGGTAAGGTTGTTGTTTTAGTTACACCCAATCCCCTGGGGCAAAGAGTAGCTCGCGGTGTCCCCGATTGTAGGCGGTCTCCATGCGTTCCTGAGCTTGGAGAAGGCGCTCGCGGGCTAAGCCGAGGCGATGATGTATGTGAGTAGTCGTGGTGGTTCCCAGCCGTTGACAAGGTGGAAGGGAGTGGTCTGAAGGGTCGTATGATAGGACGAGTTGAAACAATATTCCACCTATGGAAGACACCTTGCCCAGTCCTTCGGGCGGTCCCATGTAATGAAACAGAGGTACATCTCGAGTGTCCGGTTGACCACCTCGGTCAGCCCGCCCGACTATGGATGGTATGTCGAAGAGAGTGCAAGCTTAGTACCACATAGTGCAAACAACTCCTGCCAGAACAACGAAGTAAAAATCTTGTTCCTGTCGGACACAATGCTCTCATGGATGTCGTGCAGACGGAACACCTGGTCAAAGAAGGAGTGTGTTCCCCATCCCCCGTAATAGGGCAGCTCATTTCGATGAAATGTGCGCTCTTGGAAAATCTATCCACCACCACAAAGATGATCGACCGTCCCCTCGATGTGGGTAACCCCTCGACGAAGTCCATAGAGATAACTACCCATATCTGTGTTGGTACGGGAAGTGGTTGGAGGAGCCCGACCGATAGTAGGTGGTCGGCCTTGCTACGCTGATAGGCAGGGCAAAGGGCGATGAACTCATGGGCGCTGCGTTTGAGTCCCTTCCAAAAGTACTCTGCCCGAATTGACTGAAGAGTCTTTTGAACCCCTTCATGAGTGGCGCCGTGGGTGCCCGCTAGAATATCCGAAATCAATGGAGAGATAGCCGATAGTTAGAGCCGGTCCTTGTAGAAGATGAGGTCGTCCTGTGTGGCCCAATACAATGATAATCGCCCCTCTTCAATGCGGTGGAGAAGCTTTAGGAGGACCGGGGCGTCCTGAATCTCTTGTCGAAGGCGGTGGAGAACGGGAGATGTTGGTTGGGAAATAGCCAATAGTAGTGCCTCCTGGTGGTCGCGGCGTGAGAGGGCATCAACTGCCCAATTCAAGGCACCTGCCTCGTACTCCACCCGGAAATCAAAGCCCAGGGGTTTGTTGATCCAACGCTGTTGTGGGGCCGTGGTGAGGTGTTGTTCCAAGAGATATTTTAGGTTGAAGTGGTCGGTGCAAATTAGGAAGGAACGTCCCAACAAATATGTCCGCTAATGTTGAACGACCTTGGCTAGCCCAATTAGCTCCTGCTCGTAAGCCTGGAGTTTTTGATGATGAAGTGCCGTCCGACGGTTGAAATGCGATTGGATGGCTCCCCCTGTTGGAGCACAACGCCACAACCTTGCCCCGATGCATCACACTCAACCTGGAACTCCTGGCCAAAGTCAGGTAGGTGAAGTACTGGTGCAGACACCAAGGTCTGCTTTAGAGCTCGAAAGGCAGTCGTCGCGACATCCCCCCACGCGAAGGATTGCCTCTTCAATAGGGCAAACAACGGTGATGCAGTCACGTTGTACCCTTGGATGAAACGCCAATAGTAGCCCGCGAGGCCAAGAAAGCCGTGAAGTTCACACTGAGACTGAGGAAGCGGCCAATCAGTCACCCCTTGAATCTTAGGGGATCGGTGGAGACACTCGTACTGTCGACGACGTGACCCAAGTATGCGACCCGGACCGTCCCAAAAGACCATTTGGCCTGCTTCAAGAAAAGGCGGTGGGCACGAACCAACTGAAATACTGTGCGGAGATGGACTAGGTGGTCCTCCCAAGTAGTGATGTATACTAGGATATCATCAAAAAAACAAGTACACAACGACGCAGTAAGTCGTAGAATACCTCGTTCATGAGAGCCTGGAAGGTGGACTCACGTTTGTGAGCCCGAAGGGCATCACGAGAAACTCGAAGTGTCTATGGTGGGTGCATATAGCGCGCTTCTCCACATCCGATGGGTTCATGCACACCTGATGGTACCCCGAACAAAGCTCCAATTTGGAAAAGTATCTGGTGTCGTGCAACTCATCAAGCAACTCCTCAACTATAGGAATGAGAAACTTGTCCTTCACTGTCCACGCGTTCAGCTCACAGTAATCCACGCAGAATCTCCACGTGTCATCCTTTTTGTGGACCAACAAGACTGGAGAAGAGAAATAGGAGACGTTGTGGTAGGTGATACCCTGTCACAGCTTGGCGGAACACTGCCGTTCAATTTTGTTCTTTTGCAAAAAAGGATAGCGGTAGGGACGGACAACCACATGAGACGTATTCGTCAAGAGGCAGATGCATTGGTCCTGGCGCCACAAAGTAGGAAGTCCCGTTGGGGCAGTCGTAGTGTCAATATACTCCCGAAGAAGAGCATCAAGATCGGAGGGCTCTGGAAGGTCGGTTTGAGTAAGGAAAATCCGTCGGTTGGCGTTCGTCGAGCGCCCCTGCCACACGGTCTGTCGTGGTCCATGACACCATGTCATCGTATACGCGTCAAAGTCCCACAGTTGTGGTCCCAAGGTGCACAACCACCGAAACCCTAACACAACCTCAAAGCCCTGGAGGGGCGATCACAAAGAAATCCACCTGGGAATGGTAGCCCTCCACCATGACAGGCACATCACGGCAAACCCCAGTGCAAGCCGTTGTCATGTCGTTGTTCACGGACACGCGGAGGCTCTGATGGGGTGTCACTGGGAGGCAAAGATGATGTGCGGTGAGGTCGCTAAGGAAGTTGTGCGTACTACCAGAGTCCATGAGAGCGACCAACTGATGACCCGCCATAGAGATAGGTAGCTATATCGTATCCCCAGACTGGGGGCCCTTCATAACATGAATAGAGATCTCGGGGTCCTCAGGATCCTCTTCCTCCACGTCCTCATCGGAGGGGTCCTCCACCTCAAGCCAGGAGAGGCGCTTGCACCGATGTCCACGCCCGAAGGGTTCTTCACAGTTGAAACAGAGACCCTTGGCCCTGCGGTCGGCCATCTCCTGCGTTGACATTTGACGGATTGTGGAAGGGCGGCCCCCCTCCTTGCCCTTGTCGTCTCCACTGCTTGATGGAGGAGGGGAATAGCCAAAACCCCTGGAGGGTCCTTCGCTAGAACGGCGCCTCAAGTACGTGCGGTCCATCAAAATGTGTTTCTCACAAACGCGTGTTAAACTCATGGCCGTCATGAGGTCCGGAGGAGACTGGAACTCGACATCCAAACGTAATCGCTCGTGGAAACCTGCAATAAAGAAGGGCACCTGATGTGCCGCCGGAACGGAGGGGGAACAAGCAAGGAGCACTTGAAACTGCTCGAGATAGTCCTTGATCGACAGTCTGCTGGAGGGAGTTGTGATCTCCAATGGGATTATTGCGAAGGGGAGGCCCGAAGTTGAGGTTGCAGTGAGTCTTAAACACCTCCCAAGAGAGGTGAGGTTTCTCACGCTATAACTGGGAGAACCATAATTGTGCTGAGCCCATGAGATAGAAAGAAGCAACGCCAATCCATTCCTCTCACAATGTACACTGGCTGGCAAAGAACTGCTCGCTGCGTGTGAGCCATGCCAAAGGGTTCTCTCGCCCGTCAAAAATTGGGAAATCCATCTTCACAAAACGAAGGATGTCGTCGCCCTCAAAATGAGGGTTAAGGAAATCATGTCCCGCTAGGGACGAACCCGAAGCGGCACACGGGGGAGGAGGGGGGCCGTCTAGTCGAAGGGCCTCTACGAGAGCCCTATTGTTGGCTACCATCATATTATGAAATGACTCCAAGATTTGAGCCAAGATGAGGCCACCGAGGTTGTCGTCCTACATAAGTATCGCCGGAGAGGACGAGAAGTCGCGAGGGGGAGTGAGCAAGAGGCCCGTGTTGCCCGTGAGAAGAGGAAAACCGACAGTGGAAGCCCCCGACAGGATTGGCTGTGTTAAGATGCGGGTGAATTGGTGGTCGGCAGGCGAATCACACCGAAAGGACGCTAGAGAGGCATTGGAGCGATCGTGGCAATCGGGGCGGGACCTCGTTCGGTGGTCGGCTTCGTAGAAGGTGCCGTCGGCGGACGACGCACGTAGGAGGGGAGCTGCAGAGGACGATATCTTTGATATTATGTTGGCGGGACCTCAACTGTTCGGTAACCTTGTCCCGTGACTCTCTTTCAATGACACTTCTACAAAATTTGATATATGAGGCCAATGAAATCTTATGACCAGTATTGACGAAAATTCACGTATGACTATAGCTGTCACGGTTCGGTTTCGGTTCCGGTTCTACTAAAACCGTGAACCGAACCGTTAAGGTGACAATTCTTTAAATTAGAATCAAAACCTTATTTGGTTTGACTGGAGCGATCGTGGCATTGAAGCATCGATACTTCCTTGAGGGTCCCGTACCCGTACCAGATACGTATCCGATACCGGTACGTACCCGATATTCATGGATACTCCTGTTATTCTAGTCTGTAGATACACTTGGACTTGGTAGATTGTTCTGCATATTGTAATAAGAGTATGTTTTTCTGAAGTAAACAAAAGACTTCTGCTTGTCTTTTAGCAAAGAAAATTTTTGACCCAGAAATGCAACTAGCGATGCTTGTTTATTATAGTAACAAAATGTATTTCAGATTTAAGTATCTTTTTTCGTTTAAACTACAAAGAATTTGATTTAAATTTATTATTTTGTTTTTTACTATATATTTAAAGATTAGATGTTTCAAATTGGTACTGTTTCTACTTGTTCAACATGAATTTTTCTATGTTTAATATTTTACTAACTTGTCTCTAGAGGAACCAGAAGTTGAAGATGTGTTAATCTCCAATAATTGGGAAGAAGAGGAAGAAAATGACTGATAAACATCTTTAAATTTGAAATGATTATGAATATTTTTTGTTTGAGAACTTCATATTATATTGAATTAACTATGAATTTGTACTTCAATTTGTGATTTATGCAATTATGCTTGATGTTTTATTATTTTGAGTACTTTTAATTATATTTGTGAGATTATACATATATATTTATTATATTTAATACAACGTATCCCGCCGCACCCGTATCCATATTTTTAAAATTTTGTCGTACCGCCATACCGGATATGTATCGTACCCGGTACTCGTACCCGTATCGATGCTTCCTAGATCAAAACCAAATTATTCACTAGCGGTTCTGTGCGGTTCAGGTTCGGTTCCGATTCGGTCACATTAAATGTCACTTAAGAACATTTAAAATCTCATAACCTCGATATTTTTAGGCATTGACCGCTTGTTCATTGATTAAGAATCTAAATTCTAGTTGACATGTATTAATTCTATGATATCTTGCTTATTATTTTGAAAATTATAGTTGAAATAATGTATTACCGTCAGCATGTCTGACAACCTCTTCTACAACATTGATTTTAATGACATTGTTGACAATATAAGTTTGAGTCAAGGTAATATCAACTTGTGATTTGCAATATTTTCATGTTAAATATCATTGGTAGTCCATCAAATTACTCATTATCTGGAATCTCATTAACATACATTTTTAAACACATCCGCACGCCAAAACGAATCTTAAAAAATCATGTGCCTTAGATTGCATTAATTGCACGAGTAGCCATTGACTTCTGACAGATGCTCCCAGTGGATTGTTTACTTTCAGCAACTACTCCTTGTGGATGCTCGTCGTGATTATAGTTCCCTCTTAATCGTGCGACTGATGAGTTACTACATCAAGCCAGTTGGAAGCAATTTTTCGAAAACCCCATCATATGAAACCTCCCAGAACTCCTTCATGGTCTTCTTGGTGTAGATTGTGAGTTGTCTAAAGTGGTATCCCTTGAATTGTTCGGCGACTGAAGTGTCGAAACTGTCTATTGGTTGTATTGTCATTATCATATACTATGTAAGAATTTATCAGCATCGAATGTGCATTGTGCATAGAGGGACATTGTGTCCCCGATGCTACTGTGTGTGTACGCACACACAAACACTAGCAATATAGGCATTATGTAACATCCGTGCACACAATATTTGGATGGCAATACCAATATTTCACTGCAACAAAACATCAAATAACAAGGAGGAGAATCCATTGCTAAATGATGAACATTGTTAATTTAGATTAACAAGGAATTTAGGAATAAAATCAATTTATGGCCAATTTGAGCCTAATTAATTTTAGCAAGGGTGATTTTCCTTGCTAATATCTGCAACAAATTATCAACAATAATTTATTGCTATCTAAATCAATAAGGAATACACAAAAGTAGCTGGTCGACGGGAAGATGGGCGACTGGAGCAACTGACCGACGGGAAGATGCGCTTAGAGGAGGGAGACGGGAGGAGGACTACGGGACAGGACCAACACTGGAAGGGGGAGAAATACAAGTCGGACTTTTGAGGTGGGAGGAAATAAAAAATAAAAATTGGGGGGGGGGGATTTTTTAATTTCCCTCCATACATTTGGGAGGAGGGGGAATTAATCACCAACAAATTTTACATATAAGATGTTTCATTTCTAACCGACTAGTAATATTTTACAGCAAAATTTTTTGATTCTAAATCTTCAAGAAAATTATTTCATTGTTAAGTGCTAACATTGTTTCAAAACACAAAAGTAATATACCTAGCTAAAATTGTAGCTAATTGACAACAAGTTATAGTGTCTTACTAATTTTTGTTCCTAATTGACATTTTTGTTGTAGTATTTCATCCATCGTATATATTTTCTATGGAGTATTAAGCTGTGATGGAAAATGTGATAAATAAATAATAATCACAGTCATAATTTTTTTTCTGTTCTCAAACTACTTCAATGCATGACTAAGACCCCTGTTAACACCATATGAGTTATTCCTGTGAAAGCCCGGAAGAATTGACTTGAATAATAATAAAATTATATTATAATAAAAATAATATTATTATATAAGAAAAATATATTATAATATTATATTATAAATATATATTATTATAAAATAACAATAAATATATATTATTATAATATTATATGCGTTCTTCTTTAGTCCGGTTTGGATCAGACCTAGAAATTCTTGAATCACTTGAGACTTGTATGTTGTGGTTCTGGTTTCGGTTCTGGTCCGAATAATAAAATGAAGGAACTGCACCCGAACTGCACCCGTACTATTGTTGATCATGGTTCCAAAATTCAAGCCAGAACCAAATAATTCGCGAACGGTTTGGTTTTCTGTGGTTCCGGTTTGATTCATTGTTTTCAGTTATAAGTGACAGTTGTACGTATGACTTAACTTTCTAATAAAAAAAGATTTAAGTTTTTTTCCACTTGTAAATATTTTTAAATAAATTCAAAATCAATTCAAAGCTACTCCCAAATATTTTATTTTATTAGTGCCAAATATATGTAACTCATTATTTTGATTTTTCTTGCTGAAAATGAGATTTATACCAATTTTTGATGTACATACTCCCTATCAAAATGACTTTTCCCAATATGGCAATGAACTTTGTAAAAGTTCGATTCATTCTTTTGACCTTGTTCGTTCGGACATCTGAGGTCTTAGTCCCACCAAGTCTATTGGTTACGAAAGTGTGTACTTTGTAACTTTTATTGATGATTTCTCTCAATCTACTTTAGTGTATCTTGTGAAGGGTCGCTCTGAACTTTTTTTGTTTTCTCTAAATTTTATAATGAAATTCGCACAGTTTGATTTACCTTTAAAAATTATTCAAACTGATAATGCAAAAGAATACATGAGCCATCAGTTCTCATCTTTTTGCACCTCCAACAATATTATTCATCATACCAGTTGTGTGCATACGTTTCAACAGAATGGAGTGGCGGAAAGGAAAAATCGTCATCTCCTCAATGTTGGTCGGACACTGCCGTGCCAGATGAATGTTTCACACTCTTATTGGGGTCATGCGATCTCATTTCTTGTTTTCTCATTAACCATCTACCCTTTTCTACTCTTCAGGATAGATATTTTTTCTTTTCTCTATCCAGATAGTACGCCTTTTTCCCTCACCCTTAATGTGTTTGGTTGTACTGCTTTCATCCACACTCCTGCATATGGTCGAGATAAACTCTCCGCTCGTACCACCAAATGTATCTTCGTGGGGGTAGTACTCTCCAACTAAGAAGAGGTATCGTTGTTTCGACCCTATCTCTAAATGTTTATGCCTCTGTTGCTGTCACATTCTTTTTGTCTACCCTTTATTTCTCCAAGGACGGAGAGAGTCTTACTCTCAAAATCCCTCCTTCTCTTCCTACCACCTCTCCTCCCACCTCTGTTTCATCGTTCCATATCATTCATGCTCCTTCACTAGATATCCTACAATTGACACCAACTCCTGCACATATACCTCCTCTTTCACATTTTCCTTATCATTATCGCCTCCGCTATGTTTCCCCTCTTGTCCTCGCTCCTTCCACTCCAGAATCCCCGTCGCCTCTTTGGAAGGTTCCCTCACCTCAGTAGACCCAGACCTAGATGTTCATATTGCTCTGCGGATGGGGGTAATGGGGTACACAACATTCCTTACTAATGTTGTATCATATGCCAATCCTAGTCCTTCGTACAATAAGTTTGCCTGAGAACTCTCTACCACCACCGTACCTACTACTTATCATGAAACTCTTCGTATACCTTGCTGAAAAGCGGTTATGGATGAGAAATTTTTTGCCTTGACATCACAGGGTACCTGAACTCTTGTCCTTACCCCATCTGGAGGCGATATTGTTGGCTGCCATTGGGTTTTTATCATCAAGTTTTTCTCAGACAGCATTGTGGGTCGATACAAGGCTCGTCTGGCTGCTAAAGGGTTCACCCAGACATATGTTGTTGATTTCTTTGACACATTCTCTTTTGTTGCCCGTATCAGTACTGTTCAGATATTCTTCTCCGTTGATGTCAACATGAATTGACAAATGCCTCAACTATATGTCAAAAATGTCTCTCTATGATGATCTACACAGAATTTTATATGGAGCAACCTTTTGATTATGGTGCTCAGGGGGGAGTCTCAAGTGTGTAAGCTTGGGAAGGTCATTTATGGTTTTAAACAAAGTCCTCGAGCATGGTTTCATAAATTCAGTCAGGTTGTCTCTACTACTGATTTCTTTAGAAGAAATGCTGATCACTCTCTCTTTATACAAAAGACCAACCATGGACTAATTATTCTTGCTATCGATGTAAATGACGTTCTTCTTATTGGAGATGACTCTTCTGGAATAAAGAAAATAAAGAAATATCTTTGGAAATATTTTGTGCAAAAGATATGGGTCCTCCAAGATGCATCTTGGGAATTGAAATTGCGAGATGCCATAAACTATAGTTCACTCCCAACGCAATTATGCCCTAGATCTACTCAACGAAATAGGTTTCATTGGCACGAAACCTACTTAGAATCCTATGTCTATGAACTATGAACACTAACAAATTGTGGGATGAGACATCCCATCTTCTACAAGATATTACTTGGTACAGGTGTTGAAACCGGCAACCGGTCTCTTGAGTTCGGACCCACTGGGGGGTGTAGCTCACTCCTACTTATCCCTAGCTTTCACTCTTAACTGTGGACGAAGAATTATGAACTGACCCAAGGCTGTAGCGAGGAGGTCCCGCCACACACCCGGAAGATCTTAGAGAGCTTCCCCTCCCAAACCAATGCTCAGCCGGGCACCTTGGAGGGCATTAGCAGCCAACCAAGACTTGTCTAGGAAGAGAGAGCTCAAAAAGATTTGGTCTCCTTCAAGGTGCCCTTAAGGGTCTATTTATAGATTCTCTAGGCTGGACTGCAAATAACATGAATCCGCCTTTTGGTTTTACTAATCGCACCCCAAATTGGTCTGCTAACAACCTAACTTCGCTATTCTGAAGGGCTATTGACAGCCCACGAAGGGTATCTAGGTAATTTCACCCTCAAAACCCCTGGGCGAGTGGTCCATGAGGGCACTTCTCGCCTAACATCCCGCGTGTCAGGCCTTCCGGCATCCGCGGGGCGAGTGGCCCTTGAGGGCGCCACTCGCAGGGTCCTTGGTCCTTTGGGCGAGTTGGGTCTCGCCCCCCACTCGCCCAGTTGCTGTTATATCCACATTGCTCTTGCGCGAGTGCCCAGCGAGAGAGGTTGCACCCGCTCAGAACCCCTTCTGCCTTTTCTCGACTTGGGTGAATGCCCCCCTTACTTGCCTTTTTACCTATTCCGAGCATGGGACCCTACTCAACAAATACGGGGTTGTACACAATCCCCGCTCTTTGCGAGTGAGACACTCGCTCAGAAAGAAAGTCCAACTCTGAGTTTGTTGAGCTCATGCTGACCTGGAGGGAATCTTTTTGTGGGACCCTCCACTTTGCTATAAATATATCCCCGGCTGCTGCCTTCAGAGCGCCTGTCCTCCAATCACTGTTCCCATTTTTCTCCTCAAGGCTCTTGCTGCTCCGATGACGTTCATGAGGCTGACGCCAAGGACGCTCTCGCAAGGGTTGATGGATCGCCTTGCTGCCGCGCACGGGGAGGATCCTTCCAAGTCCACCCGATACGCCCCCTGGATCTCGTCAACGAGAGATCCTTCCAAGACCTACCGGCTGCAGAAAGCCAGGGTGGTCCGGCGAAACCTATCGGCAAGGGAGTCTGCGTCAGAGACTCCCCCCTCTCCAACATCCCTCCCGACAACACTGCCGAGGTAATATAATCTATCTCGCCTTTCAAAGCTAACCATGGTGACGCCATTCCCTGACAACTTCAACCACTCGCAGAACCTGCAGGTGACGGAAGGTGGCCCTGGGATCAACCAGGAGGACGCCGACATTCCACCACCTGTTCTCGGAGGCGTTCCACCGGCCCAGGAGCCTGCCCTCATAACTACTCCTGGCGGAAGCCGGCCCGCGCCCGGTAAGCACTTCGTTGTCTTCTCGCCCGACTTTTACCTTTCGCCCTTTTTCGGACTCTGGTTTCCGCAGCTCTCACCTTTGGGACCACGGGGTTACCCCCTACCCCGCGCAACTCTCCTGCCCCTGAGACCATCATCAATTCCCCAGCTCCGGAGCGAGAACATTCAGGGGACAAAGGCCCCGAGAACAACTCTCCCGCCGCGGACTGGGCCACTACCTCCGGCGCCGCCGACTAGGTTCATCGCCCTGGGAAGTGGAAATCGCTTCACCCCCCCCCCCCCCCCCCCCCCCAGCCAACCATTCACGGGGCAGCCCGACACCTCTCGTCGGTCCCCCGTCGAAGAATATGTACCTGGTTAGTTGCCCTTCTTACCTCAAGCTCAAAATCTGCATGACTGGAAAAGGCTAACCTTCGCTCCCGCAGGCTTCCGCCATGTCCCGCCGGTGGACCCTCAGGATGAGGAGGGGATGATCTCGCCGCCCCCTCTCCCGGCGACCTCTCAAATTTTCTCTGTGACCACGAAGACACCAGGACCATGAAGTTGCGGATGACGGAGCTTTTCGGCAAGCTGATCTGGATGCAGCGAGATCTAGCCAACCAGACTGAGGAGCACCGGGCAGCCTTCGAGCGTCGAATAAGCGTCCTCGAACGAGACTATACACACCTTATCGGGGAGATGGAGCGTCAGGGGGGCGGGTGCGAGGAGGCCTCTCCTGGGAGGCACATCGCGCGGGCTAGGGACCAGATGCGCCTGATTAACCAAGAGCTTACCGCAATGAGCGCGTATTATTACCCGCGAGTGCCTCCGAGGACAGGGAGGTGAGGTCGGGGTCGATGACAGTGGGTATAGACGTACAGTACTAAGCCTACCGGCTCTCGCTCCCTGTATTCTCCCGCACCCTTGTTATTTCTCTTTCTTTTTCGCACTGAACCAAGACGAGACCTGCTGTGTCTCGCGAACAATTTCTGCTTGTATGTTATTTATTTTGTTCTTCCTTACTTTTCTGAATGCTTATCTTGCGGATGCTTTTATTCGTGATGCACTTTTTAATTTGCACTCGCCTGAGGAGCGTCGCGCGTCGCTTCAGCCATCTGCCGACGACTAGGGTGTTGGTGGGCTGGCTCGAACTCCGAGATGCCCGGATAGCGCGGCCGCTATCCGCACCCCGCCCGTAGAGAATTCACTTTATTTTTCCTTTTTTCTATAAATAGTCAGCCCACCCACTGCCTTTATTACGCTTTTTTCTCTTTCTTCCTTTGCTCTCGCGCCGACACTCGCACCTCTCTCTAGTCTGCTACTTTTCTTTCGCGCGAGATGGCCCCCGAACCTGATGGTAGGATCAGGTTCGCCCAGTTCCTTATCCACCACTTCGATACCTGCGACCTATCTGAAGAAAATTTCGCCGTGACTGTTGCCGACTACATCCCGCCCGGATTCACTGCGCGCCGCCCTGGAAGCCGTGACCGCATTAACCAGATCTCGCCCGACGCTCTCGCCATCCCCCTGGACCATTTCGAGGTGGGACTCTGGCTCCCCCTCTGGCCCGAACTGCGCTAAGCATTCCGCTACTTCGGCGTAGTTCCCGCTCAGTTGAGCCCAAATTCAATCGCGATGCTGGTAGCATTCGCCTGCTACCCGCGGGATGAGGGGATCGAGTTCTCCCTCCCCGTCTTCCGCAAGCTCTTCAATTTCCGGGTGAAGAGCGGTGTGGCCTTCTTCTCTGGCCAAAGCCCGCTCAAGGTCACCGGTACCACCAACAAGGTCCATGACTGGACTCGGCGGGTTGTCTTCGTGACAGGGAGCTTCGGCAACACTCTCCTCGCGCTGGTGCAGGAGGACGAGTCGACCTTCAAGCCTCCAACGCTGGGGGGTTACGAGGCCAAGCTCCATGCCTTCATCCAGAAGCATGGAATGGACGTCGTGCATCTGCGAAAGCACGTCGGCTCGCTGCCGCCGATTCTGCCGGGAGAGGGTAAGCTGAACAATTTCAACACTAGCTCCCGCTCATTTTTCACTCGCTTCCGCCCTCTTAACTTGACTTTCTTGATACAGGAGTTCGAAGCCTTCCCCTCCACCCGCCGAATGCGGTCGTGGGGCTTGCTCCCGATGACGCCCTTGCCCTTGCCAAGTCCGCCGCCGCGGCCTGCCGCAAGGATCCGCCTCCCGCGAAATCCAGTGGGCAGAAGCGGAAGCCCGACACGGCCACCAGCTCCACCACCAAGCGGCTTCTGCAACCGCTAAGGGGAAGGCGGTCGCGGATGAGACCCCTGGCTCGAGTGCTCCTGCTGCGGAGGACTTAGCGGTCCAGACCGCCGTTGCACCGGCGGAGCCCTCCTCGGGGCCGGTGCCGAGAGGGCATCGAAACTTCCCTCTCGGCGAGAGGTACGCTGATGCGGTCGGCGAGCCTCTACTTCATTGGGACCGGCGGGCCAACCGGGTCTCAATCTCCTCCCTCCTTCCGTCCTGGATGGAGCTGGAGACAACCAGCGGCCAAGCCTACAGCCTCTCCTACGCGCTTTACGGCCACGAGGACGCCTCCGTCTATGATACTGAGTCCACCCAGACTCTCGCCCATGAGGGCTCGCGAGCCATGATGCACGCTCTCGCGTGGACTTATATGTTCTCTCGCCGCAGCATGACCCTCGCGCGGAACCTGGTCGAGGTCGAGAAGACCCGCGCCGACGTCTCTGCCGAGGTCGTGACCGTGAAGCAACAGTTGGCGACAGCCGAGACCCTTCTCGCCAGCCGCCCAACCTGAGAGGTGAGCATGTCTCCTCGCATTGACTCAAGTTCTCGCATTTCCTTCCTTTCTCGCGCTAACTTTCTTTTTTCTTGCAGGACATAGCCAACTATGACACCCTACTCGTGCGGGCGCGCATCCTTGAGGAGCGAGTCAAGGAGCTGGAGGCCGAGAACCAAAAGCTGAGAGATGTCGCTGCTCGACCACCTCCCGCGGATAGGGACACTCGACACCTCTACTCCAACGTCGAGTTCGAAGGGCTGATGCAGAGGTCCGCCCAAGGAGCATCGAAGCATGCGCTGGAGGTGCTTCGAAGGGCCGGACTTTTGAGGGAAGAGGGCGCGAGGATTCTCGCCCACCACGTGCTTCCTGAACTCTTCGCTCGGGTCGACCCTGCGGATAAAGCTGGTGATGGTCGGGAACTCGGCGACCTTCCTTCCCCGAGCGAGAGCAGCGGATACTCTGGCGAGGAAGCCGGCTACCCCAGAAAACCCCATTTCTTTTTCTTTCTTTTTGATGTAATGCGATAATCCTTTTGTAATTCCTTTTTTTATACTGAAATGAAATGAAAAGTTTTGCCTCTTGCGATTTGTCATATATTTTCTTTTTGTGCATCTCGCTATTATCAGCTGGTTGCTCGCGCGCTCGTACGCTATTTTGCATGCTCTCGCATTTTCGCGCGTGTGCTCGTATATTGTTTGTTCGCCCTTAGCGTCGACGACCCCTAGTCTAAGTCGTGACCGGGACACTCTCGCCGCGCCACGCGGTCGCAACCCTTTCGCACTCGCCCCAGCCTTTTTAAGACTTAGACGATTTTGTTGATTTCTGTCAGGAACGGAACTGTGCCGAGAACCCACCTCGTCCTGATAAATTCTAGCAACCCTTGGGTCTGGCCAACGTTCCAATGCGCACTCGCCGGGCGAGTGTCTTTCTCGAACGATATCATTCGCCGGCGAGTGTCCCTTATGATGAGCACCATTCGCCGACCTTATGCCGAGACTTGCCCTGTGTTAATTTTTCGCATTGGATTTTTCTTTCTTACCTTGCCTTCCTCATGGGTCACCACCGAGTGAGCCTACGGCCCTGCCAGCTAGGTGAGAGCCTGATCAGCGGGTCTGCCCGGGGCCAACCTTTGAATCTTTCGAACCTGCCACCGAGTGAGCCTACAGCCCTGCCAGCTAGATGAGAGCCTAGTCAGCGGGTCTGCTCGAGGCCAACCTTTGAATCTTTCAAACCTGCCACCAAGTGAGCCTACGGCCCTGCCAGCTAGATGAGAGTCTGGTCAGCGGGTCTGCTCGGGGCCAACCTTTGAACTTTTCGAACCTGCCACCGAGTGAGCCTACGACCCTGCCAGCTAGATAAGAGCCTGGTCAGCGGGTCTGCTCGGGGCCAACCTTTGAACCTTTCGAACCTGCCACCGAGTGAGCCTACGGCCCTACCAGCTAGATGAGAGCCTGGTCAGCGAGTCTGCTCAGGGCCAACCTTTGAATCTTTCGAACCTGCCACCGAGTGAGCCTATGTCCCTTCCAGCTAGATGAGAGCCTGGTCAGCGGGTCTGCTCGGGGCCAACCTTTCGAACCTGCCACCGAGTGAGCCTACGACCCTGCCAGCTAGATGAGAGCCTGGTCAGCGGGTCTGCTCGGGGCCAACCTTTCGAACCTGCCACCGAGTGAGCCTACGACCCTGCTATCTAGATGAGAGCCTGGTCAGCGGGTCTGCTCGGGGCCAACCTTTGAATCTTTCGAACCTGCTACCGAGTGAGTCTACGCCCTGCCAACTAGATGAGAGCCTGGTCAGCGGGTCTGCTCGGGGCCAACCTTTGAATCTTTCGAACCTGCCTCCGAGTGAGCCTACGACCCTGCCAGCTAGATGAGAGTCTGGTCAGCGGGTCTACTCGGGGCCAACATTTGAACCTTTCGAACCTGCCACTGAGTGAGCCTACGGCCTTGCCAGCTAGATGAGAGTCTGGTCAGCGGGTCTGCTCGGGGCCAACCTTTGAACCTTTCGAACCTGCCACCGAGTGAGCCTACGGCCCTGCGAGCTAGATAAGAGCCTGGTCAGCGGGTCTGCTCGGGGCCAACCTTTAAATCTTTCGAACCTGCCACCGAGCGAGCCTACGGCCCTACCAGCTAGATGAGAGCCTGGTCAGCGGGTCTGCTCGGGGCCAACCTTTGAATCTTTCGAACCTGCCACCGAGTGAGCCTACGACCCTGCCAGCTAGATGAGAGCCTGGTCAGTGGGTCTGCTCGGGGTCAACCTTTGAATCTTTCGAACCTGCCACCGAGTGAGCCTACGACCCTGCCAGCTAGATGAGAGCCTGATCAGCGGGTCTGCTCGGGGCCAACCTTTGAATCTTTCGGACCTGCCACCGAGTGAGCCTACGGCCCTGCCAGCTAGATGAGAGCCTGGTCCGCGGGTCTGCTCGTGGCCAACCTTTGAATCTTTCGAACCTGCCACCGAGTGATCCTACGACCCTGCCAGCTAGATGAGAGCCTGGTCCGCGGGTCTGCTCGGGGCCAACCTTTGAACATTTCCATCATCACCTCGCATGCTATTATACACGGATATAAGAGGAATGAAGTTTAAAGAATTAAGTATTTTCATCATATGACCCTAAGGATAAAAGCGCTTCAAGTCATCACCACTCCACGTGTGGCCGATGGGCTCGCCTTCCACATTCAGGAGGCGGTATCCCCCTGACTTTAAGGCTTTTTCCACGACATAGGGGCCCTCCCAGTTGGGATTGAGCTTTCCTACCGCGGCAGTCCTTCCGGCCGCGTCAATCTTTTTTAACACGAGGTCCCCCTTCTCGAATTGCTTGATCCTGACGTGCTTGTCAATTGGGATTGAGCTTTCCTACCGCGGCAGTCCTTCCGGCCGCGTTAACCTTTTTTAACACGAGGTCCCCCTTCTCGAATTGCTTGATCCTGACGTGCTTGTCAAAATACTTTGCCATTCGCCGCTTGACTTCCTCTTAACCGATGGAGGCAAGATCTCGGACCTCCTCGATCAGATCCAGGGAGAGCTGTAGCTCCTCCTCGTTCTCTGCTCTCCATTCTTCATCACCCTCCCCGGCGGCCCTTACCCGTCTTGACTTCAAACTCCACGGGAATAACAGCCTCACAACCGTGAGAGAGCTTGAATGGGATCTCTCCCGTGGCGGTGTTGGGCGTAGTCCTCAGAGCCCATAGGACCGAAGGGAGTTGCTCTACTCAATTCTCCTTCAAGTTTTCCACTTTCTTTTTGAGAAGGTTCACTATGACCTTGTTCGCCGCCTCCACCTGCCCGTTGCTCCTGGGGTGATGGACGGATGCGAACCTGAAGTCTATCCCCAACTGACTGCAGAAGCTGATGAACTCTTCACTGGCGAATTGCGGGCCATTATATGTGACTATGGCTTGTTGGAGCCCATGTCGGCAGATGATCTCCCCCCATACGAAATTTCGGATTACCTGGGAAGTGACCTTGGCCAAAGCCTTAACCTCCAACCACTTAGAGAAGTAGTCGATCATGACCAAGAGAAACTTTCTCTGCCCATTCGCCTGGGGGAAAGGTCCTACCAGATCCATCCCCCATATGGCGAAGTGTCACGGTGCCGTGATGCTCCTTAGCCTCTGGGCCGGCAAAAGTTGAAGCGGGGCGAACAGCTGACATTTCTGACATTTCTTGACGAACTCCGCTGCGTCCTTGCTCAGGGTCGGCCAGAAGTACCCCTGCCTCACTATCCTCGCCTCCAACGTCCTACTCCCCGAATGACTACCACATTCGCCGGAGTGAACCTCCACCAGGACCCTCGGAACTTCCTCCTCAGAAATGCATCGTGCTAAGAGTCCTGAGAGAGTTTTTCAATACAAGTCCTCCTCGTGAAGCACATAATAGGCGGACTTGTACCGAAAGCGCCTTTGATCTGAAACCTCTTCCGGAAATTTGCCCGTTGTCAGGAAGGTCACGAAAGGGTCCTTCCACGAGGGTCGTTGTTCTATATCCATGAGTTCCCCTTCCTCGATCGATGGGCGGAACAGATCTGTCAAGGTCTCTCCAGCCCGATGACCGGACTTTGCCAGCCGATCCGCTAGGGTACTCTCTTCCCTCGGTATGTGCTTGATGGAGAAGGTTTTGAATGTTCCGATGAGACCCCTCACCTTGGATAGATACCTCATGAGTGTGGGCTCCCTTGCCTCGAACTCGCTCTTGACTTGTGAGGCTATGACCATCGAATCTGTGAGGACCTCCACGTCATGAACCCCCAACTCCTGAGCCAGACATAAGCCGACGTTCACAGCTTCGTACTCCGCCTGGTTGTTGGTGACGGGAAAGTGTATCACTATTGCCTGCTCTATTTTCATTCCGTGAGGGCTTTCCAATACCACTCCCCCTCCTAGGGAGTTCCTTCCTGAGGCCCCGTCCACCAGCAACTTCTAGGGGACGAGACGAAGGGCCTGCTCTTCTTCCATCTCAACCACATAGTCCGCCATGAAATCTGCCACGACTTGAGCCTTCATCGATAGCCGCGGGACGAAGATGATGTCGAATTCGCTCAGTTCCACCGACCACTTTGCGAGCCTCCCTGAATGCTCTACCCCCTCGAAGATTTTGCGAAGGGGGTGATCGGCACTACTTGGATTGAATGGGCCTGAAAGTACGGCCTGAGCTTCCTGGCCGAGATGACCAGAGCGAAGACCAGTTTTTCTAAAATCGGGTACCGGAGCTCCGCCTTCTTCAGAACCCTACTCACGTAGTAGATGGGCAACTGCTTCTTACCCTCTTCCTGGACCAGGACGGAGCTTACGGCCTCAGCCCCCACTCCGAGATACAAGGCTAGACTCTCCCCCTCCTTAAGACCCTGGAGCAGCGGAGCCTTAGTGAGTTGATTCTTTAGGGCCTGAAAGGCCTCCTCATTCCTTCGTCCATTCGAACTTTTGATTGACTCGCAGCACTTTGAAAAAGGGGAAACATTCCTCTCCTGCCCGGGAGAGAAGCCTACTCAACCTTGCGAGCTTTCCAGTCAGGCGCTGGACCTCCTTAGCGTTTCGTGCTGATCCCAATTCCATTATAGCTTTCACCTTGTCTGGGTTAGGCTCCACCCCCGCCGGGGTAAGGAGGTGACTCAAAAACTTCCCCTTGCCGGCCCCGAAAATACATTTTGAAGGGTTCAACCTCATCTTGAACCTGCGCAGGGTGGCAAAGGTCTCTTCCAGGTCTTGGAGGTGGGAGCTCACGTCCTTGCTCTTCTGGATGCACTCCAGAATCTTCTCCCTGTCCTCGGGGCCAAGGCCCCCGCTGACTCGTACCTTTTCCACTTTCCCCTCCCGGTGATGACCTCCATCTCGACTACTTCTGCTGCCTCAAGCCGGGGCGGCTCCTCCCATCTTCCCCCTGCCTTTCCCCCTTCGGCCAGGGTCTCCTTTTCCGCCGCAACTTCCACCTCCATGGGCTTGCCATGCTCTTCCTGAGCCTTCTCCATCTCCTCTTCTCGGCACTGCCTCGCCACCTTTGCATCCCCTCGGATTCGGACCTGGACTCCCCCGCTATGGAACTTCAAGCACTGGTGGAAGGACGAGGGAAAACACTGGAAGGTGTTGATGAGAGGGTGTCCGAAAATCGCATTATAGCCTGCTCGGAGCGTCGACAATGACGAATCTACAATTCTTCGGGACCCCTCCCAACGTCACCTATAGGCCGACTCCTCCCTCGACCTCCTTCCTCTCCCCTGAAAATCCAAACAACGGCCCATCCGAGGCCTGCACCCTCTTTGCCTCTACCTCTATTGCGTCGAAGGCTTTCTTGAAGATTACATTCACGGAGCTCCTGTTGTCGACCAAGATCCGGGAGACCGTGAAGTTCTCAATTGCCGTCTGGATCACCAAGGCGTTACAGAACGGGTCTTCATAGTCTGGCATGTCCTCCGACGAGAAGTTGAGCTTTTTCGAGGGGGTGGGGTTTGGGAGGTCGACGCGACGCTCCTCCGGAACATCGCTTGGAAGCTCCTCTTGCGAGTGGCTTCTATCCCAACCCCGCCATGGATCACTCTGATCCCTCCCCTGGCTCCCACGTCTACCCTGTCTTCACACTTGTCTTCCCCCTCTTCGGGTAGCACTTCTTCAATCCTTACAGGTCGGTGTTGTTGCTGACCTCTCGCCCTTACCTCCAGAAACTCCGGGCAGGTGGCCGTCGCGTGACCTTCCTCCTGGTGGAAGTCACAATAGGGCAACGCCACCCTACCACCTCTTCCCCCTCTTCCATTTCCTCTTCCTCTTCCTCGGCCTACTGCCATGGTTTGCTCCCGAGGGGGTGAGGGGGTCTGGGACCTTGCCTCCATCCCGGATGATTGACCTTCCCTTCCCCCCTTCCCTGGTAACCTCTTTCCTGACCTCGCGCTGGTCCCTCCTGGGGTCTCCAAGCCAGCCGGTTATTGGGCTCCTGATGCACCCAATCCCGATGCTGCCCCCGAAACCCCTGACCTCTGGGCTCATCTCTTCTTCTTCCCTCCTGCTGCCTCACCTCTGGCTCGCTCAGCCTCTCCAACCTCTTTGCAAACTCTGGGTTGGCGGCCTCCCCTTCAATTTCTTCCGCCGCCCTCTCCATCAATTCCTTGAAGGATAGAGGGGCCTTTCTCTTCAGGTTCATTTTGAAAAACCCCTTCCGCAACCCCACTATGAAGGCCAGCTGGAGGGTGAACCCCGGCACCTCCTGGACGAGTAGGACCTCTTCCTGGAACCTATCCACATAATGGGCCAGTGACTCCCCTGGCCCTTGCTTGATTTTGAATAGTGCCTCCGCGTCTTTCTTCCTCTTCTTTGATGTTGAAAATCGCAACCGGTCTCTTGAGTTCGGACCCACTGGGGGGTGTAGCCCACACCTACTTATCCCTAGCTTTCACTTTTGACTGTGGACGAAGAATTATGAACTGACCCAAGGCTGTAGCAAGGAGGTCCCGCCACACACCCGGAAGATCTTAGAGAGCTTCCCCTCTCAAACCAATGCTCAGTCGGGCACCTTGGAGGGCACTAGCAGCCAATCAAGACTTGCCTAAGAGGAGAGAGCTCAAAAAGATCTGGTCTCCTCCAAGGTGCCCTTAAGGGTCTATTTATAGATTCTCTAGGCTGGACTGCAAATAGCATGAATCCGCCTTTTGGTTTTACTAATCGCACCCCAAATTGGTCTGCTAACAGCCTAACTCCGTTGTTCTGAAGGGCTATTGACAACCCACGAAGGGTATCTAGGTAATTTCACCCCCAAAACCCGTGGGCGAGTGGTCCGTGAGGGCACCTCTCGCCTAACCTCCAGTGTGCCAGGCCTCCCGAAATCCACGGGGCGAGTGGCCCTTGAGGGCGCCACTCGCAGGGTCCTTGGTCCCTATTTAGCACGGGGACGAAAACGGGATACGAGATACGATACAAAACAGATACTGGAAACGTGGTTTTTAAAAAAATATGGATACGGGAAACGTTTTTAATTTTTTTTAATTATTTTAATATAAGTATTAATTAATATAAAAAAAATACAATTAACAAACTAAGGTACCATCCCAGTCAATACATTCAATAAAGAATAATTGTCGCACAATCATGTTGTTTAGCCACAACGAGAAAGATTAGGCTAGGAGAAGGTATTAGATATCACAGAAAGAGAAAATATGAAGAATAACTCATGCAATCTATTCCTTGAGATATCCAAAAGCACAAACATTATTTATAGTGTCTACAAGTACACACATTTTAGTTTGATTTACTTATTATCAATACAAATTACTCAAGAGTCAAGATTGGGCCTACAAGTACACATTGAGAACTAATATCATAATATGTAATGATGATCATCAAACTCTTTCACATAAACAAGATCTTCTTTGACATTAAATTAATAAAATGATTTTGTAAGGAGAAAAAATTATTTCTAAGAGTTAGCCACCATTTAATATGAGGCGCGCGCCTGACGCCGTGAATAAAATTGCGGGAACAAGGGGGATACGCGTTTCCCAATTAATTTTTTTATTTAATTTAAATATTGTGTTTCCTACATTTCGGAAACGCGTTTCCGCGCGTTTTCGGGCGTTTCCCGTATCTGATACGCGTTCGAGCCGATACACGAAGCATTTTTAAGTATCCGTGCTTCGTAGCTTGGTCCTCTGGGCGAGTTGGCTCTCGCCCCTCACTCGCCCAATTGTTGTTATATCCACATTGCTCTTGCGCGAGTGCCCTGCGAGAGAGGTCGCACCCGCTCAGAACCCTTTCTGCCCTTTCTCGACTTGGGTGAATGCCCCCCCTACTTGCCTTTTTACCTATTCCGAGCCTGGGACCCTACTCAACAAATACGGGGTTGTACAACAGGAGTCTGGTTGATAAACTCATTCATCTTACTGTAACCAAATCTGACATTTCCTATGTTGTTGAAAGTGTTAGTCAATTCATGCAGGCTCCCAATGAGTGTCATCTGGAAGTTGTCTTAAAAATATTAGAATACATCCAAGGGTCTCCAAAAAAAGAATTATTGTTTCAAATAAACAATCATTTACGCACCGAAGCATATTCTGTTGAATGTTATGCAAATGATAAAGGAGATTGAAAATCCACTTCATGATTTTGTTGCATGTTAGATGAAATCTGGTCACTTGAAAAGCTAGAAACAAGCTACGGTGTTCAGATCAAGTGCAAAAGCTGAATACAAAATCATGACTCAGATTGCTTGTGAGTTAAAGTGGTTAAGAATAATTCTAAAAGACTTGAGAGAAATTTACAACTGATGTTTTATGATAATAAAGTTGTTATCTATATATCTAAAAATTAATGTTCCATGAAAAAATAGAACATATTGAGGTTGATTGTCACTTCATCAGAGATGAAATTATAAAAAATAAATATGCACTCTGTTTGTTTCTTCAAATAAAGAGTTGGCCGACATCTTCATCAAATCAATTTTTTCATCTTTTTCAGATATTTGTGTCAAGCTGAGAATGATCAATATATATGCTCTAACTTGAGAGAGAGTGTTAAAACCCAAGATTAAAAGCCCAAATAGGGCCCCCTAGAATATTTGTTTCTCTTTCTTGCATTTAGTCCTACATCTCCAAGTGTAAATTTCTCCTCTTTTATTCTATATAAAGAGGGGAACTCCCGTGTAATATTCAATACTTCTTGAATAATAATTATTTTATTTTCACACATGTAAATGTAAATGTAAAGAAATCCAATTTTTTTTTTACTTCGGGTATTCTCTCAACCTTTGTGCTTCACCAATGCTCTGGATGTTGAATGAAGGAAGCATGGTTATGTGTACATAAATCAAAATGGATTCTTGGGTCTGCCCTCTCTGATGTCTTTGGCTTTGATTTGAGGGCATGATTCCGCAGCAAACGCGACGGTATAGGGGGCCACTATTTCAGTGGTACTCTGTGAGCAGCCACTTTGTGCATTTATTGTCAAAGGTTAGGTCTTTCTCCTCTGAGAGAAGCCACTTTATGCATAGTGCCAAAGGTTAGGTCTGTTTCCAATCTTCCCCCGCCCATACCCCCAATGATTGGGGACTATATGGGTTCTGTTGTTGTTGTTGGGTATTCTCTCAACCCTCTTGACATAGGAAAAATAAATATCTATTTTGCATCCCCAAAGAAACAAAACTATTAAATTCTATGATGGATGGTCCTATTGATATTTTTTCTAAGGTTAAGGGCAAGAAAATATGATTTATAAAATGGAGCGAATGTTGGTTTGTAGTGTGCTCAGCACACTCCATTCTTATTTATGAGGCTCAAAAATAGGTGCTAGTGAAATAATAACATATGTGGGTTCAATAAAGATTCATACTAACGAAGAATGACCTATACCATTTCCTAAATCAATTCTAGACAAATGTTTCACTTCTCTCCTTATCCAACATAAATATCTAATATCAAAATTAAATCCAATTATTTAAAATTAGGAGTCCGCATAGTTGAATATTAAAGAAAACTAAAATAATCACTTTGTACTTCATGGAGACATCTTTACTGATCCTACTCAAGATAACATTTATAGTCATTCCATAAAAAGTTTCAAAATCCAAATTTTAGCTAAAATGCTTTTTTAATGAACTTATGTAGTAGATATTAAGTAGCAAAAAAACTTAAAGAAAAGCAACTATCTTTAATAGAAAATCTTTTGTTCACTGACCCAACACCTCCAAACTTAAAACTTCCTTTGTCCTCAAAGTAAGAATACTAATCATGTAAATAAAATAAAGAGTGGGCTTGTGAACTCCTCTTGCACTTGACAGTATCAAGCCTAAGCGTCTTCATCAATCTTCGATGAGATATAGGCTCAGTTTGGCTCAGCTGCAGCGAATGGAGAAGCAGTGGTGGAATAATCAGCTGTTTGCAGAGTGGTGGCAAAATCTATAAAACTGTTTGGAATAACATTGTTTGCAGTGTTGTTTCAAACCGAGAATATGTTTAAGTTGTTTGGCAAAAACAACTATGCGATCCATTTTATTTCTATTGATAATTATCCACTTATTTCTGCTAATAATTTGGTTAATAATTTGCAAGTAAATTTTTGCCAGTAATTTGGCTAATAATTTGCAATCAAGTATTTTTCAGTATTTTTTAATTATGCTAATAATTTGGCTAATAATTATAAATACACATTAATTTTTTTTAATTCAAGATAGAAAACATTGCCGAAGAAGTTAGATCATCGGAGAAGTTAGATCGCCGGAGGAGTTAGATCGCTGGAGTAATCAGTTCGCCGGAGAAGTTAGATCCTTGTGCCAGAGAAGTCAGATCGCCGGAGGAATCAGTTCGCCGGAGGAGTCAGATCCTTGTGCCAGAGAATCGCCGAAGAAATTAGTTCGCCGGAGGCATGAAAACCATCGTCGGGAGCTCGACAACTCGACGCGGGATCGATGGGAGCATGTATATGGGAAAATGAGAACCCTAGACTACAGTAGAAGAGGAAGAAAACTCTTGAGCCGGTGGAATGATGAGGTCAGCCATCACTTCGCGAGCGGAACCAGAAATCGTCGACACCAACCCTTCGGTGAAATCAACGAAACGAGGGGGAAGACGACACGCGTGTTGAGAAATCGCGGAACGCTGCGGGCAATCGTGGTTCGAAATCACGACTCAGAATCGCGGGTTTTCAACGACTCTTGGGCAGTGGATTTTTGCACTGCTCATATCAATTCTCCTGTTGGCGGGACGGTGAGAAAAATAGCGGCAGATGGGAGCCAAACAGAGCCATAGACGGGTCCTCCTTAATACAGGCCACTTTCCTTTTCTGCTTGCTCAGACGTGGATGTCTCTCTTCAAGGCTTTGCACCATTACCGAATATGATTTAATTTCTTCATCACCTTCTTAACGCTAGATTTCCTTTAAAGCCCCCTAAAAGCATAAACCTAAGAGGGTAACCTGTCGATGCGAAGATAGCATATGGATTGGGTCAGTGCAGTACGAGGTGATAGATACACATCCTCAGGGAGCACCGCTATCTCGGTAGTCTAAAAAAAAGTCAATATATTTGAAAAATAAAGGCCCACTTTATCTGAAGTGGCGTAGTGGTGTATTTTATTATATAAAAAGATACTTAAAAAAACAGTTACACTTGTCATGATCACAAATACTAGAGAGGCTCTCTCCTTCAATACAACACACATTTTGGGATGACATCATTCAGGAACACATGAAATGGTATCATATGCTTCTAAAGAGAGTTTAGTAACGCAAAAGGATATCCTCTGGCCTCCAGGTACTTCTTAATGATATCTCCTGAGCTTAGAATACTAGTGAACTCATCCCAGGAAGCACATTCTGAGGAATCCAAAAAAGCCTCCAAGCTAATATCGGGTAAATTAATATTAGCCTCATCTGGCTGTGCAGTAATAAAAAAAATTTAACCTCCTTTAGTAATTTTGTTTTGAATGTTGGGTGCTCTCCTATGGCGTGACAAGTGCCTCCCTCAGGCACCATGACTAGGCGAGAGGTATTGATTAAATGGCCATACCTCTGCTTAGTTGAATAGCTCAATAATGATCATTAACCTCAAAACACAACCTTACAAGGCTTATATAGAAACCGGAAATAAAAAATAGACAATAAAGCCCCTCAATGGGGAAAATACAATAATACGACTTGAACCAGGAATAAGACTAATCTCAACTCTCCCCCTCAAGTCGGACGGAAGATGTCGGTCATCCCAAGTTTTTGAATATCATCAGAAAACACATCTATTCCCAAGCTTTTGGTGAACACATCCGCCAGTTGATCTTTGGAATGGACAAAAGGTGTGACCATGGTCTTTTTATCCAAGTGGTCTTTGATAAAATGTCGATCAACCTCTACATGCTTTGTTCTGTCATGCTGGATTAGGTTATGAGCTATACTAATAGCTGCACAAAATAGGGAAAAAAGGACTGCTCCCGGAGAAACCCAGATCCTATAATATAGTACTCAACCATAGGCCCACAAAGGCTTTGTGACATAGCACGATACTCTGACTCAGCACTGGATCTGGCCACAACATTCTGCTTCTTACTACGTCAGCTCACCAGGTTTCCCTCGACAAAGGAATAGTATCTGGTTGTGGACTTTCGGTCATCCCGACATCCAGCCCGGTCAGCATCCGTGAACACTTCGATCTTCAAGTGGTTATTTTTATAGAACAAGAGGTCACGACCCGGGGCTTTCTTCAAATATCGTAACACGCGATATGCTACCTTTTTATGTCTGATCCTAAGAGCGCGCATATATCTACTCAGAATACCAACTGCATAGGTGTTGTCTGGACATGTGTGAGATAGGTATATGAGTTTCCCAACCAATCTCTGATAGCGCGAAACATCGGTTTGGTCGCCATCACCGTCGTCCCCAATCCCATGATTTGCTTCCATAGGGGTGTTCGCAGGAACACAACCAACCATCCCAGTCTCCTTCAAGATATCTAAAATATACTTGCGTTAAGATATGAAAATTCCTTTAGTTGATCTAGCGACCTCAATACCAAGAAAGTAACGTAACCTTCCCAAATATTTCACCTCAAATTCAGCAGATAAGAGGGACTTGAGATTTGCAATCTCCTCTATGTCATTTCCGGTGCTCACAATATCATCTACGTAGACAATGAGGACCACAACCCTCTGATCACATCGCCGGACAAACATAGTGTGATCAGACTGAGCCTGCTTGTAACCAAATTTGAGCATAGCCGTTGGGAACCTTCCAAACCACGCCCTAGGAGATTGTTTTAGGCCGTAGAGATCTCGTTAGGCGGCAGACAAGACCTTTATCCCCTTCTTTCATAAATCCAGGAGGGAATTTCATGAACACCTCCTCATCAAGTTCACCGTGGAGAAACGCTTTCTTCACATCGAGTTGGTGGAGATCACATTCCATGCATTATGCAAGCAGCGCACGATAGCAACACCCAAATGGAGTCAATCTTTGCCACAGGAGCAAAGGTCTCCTGGTAGTTAACTCCCTGAGTTTGAGTGTAACCATGAGCAACCAGACGGGCCTTGTGTCGTTCAACCTTACCGTCCTGGTTCTGCTTTAACAGAGAAAACCCATCGTGAACCAATAGTTTTCTTACTTGGAGGAAGGGAAATATCCCACGCGTGATTCTTGTTCAACGCACACCTTTCCTCTTTCATCGCCTGAGTCCATACTGGTATACTCAAAGCTTCCTGCCACGTTGTAGGAATAACAACCAAGGAGAGAGAAGAAACAAAGGCCTGATGGCCCGGTGTAAGATGACAGTAAGCCACATGATTAGAGATAGGTTGTTGAGTACAAGAAGCTTTACCTTTCAGTAGTGCAAGCGGAACATGAAGATCGACATCATTAGAATTTGAGGTTGAAATGGGCACTGGTAAAGGTGGAACTCAAGTAGCCTGTGTACCTGAGGAACGGTGATGGTATACATGAGGAAAAGGGGAGATCGGAAGAGAGAGCAAAGGATCGGGTAAGAGAACCGATGACGGCGGTGGAGTGGAATCATTAGCAAGGGGGAAGAGGGACAATATTGGACTCATTATCACTAGTACTCTCCCCCTGACGAAGAGAGTGAGTCGAAGGCTGAAAATAAGATTCCCCTCCCTAAAGGTAACATCCATAGCACAAAACGTACACCTGGAGGGCGGATGGTAACACCGATACCCTTTTGTGGTGGAATAAGCAAGGATGACACACCGGTGGGCCCGAGGATCATGTTTGTCTCAGTGCGGTTGATGAACGTGTACAAAACAGACACGTCCGAAGACACGGGGGGCCAGATGGGTGGTATGGACAACAGTCATGGTGGAGAGACGAGCGAGAGGAGTGTGGCATATCTAAGGACACGAGAAGGTAGTCGGTTGATCAGGTGAGCAACAGTGAGCACAACTTCACCCCAATAGGATTTAGGGAGATGCATAGTGACAAGGAGGCATCGAGCAACATCAAGCAGGTGTCGGTTTTTTCGTGAGGCAACCCCGTTTTGGGTGGATGTGTGAGCACAAGTAGTTTGATGGAGGATACCATGACTAGTAAGGTAGGAACCAAAGACGCCACGATCGTCATATCCCCCCCCCCCCTCATTATCACTCTGAAGAACCTGAATAGATCCATCAAATTGGGTCTGCACTATTTTATGGAAAACTTAAAAACATGAAAAAACGTCACTTTTCTTTTTTAACGGGTACTCCCATGTGGTGCGAGAAAAACAATCAATAATGATAACAAAATAACGGAAGCCAGATAACGATAAAACATGGAAAGACCCCCATATATCTGAATGTATTACATCAAAAGGAATGCTACTAGGAAACGATAGATGCGATGACGTATGCCGCACATCTTTTGACGTATCACAGACATCACAGACAAAAGTTTTGAGAAAAGGAAGGAAAGCAGGAAATAATTTTTGAAGATAAGCAGGAGACGGATGTCCAAGACGCAGGTGCCAGCGGTGAACATCATCAATAGTAGCAGCAGAGCAGGAAAGAGCCGGAGAGGGAACATGAAGAACAGTAGGAAGGGGAATAATCGAAGAACAAGAAATGTGTCCCTTGCCCGCAATGGGGGACAAACTTCCATTAGCAGAGATGACCTTGTCCTTACCAGACAAGGGAGTATAGGAAAGAAAACCTGAGGAAGATCTTGTCATGTGATGGGTGGCATCCGAATCGATCACCCACTCTGAAGAGGAAGCATTGACAGCATGAGCACTTGGCATAGTAACAGTGGCAGGAGAAGTAGGAGCACCGGAGGACGGATCTGACTGAGAGTGAAGCAGGCGGCGAAAAACATCCAACTCGTGCGCAGTGAGCTGGCTAGGAGAGGAATGTGATGTCTCATCATAGACATCAGCAGAGTAAGCAGCATCATGAGACCGAGAACCACCCTATCTATGGCCTCCACGTCCAGGTCCACGACCACGAGCAGGAGGGGCAAGGTAAGGGTGAAGTTTGAAGCACACCTCCCGAATATGTCCCATGCGACTGCAATAATCACAAGTAGGCACCGAGGATCCAGGATTGGGAGCACAGCTGCAACCCACTCTAGTCAAGGCGGAACGATCTGAAGGAGCAATAACACTGAGGGACTTCCGACAGTCTTCATCACCAAGAACCATACTTAATGCCTCACAAAGTGACGAGAGAGGGGAGCGGTGAAAGATATGCGACCGCACCATATCAGACTCCATGTTCAGGCCCATTAGGAACATATGAAGACGAAAGCGGTCCTCCCGTTGTTTTAGTTGAACAGCATCCACAGTACAAGCAGGAGAAAATGTGCAAAGTAGTCCAATTCCTGATACAGACGCTCAAACTCCGAGAAGAATGACGACACGGTCATAGAGCCTTTCCGCACTCCAAAATGCGACGGGTAAGCACATAAACCTGAGTGGAGCTACCAATCTGGGAGTATGTTTCCCGTGCCCGGGTCCAAATCTCATGAGTTGAGTTCATCAACATATAACTCCGATAGACCTTGGGAGACATAGAATGTAGGAGCCAGGAGACCACCAGAGAGTTGTCAGAGTCCCAACGCTTCCATGAGGGGTCGATCTTGAGGGGTTCCTTAATTGTCCCATCGATGTAACCAAACATTGGTGGCTGCGAATTACGTGTTGAGCAGAGCGAGGCCACTTGAGATAGTTCGTGTCATCTAAAGGAACCGTGGTAATCTTCAGAGAGCCAGAGTCTCCATGAGGCCGCTGAGGATCACTCATCTGTGGCTGGATCACATCCGGAGAGGATGTAGAAGAATCCGGATCACCCATAACGGCGAGGAGAATCTACAGGAACTCAAACAGCATAAGCGATCCAAGCACAATCGTGCAAACCGTCAAGGGCAAGCAGTAACAGAAAGAAAGGCATCCGACGGTGCAAAGGAATGATCCACCATCGAGGAAGGAAAGGGGATTGTAGAAGACAGCAGGCAGAATGGCGGTCAGGAGTCGCACGACTCGGCAGCAGGCAATCAAAAAATCGGCAAAGGGCAACAACTGTGAGGAAGCAGTCGAGCGGCTTGGCAGAGATTGATCGGCTTTGCAGTCAACTCAGCAGAGGCAGACGATCAGCGTTGCAGAGATAAGAGCAGATCGCGGGGGAAGAAGACGGTCCGGCTACTTCATGGAAGGACGGCGGCGGCGTCCTTCTCAGCAACCGGCGGTGGCAAGGAGACCGCCTGGCAGCCACGTGGGAGGAGAAGGAGGAGATGAACGCAGGTGGCAAGAAGGGGCGGCGGGATCGAACGCGAGCGGAGACGGGGAAATCGCACGGAGACGGGATCGATACGCACGGCGGCTAGGGTTTTTCCTCTGATACCAAGTTGAATAGCACAATAGTGATCACTAACCTCAAAACACAACTTTACAAGGCTTATATAGAAGCCGCAAAAAAGAAAGACAATAAAGCCCCCAGAAATAAGACTAATCTCAACTTGCTTCGCTTTGGCAGAGATGATGGGATGCCCCAATTTTGCTATTTTTAGGTGACTTTGCTAAGTGCTTGCAACAATAAATCAACTTGGTATAGCAGGAGGGTCGAGCATCACCCTCCTTCACCATGATATAGCCCATGTTGAATAAAGAAAGCACATTTTTCCGGGAGTGCTTTATTAAATTTACCTCTCCATGAATTTTATTTCAGGACAAAGATACTATTACAATAGAAATACAAATGAAGCACAATGGGAGAGGCCAAGTTCAATAAATGAGGCTATTCTGCAGCATGCTGATCATGTCGCTGCTGAACCTACAGGAACTAGTTATTCAACTCAAAGTTTTGCAAGATGCATGGGGTGTGGTGGATGGGGACTGGGCCTGGTTCAGGCTTGGGGTCATTGCAACCACTGTACGAGGTATGTTGTAGTATACAATTTGATATTACACGAGGAAAGTGCTATTGAAGCATTCTTGCAGTTAATTTAGAAATAACTGTATTATATATCACAGACTGTCACTCTGGTTTTGTCACTTTAAGACATCTTTTCTGAGATATTTTGTAGTCTTTTAAAGTTATGTTAACTTCAGCAATTTGTATGATCATTATTTCAGGATTCTCAATCTTCCTTATCAACAATATATTATTTCGAATATGAGCAATTTAGAGCACACTAATGGTACATCAATCTCTGCAAAAGCTGCTCAACGGTATGCTGCATCTAATTAGATTTTCATGTTCGCAGCCAAAGTAGCTTTGTGGGTCTAGATAATTTTTGATAGAATAACATTGGTATATTTTTCCAATATGAGGGTGGAGACTTGATTTGCTATTCAAGAATACTTCCACAATTTTCAGTCTGAGGGTGGAAATATCTTTTTCATTTTGAGTATAATGAGATGCATTCCATTTCTTCGTGGATGGCACTGCCAATTCTTTCCTTGCAGCACAAGTTTGAAGCCACCATTGGGGAAAGGAGGCAAAAAGTTATTTAAAAAACGTGCTCACAGGGAGGATGATGAGCTGGACCCAATGGATCCTAGCTCTTACTCTGATGCTCCGCGTGGTGGCTGGTATATTTTACACATTAGCTTTTGAAAGTATACCAGTAATATTTATCTCATCCTATGCTTTTCTGAATGTAGTTGAATTTGATTTATTCATTTGATCATCACATGAGATCAACGATTTTCACCGTGTACTTTTCTATCTTATCATACTTTCTGCCAAAGTAAACTTTGAAGTATTATTAAAAAAATATCGAAAGTATTTTTGGCTTTATTATTTAGTACACAATGCCAGAACTCGATTGGATATGCAGTGATATTTTTCCATTGACAAGTTAATTACTTTCATTTATTTTCTTTCCTGAGGTTGACATGTATGGTAGCAACATGTTAGGATGCTTACTAACTAACTATACGCACACACACACGAGTGACAGGCAAGGGGCTCCGCCCCTACGGCCAACCGCGACAATGCACGGACGGGGGGGGGGGGGGGGGGGGGGGGGGGGGGGGGGGGGGGGGGGGGGGGCACAACAGTATCCTAGCCACGACATTGCCCCGGCGCGACAGTGCTCCCACCGCTCATAAACCCCCAAGCGCTATACTCAGCCGTGTGCACGAGGGTTTGCGAACGGCGGTGAGAGCATATTTTTTAAAATAAAAGAAAAATCACATAAATTAAAAAAATTGAAAATTTTGTAATAAAAAGGGGTAAAATCGGAAAGTTGAATGTTTCACCAAAGGGTGTTTTCCCTTTTAATATATATATATATCTTTATTATATAAGGGAATATAGCATTCTTGAAGCACACCGAGAATTTAATATTAGCCTCACGATCCTGCCTACTTGATTAATAACCATCAGATCTTCACTTATCAGCAATTCCAGGCTAAGTATAGTGCCACTCTTACGGTAGGCTCCCGATAAATCCCGCATCTCTATCCCCGTCTCCCTCCTAAATCGCACGCACTCTCGCCCTAAATCTCTCCCCTCTCTCGCTCACCCCACCCGCCACGATTCCTCCCGCTGGCAACGCTGCAGCCGACGACTATCCTCCAAACCGCTGGAAACATTGAGGTTGTATCCTATCATTCAAACTCCCGGAAAGGCCGCATCTGAAGCGACGGTGGAATCCTCTCACCTAAGCCTTTCCCCGCTTAAAATTTTTCTTTGCCTCTTCTCTTCCCTAAAGAACTCTCAGTTCCGGACGTCGCAGGAGGGGAATACTTTCGGCATTCATTCACGCACCTCGGACTGCTAGGGCTTCGCTTGACAACTCTCCTCCTCCGGCGAACTCAACTTCAGTTGTTCGTCGTCGTCCCGCTAATCATTTCTCCCACCATTGGACATGGGAGCTCTGCGATAGATTTTCGGGATTTTCAGTCTATGCTAGAATGTGTTGGGGATGAACAGTGATGAAGTGAATAGGAAACACCCCGACTCTCGGAAGGAAGATAATAAAGGTGAGTTCTTCGGCTACCTTGCAAGATTTTTAATAAAGTGGCGGGCCTTTCTTCAAGACACTTGAAGATTGATTTCCCCTTTGAACTCCTGTTTCCTTGCAAGATTTATTCAATCTCCATTTTCCTTCAGATTATTTGATGATTGCATGGAATCCAAATTCCTATTTTTTTTCTTAATTTTCATTTTGTTAGTCAACTTTGCCAAATTGAACTTCTATAAAAGTAATAAGCACATATTTTCATTATACTGCCCACCATCTGTTTGTCGAAATGCTTCAATGAATTTTTTTCAAGATATTAGTGTCTTATTTGAAATATGTGGTTTGTTGCTTTCTTATTCTAATTACTAAGAAATATTGCGTATTATTTCTTCCCCTCCACATCCACCACTGAGTCGGCTTCAACAAACACCTCTCTAACCCAGTGCATTGGTCTTCTTCCGTTCACCTCTCCTCACAACAACTCACACAACCACTAATGTGTTTGCGGGCACAGCCTGCTGGTCCCGCCGTAGCCGATGCGTCGAACGATAGCATGTCAGCACAACCCTGCAAAATTCACTATGGGTGCGAACGGGCGAAGCCCGTGAGCACCCAAGGCAACTGGGAGCATCGAGCACGGCCGATAGGATCTGGATCGTCCGATCAAACATCTTCTAAAACTGGCCGTCAGATATATGGAGTTGGGTCTGCGATTAGCGACATCTCTCAAAAATCCATTCTTTCAACCCCCAAAAATACTTGCATCCCCCCTTCCGCCAAAGCTGGCAGGGACACCGCCGGCGGTGGCCCTTCAAGTTCACCGCCGGACAACCCCCGGCGGGTTCGCCGGAGGCCGGCGAACCCCGTGGTGGATGCCGGGCAGGCCAGCGGCGGCGGCAGAGATGGGCTCGGTAGCAGCTTTGGCAGAAATAGGGGGGGGGGTAGGCCGCAACGCTGCATCGAGAACGGGAGGGGGGGAGAAGCCCGCCGGGGGAGGGGGGAGAAGCCCGCCGGGGGAGGGGGCGAAGCCCGCCTGAATGCGGTCGAAGGCCGCAGCGCCGCATCGAGAACGGGCGAAGCCCGTTCGAAGATGCTAGTATATATATATGAACTTTTATTTTCAATTTGTCCCCCCTTATTGCATTTATATCAACACTATCTATACTATATCTAAAGGAGTCTCCTATTACGTAATGGTGATTTTCTTTTCATTTTTAAAGTTCTGGGTCCCACATGTATATGAGAGAGAGGGTGGAGATGAAAAAATATACAGGTGACTGACTAATATGTTAGTGAGTGTGTGTATATACTTCTTATAGCATTAACATATAGTATTATGTTCATATATATACATATAAGAATATAGATTTTTTTTTTCTGATGAAGGAGAGCCTTGGTGCACCGGTTGAGGTGTTGCCGTGTGACCTTGAGGTTACAGGTTCGAGTCCTGGAAGCAGCCTCTTGCAAAAAATGCAGGGTAAGGTTTGCCTACATTTCACCCTTGTGGTGGGTGTTGGAATCTTCTATGATCTAGAAGTAATCAAGGATTTAGTTTTACTGTCAATATAATATGAACCTATGGAGTCGCACATAAGAACGTACGGAAAAATGGATAAATGATCGTATTGGTTTTTACTTGTATTGGATATAAGTTAAGAACCAAGCTTAAAATGATGTTTAATTAATTAAATAATGATTGAGAGTAACTCTGTCGAATTGGCTTCGAAATGGTTATGTTAAACGACTACTCAACGTTTGTTGACTTACATCGACTTGGTGTGCGTTTAACATCAATACAGACATTTCCGGATACTATTCAACGTATTTGTGAAGTCAACGTATGTCGAGTTGTGAGTAACCAGATAGTACTTGACGTATAACGACTTATGAAATCGGCGTACATCGAGTTGGTGTGTGGATAACCATTTTCGATACTATGAGATAGTAGTCGACATATGTCAACTTGTGAAATCGACGTACGCCGACAAGTGAATTAGATATCTGATACCTATACTATGAGATAGTAGTTGATGTATGTCAACTTATGAAGTTGACGTACGTCGACATGTGAATTAGAACTCGATGCACAAATTTCTCCCTCTCGACGCACAAATAGGCAGTTTGTGAAACTGCTATAAATAATGTCTTTTAGGATTTTTCAGTTACGTCTTTTGAGTGCAACTCTTATGACAACTGAAGAACTTGCAGTCGCATCCTCTCCTGAAAACGAAACTAGTATTTCGTGGAGACGAAGGAGGACGATCATCTTCCATCCCGAGTTCGTTGGACGGACGGTGAAGAGTTTCTAGCGTTCGTGGGATACTCATAGAGATGTGGATCTTATTCTACGTTGTGGTTCTCCCATGACAGTTATCTTTCTCAGAATTTGATTCCGACGCAGGTATGAACTATGTTTTTGAGCTATTGGTTTTTGCATGGTCATTTCTATGGATTTCTTGCAATATTCTACTGCGCATGTGATGCCTGAGAAACCCAACTGTGGGCCCTTCCCCAGACCATCGCTGCGCGTGGATGCTTTGTGCACCGGGCTGCCTTTTTTTTTGCTGATGTAGCAAAAATTATGGTTTAATACTCGGTATTTTGGTATTGTCCATAAATTGTGTGTACAATTTGTAGAGACGAATCAATATCATATATTGCCTAAGTATCTTAAAGTGTTCTGCTCAGCTTAGCCTTGAGATTTTGATCATAAGACTTGAGTCTAAGGGATAATATCTGCTAGGCTAATAACAAATCAAAATTTAACCCAATTTAAATTCAGCCCCCTCTCATCCTCATTTGAGTTCAAATTTAAATTTGAAGGAATAATTATTTACATTTTAACAATACCCATTCAGAAGAATGATTATGATGTATTTGTCTTCAGAAAGCCATCTTTGCGTGGCATATCCTCTTATTTATCCATGGGGATTTATTTATCCATGGAGATTGATTGAGGATTTGGTGTATCTCAAACCATCAATGGTAAATTTATCAAAATTGACACCATAACACTTGTTTTGCCACCTTGCCCCACTGACGTTCACTCCACAGAATAATTTTGCATTGCATTGCCGGGTTCACTCGCATGTGTTAGGATTAAGCATGATAAACTGTCTACTTCTCCCCGTCAGCGAGTCTAGCTCCGCACGTCGCTCTTCTTCCGGTCGGCTAGCTTCGCGCCTCCCGTCGGTCTTCCAGCGTCTCCAGCTTTGCGCCTCCCGCATCTCTCCCGTCTTCATCCAGCATCTCTAGCGCCTTCTTCTAGTCGGCCAGACCTAATCGGCTAG
Source organism: Dactylorhiza incarnata (assembly GCA_033032865.1). Taxonomy (NCBI): domain Eukaryota; kingdom Viridiplantae; phylum Streptophyta; class Magnoliopsida; order Asparagales; family Orchidaceae; genus Dactylorhiza; species Dactylorhiza incarnata. Next base: position 3,920,943 of record JAWHQI010000265.1, read on the forward strand.
CTTCAGCACCGGTCCCGTCCGCTTCCTCTCTCGCCCGTCGGTTCAGCCCTCTTCGCATGGCTGTTTGAGCCTCTCTCGGCGCCGGATCTATGCAGGCTTGAGTCCGTGATTGCTCTTCCGGCGCCCGTTCTTCCTTCTAATGGGAATGTATCTGTCTCTGATTGCGTATTGTGTTCCACCGACGCATCTCCTCTTTCTATGAGTGAGATTTCTCGTCTCTAGGCACCCGGATTTGTGTTGTTTTCCTCGCTTGCTATGCCAGGAAGTAGTGAGTCTCCGGATGTCTCCTCCGGTGGGAGTGCCCCTCATGATCCTCTGCCTTCTACTGGATCTCTTCGTGCCAACCATGATCACGTGACTCCTCAGATTACTACTATTAAGTTGGATGACACTAATTATCTTCCATGGGCTCGCTCCGTTACTCTGGCCCTCAAGAGTTGCCGTCTATTTGGCTACATCAACGACACTACTAGGGCTCCCACTGCTACCTCTCCGGATTGGCCCCAATGGGAATCCGAGAACTCCTTGGTAATGTCTTGGCTGACCAACTCTATGCAGGAGTCTATTGCTCGCAACTATCTATTTCTGGATTCGGCAGCCGACATTTGGAAACGAGCCGAGATTACCTACTCCTGTCACGGGAATGCCGCTCAGATATTCGAATTGCGGCGACGGATTTTCCTCTTGCGCCAAGGGGATAGGCCTCCCGCTGCTTATTACCTGGAGTTTACCCAGCTTTACCAGGAGTATGACCACTTTGACGCACTTACCCTTGTCTCCCTTGAGGATGAAGTGTTGGTCCGTGCCCGGGAGGAACGCAATCAGATCTTCGAGTTTCTTCATGGTCTCCACCGTGACCTCGATCCCATCAGTGTTCAGATTCTTGGTCGTTCTCCTCTGCCTTCCTTACCTGAGGTATATAGTTTGGTTCAACAAGAATATGATCGCCGACAGATTCGTCTACCAGATACTGTTGTTGAAGGCTCTGCTCTTGCTGCTCGGTTCAATCCCGGTGGTCGCTCTATCCGGGACACAAGGTCTAAACCTATGGACAAGGACAAATTGACGTGCGATTATCGCGGGAAAGCACGTCATACTCGGGACACTTGCTTCAAGCTTCATGGCTTTCCTCCTCCTCGCGGTGGACCTACCCATCGTGGTGGCCGTGGATTTGGGCGCACTCTGGGTCGGTCTGCTCCATCTCGCTCGGCTCATCTCTCTGATGTTGTTGATGATCCTGCTTCTTATGAAGGATCTGTTGCCCCTGAGGTTACTTCTGCTCTTTCTGCTGAGGAGATTCAAGCCTTCCGTCGTTTCATGCTTGGCCAATCATTTGAGTCTGCTAGCTCTTCATATGCCCACCAGAGGACTCCAAGTGCTCACTCTGCCTCCGCTTGCTCTCCCACCCAATGGATCATTGATTCTGGCGCCACAGACCATATAACTGGCTCTGCTACAGGTTTTGTATCTTATACCCCTTTGTCTGGTAGGGAAAAGTGAGCATTGCTAATGACTCCTTGTCTCCCATTGCCGGGAAAGGGTCCATCCCTTGCTCATCCCTTACCCTCTCTTCGGTGCTTCATGTTTCTAAGTTTACCCACAACCTACTTTCTATTAGTCACCTTACTAATTCCATGAATTGCTCTGTAATCTTTTTTCCGTCCTCCTGTGTCTTTCAGGACCTGAAGACGGGGACGATGATTGGCTCTGGTAGACTGCGGGATGGCCTCTACCTGTTCGACCCCTCCAGCTCTGCTTCACCTCCGGAGGCTCTTTCTGCTGCTCAGATCTCTGTGGACTCCTGGCACTGCCGCCTAGGTCATCCTTCTCCATCTACTATGCATCTTTTATTTCCGAATATGTCAAATGTATCTTTGAATACTTTTAAATGTGATGTGTGTGATCTTGGTAAACATCATCGTGCTTCTCTTAATCATGTGTCCACTCCTAGTTCTTCTCCTTTTGTTGTGGTTCATACTGATGTTGGGGTCCTTGCCCTGTTGCCTCTATTTCGGGTTTCTGCTGGTTTGTTATTTTTATCGATTGCTTTTCTCGTTGTACGTGGGTCTACTTAATGAAAAACAAGAATGATGTCTTTCCCTTATTTCAACGTTTTCATAAGATGACGGTCACTCAATTTAATGTTGTCATTAAAGTTTTGCGCAGTGATAATGGACGTGAATACGTTGATTCTTCCTTTGAGCATTATCTTAGTGATCAGGGCATTATTCATCAGACATCTTGTGTCTACACCCCGGCTCAGAATGAGGTCGTCGAGCGTAAGAATCGCCATCTCCTGGAGGTTGCTCGATGCCTCCTCCTGAAGATACACCTCCCGAAACATTTTTGGTGGGATGCTGTTCTTACTGCGACATATCTTATTAATCGCTTGCCGACTCGTGTCCTTGGTTACAAATCCCCTCTTGCGGCTCTTTCTGTCTCTCCCACACATCTCCTTCCTCGTATTTTTGGGCGTGTGTGTTTTGTCCATCTTCGCACCACGTCCAAACTTGACCCGCGTGCCCTCAAGTGTATCTTTATTGGGTATTCGCCTACCCAGAAAGGATATAAATGCTTCCATCCAACTTCCCGAAAGATATTCGTTACTATGGACGTCACGTTTCGGGAGTCTGAGTCCTTCTACGAGCCCTCACTTCAGGGGGAAACTTACCCAAAGGAAGTGAGCTCTCTTCCCCTACCTATTCCTCCTTCATATCTTCCTCCTCTTGTACCTATACCTGCTATGTCTACATCCTTGCCTACTCCTGCTCCTACTCCTGTGACCGTTCCTCATTTACCGGTGTATACTCGGCGCAAAAGGGGTCAAGGTACATCGGCATCTCTCAGGCTACCCGCTCCAACATCTTATCCTTCTTTGGGGACTCATGGTAACTGTATCTCTACCCAACATCTGATGTCCCACTTTGTGTCCTATAACTCATTATCCCCTTCACATAAACTCTTTATTGTCTCTCTCTCCTCCATTTCTATTCCCTCAACTTGGCAAGATGTTATCGCTAACCGAAAATGGCAAGATGCTATGCTTGAGGAGATGTTGGCCCTGGAGAAGAATTGCACATGGGACTTGGTCTCGTTGCCACCTGGCAAGACTGTGGTAGGGTGTAAATGGGTGTTCTCCATCAAACAGAACTCTCAAGGTGTTGTTGAGCGATACAAGGCCCACCTGGTGGCGAGGGGCTATACTCAGACCATGGGGATTGACTATCAAGAAACCTTTGCTCCTGTGGCGAAGATGAATTCCATAAGAGTCTTGCTCTCGTGTGCTGCCTGCAAAGGGTGGACTTTGACTCAATTAGATGTGAAAAATGCCTTTCTTCATGGGGACTTGGAAGAAGAGGTCTACATGTCGTTACCGCCTGGCCTTTACCCTAGCCGGATCTGGGGGAAAGGTATGTAGGTTGAAGAAAGCCTTATATGGCTTAAAACAGTCTCCTCGGGCATGGTTTGAGAGATTTCACAGAGCTATGGTTGCATTTGGATACTCCCAAGCAATGCCGATCATACTTTATTTGTAAGGCACAAACATGGGAGACTCACTGCTCTTATTGTTTATGTGGATGATATCATTATCACGGGCGATGATACTGAAGAAATTCAAACTCTGAAACAAAGACTGACAAAGGAGTTTGAAGTAAAAGACCTGGGCAATTTCAAATACTTCCTGGGAATTGAGGTCGCTCGATCAAATCATGACATATTCATATCTCAGAGGAAATACATTCTTGACTTGCTCCAATCACGTGGGATGAGTGGGTGTAGACCTGTTGATACCCCAATTGAAGTTAACCACAGATTGAGTAGAGATGATGGGGAAGTGGTAGATGATATCACTGGGTTTCAACGATTGGCAGGTCGTCTTATCTATCTATCCCATACTCGTCAGGATATTTCATATGCAGTTGGTGTTATTAGTCAGTTCATGCACTCACCACGAACCCGTCACTTAGAAGCTGCTCATCGAATCCTTCGGTATCTCAAATCCGCTCCTGGAAAGGGTATCTTATTCTCCCCGGGCAAAGAGCTAACCGTTGAAGTCTATACTGATGCTGATTGGGCCGGTTCAGTTGACGACAGGAGGTCCACCTCTGGTTAATGTTCTTTAGTTGGTGGTAATTTGGTAACGTGGAAGAGTAAAAAACATGTGGTTGCCAGGTCTAGTGCTGAGGCAGAATTCAGAGTCATGGCTCATGGGATTTGCGAGGGATTGTGGATTAAATCTCTCCTAAAAGATCTTGGCATGGAAAACAAGGATCCCGTGAGACTTTACTGTGATAGCAAAGCCGTCATTAGCATTGCTCACAATCCTGTCCAACATGATCGCACAAAGCATGTGGAGGTTGATCATCACTTCATTAAAGAGAATATAGAAAGAGGAGTTGTGAGCACATCTTTTGTCCCTTCAGATCAACAGTTAGCGGATGCTCTCACCAAGGAGTCGAGTCAAAACGTGTTTGGAAAAATTATGTGCAAGTTGGGCATGCAAGATATCATATGCCCAACTTGAGGGGGAGTGTTGGAATATAGGAATTATTTCTTTACTTTATTATTTAGCCTTGTATTTCACTCCTATATATAGGAGAGAGCCCCTTTACTCTTATGATTATTATTGAGCTTTTCTCCAACATGGTACGCTTCCGCTGCGCCACTCTGATACCATGCTTAATATAATAATAACGTGTTTATTGATTAATAATTAAAATTAGTATAAACAAAAAATGTTTAACTTGAAGCTCTCTTGCTTCTAGTTGCCTTTGCAGAGTCTAATCCAAATAACTCTCTTGCATGTTTAAAATTACCCATCTGAATATCTATCTTTGTTCTATCATCTTCATTTGGAATCATTCGTTAGAGACAAATGTAGAACCCAATTTTTTATTTCCGTGTCTACCCTAAATGATGGGCTAAAGTGATAATGAAGGTCAATGTTGTAGGTATCGTCCGACATGTCGGCCGACATAAAGGTTTGAGACCTAAAACGTCACGTTACCGGGGGTTTTTTGGTCGTAATGTTTTGGAAAAAACGGGCCGATATACCAGCCCAATAAAACGGCGATATATCGGATATTTTTAAAAAACAATTATTTTTTATTTTATTTAATCAATCGACTCTTTTAACTCCCCCCCCCCCCCCCCCCCCCCCCCGCGTCGATTCACTTCATTACGACGGCTATCAGTCGTTCTCCTGCCCTAGCTCTCCCTCGTGCTCTCTGTTGGTGATCTCCCTCGACTCTCTCGCGCTCGCTGGTTGTTCTCTCTCTCTCTCTCTTGGGCTCTCGACACTCTGACTGGTGCATTCTTCTCCCTGGTGGTCACTGGTTGTTCTCTCTGGTGCTCTCGATTTTCTTGGCTGGCTCCTTTCTCTGGTAGCTTCATCCTCGCTGGTTGTTCTCTCTGGTGCTCTCGGCTTGCTCTTTTCTCTATTATATACGTCCTCGCTGGTGCTCTCACTCTCTCGGGCTCTCAACTCTATTCGTTGGTGCTCTCACTCTCACGGATGGTGCATTCTTCTCCCTGCCTCTCCCTCTCAATCTCTCGCTCTGCATTCTCCCTACCTCTCATTCTCTCGCTCTGCATTCTTCATTTTCTCGTGCTTTGCTGGTTGCCTTATTGGTTGTGGTTGCTTTGCTTCCTTATTGCCCTGCTTCCTTGCTGTAGCATGGTGGCTGTTAAAATAGGTTTATTTGCTACCTTGTTGCGCTGCAGCCTTGCTGGTGGTTGTAGTCAGTTGGTCGTGGATTGGTGGTTGCATTGCTCCTTGCTTGCTTGTCTTGCACTCTTGCTGCTTTGTGCCTAGTAATAGTTTCTCTTTGATCTGTTTCTAGACCTGACCATTGGCAGGAAGCCCCCGAGATCCCATGTAGAAAAAAGCCATAATTTGAGAGATGAATGCTCTTAAGAAGAAATCGAACTTTGTATACGGTTGCCTTACATAAAGGTAAGAACAAATGGGTCTTTACAGTCAATCTAAACCTTGAAGAGTTAATTGAGCAATTCAAAGTAAGATTAGTTGTGAAAAGATAAACTCAGACGGAAGAGGTAGAATTTCATTCGTGTTGCTTTTGTGAGACTTGCGTCGGTGGAAAAGATGAATATGCTTGTGTTACTTTCTTCTTGATTGTGAGTTACAACTTACAACAACTGAATGTAAAAAAATGTGGCCCTTTTTGATGATTTGGAAGAGAACTTCATTGACTTCTCTACTTCGTTTCGCTACTAAAGATTTGTATAAAAAGTATGTAGATTAAAGAAGCTGTTGTGTGGGTTGAAGCATCTCTTAGAACATGGTTTGAACACTTTAGTATGAAGTGAAATCATTTGGATATTTTCAAAGTGAAGCAAATCACACTGTTCTATCAAAGCATAAAGAAAGTAAGACATCATCTTTGATTGTTTATGTTTTTGATCTAATTGTCATTGGGAATGATATAGATGAGATAATGTGCTTAAAATCTCACATTGATTTTGGCAAAAGTTCTTGACCCAGATATTTTTTGGCATTAAGGTGGTTAAAACAAAAGGAGGGTTTTTTACATCCAAAGAAAGTATATTCTTGACCTCGTGGAAGAATCAAGGATGTATACCCATTGAGTCAATTATGGAGAAAAATCATCATATTAGCGGGGATGGAAAGTCCATTAAAGAAGTAGGTAGTTACCAACATCTTGTTGGAAAGTATGAAATTGAGAAATTGGTCATAGGGTTCATCGCTACTTAAAGATTTACCTGGAGAAAGGAATATTGTTCCCCACTATTGGCTTGAGTGATCACATAAAATTAGGTGTTGAGGTATGTTGGGAAAATTGTCCACAATGTTCCTGCTTTGAAGAAATCCTCAGGATAAAGATAAACACACCTTGTATTTGATGATTATCTTAGTTTGGATGTTGTAGGCTTGATACTTAATCATCTTAATGATCCATAATGGTTCATGGATTTGGTAGAAGCCATAGAGCATTAATCAAGAAATCTCAAAAATATTCTAAGTAAAATATCGGCTAGACCAGGTTCAGATAAACTCCAAATGTCAACTAGATTGTATGTCGATATAGTTCATAACGACTAGAAGTCTATCTGATATGCAGAACCTGTCGTCTAGATCTTACTTAGTCATTTCTTCATGCTCTGGATATCAACTTGAAAGGTTTCAGATAAGTATTCTGCATGTCGACTTGAAGCTGGTGAGATAAAGTCTTTATCGGCTTGAAGAGGTTCAGACATTTGAAGGATATCGACCAGAAGTTGTGCAGTCAGAATGCATGTCGACTTGAAGGATTGAAGTCAGATTAAAAGATCAGTTAGAAGGTTCTTGGTTAAGTAAAATGTCGTCTAGACATTTCACAGACAAAAGTGAAATATTGTCGAGACAACCCTTCGACATTTCAGTCTGGTGAAGCTTATGGTTTGAAATTTCTTCTACTATTTTAGTTGATATCGACTGGATACATTTCTCTTCATATAGTCTAAGTTAAGATCTCATTGTTTAAGTCATGTTATTAATTTATAGGTTTGCAGAGATATTGAATGATCAAATGTGGATCTTATTTATCGTCTAGAGTTCAGATATCGGCCAGACAACTCAGATACCATCTAGACACAGTTCATATCGACTGGATAAGTCTATATCGCTCAGAATGCCTGTTATCAGCCAGAAGAAGTTCCTATCGTCTAGAAGAGTTCAAATATCGGCTTGATGAGTTCCATACCGAAGAAAAATTGAAGATGAAACTATTTGTATCCCTTTTATTTGTTCAAAAGATTAGCTTGCATACCATGGTTTAGTGGCTGATCTTTTAGGGGAAATATCTGCAAGTTAAGCATGATTAATTCTCATGCTCAATTTGTGTGTGTGTGTGGGGGGTGGGGGGGGGGGGGGGGGGGGGTGAAGGTGAATCTGACCTGCCCAGTTCTGTGGGCTAGGGCATCCACGACATAACTTCTAGTACGTGAAAATTAAGGATCTATCGAGGAATCAAGGTTTGTCTTCAATGTTGGTCGGATTGCGGAGGTTGCCATGCCGAACATTGGAGATCTTTTCAGGTCAGTGCTGGGCTAGAACCATCTGTGGAGGGTAACCTCTATTGTGGAGTGGTGTCAAATGCTAGTGATCTAGGCATCTCAGATCACTGTGAGAGAAGTGTCTTATGCTGTAGCTTAATATGCCGAAGATGGGTTGTTGTCTTCGAAGATGATCCGCCCGCCGTAAGAGTAGATATATGCAGAAGACCACCTTGCTTTAAAAATCATAACTTGGATATAAAATGATGCTAAAGGTAATTTCTTCCTTGATCAAGTAGGATATAGTGAGTTACATGATGACTCATTGGAAACAAACTAAAGTTTAAATCAGCATATACAATAAAGTAAATAACAATTCATAATAACATCTAAGTATAACACTTAACAAAATGAAAAATCATTATGGTGATAGGTCGCATCATTGTATTTTTAAATTTCATTTTAACTTTGATATTACTTATTAGCTAGTCTATGTAATGATACTCTTATCTTCCCATTATAGTTGTCGAAACTCCGCATTTCTTTATCCTGTTTATTTTGAGCATGTTTTACATAGTTGTCATCCTTGCATTTGTCTAATGTATTTTTATGCCTTTTAACTGTATCTTATCTTACAGGGTTGTTGGTTTAAAAGGAGTACAACCACGTGCAGCCGACACCACTGCAACTGTAAGTATTTTCCTCAGTTTAGAAGGCTTGATTATTTTTCCTATATAAATGTATGGCCTATTCTTTCTAAAAAAATATCATTTTAAATAAACCTTTATGGAGTCTCTTTGTTTTTTTTGGGACACTTTGGTAGTGAGTTTGGAGATTCCTGAATAGCCACCACTCCACGATCATCAGCAGACAATTTGGATGAAATTCATGCAAAAGGATTTGCACATAAGGCGGCTCAGTTGGTGATGAGAGCCGTGTTGAAGGCTCCTTATCAAGGAGGTCGGGGGTTCAAGCCCCGACCTCAACAACCCGCCAGTGATTAAACTGGTCCTGGAGACGGGTTGGGGTGTGGGGGCCGCGGCCCTGATACGGTCTTAACCGGGGGCGGACTATGGATCGTTGCTCTGGGCTGCTTCGCGTGGCGGGGTATTCGAGCAGCTCCGATTCCAGCCCACCCCTTTAGGTCAGCACAGTGGTTCTCACCGTGGCCCAGGGCGGCCGCACCAGGGCCGCGGCCCATACACCCCAACCCGTCTCCCCTTTATATTCTCCAGGGCGGGTTGTTGGAGGAGCGTGAAGCCGCTGAGGTTTGAACCCTCGACCTCCCTTGACAAGAAGGTCTTAACACACCCCTCATCACCAACTGAGCCGCGGCTCAGTTGGTGATGAGAGTCGTGTTGAAGGCTCCTTATCAAGGAGGTCGGGGGTTCAAGCCCCGACCTCAACAACTCGCCAGTGATTAAACTGGTCCTGGAGACGGGTTGGGGTGTGGGGGTCGCGGCCCTGATACGGTCTTAATCGGGGGCGGACTATGGATCGTTGCCCTAGGCTGCTTAGCGTGGCGGGGTATTCGAGCAGCTCCGATTCCAGCCCGGGCGGCTCAGTTGGTGATGAGAGCCGTGTTGAAGGCTCCTTATCAAGGAGGTCTGGGGATCGAATTCCAGCCTCAACAACCCGCCTCAATTAAACTGGTTGAGGAGACGGGTTGGGGTGTGGGGGCCGCGGCCCTGTTAGGGGATCCCGATTGGGGGCCACTATGGATTATTGTCGTGGACTGCTTCGCGTGGTGCGGTATTTGAGCAGCTGGTATTGCCCACGGGTACGGGTGAAGCCTTACCCCTAACATAAAAGTGCACTTTTATGATACGGCCCACCCCTTTAGGTCAGCACAGTGGTTCTCACCGCGGCTCAGGGCGGCCGCACCAGGGCCGCGACCCATACACCCCAACCCGTCTCCCCTTTATATTCTCCAGGGCGGGTTGTTGGAGGAGCGTGAAGCCGCTGAGGTTTGAACCCTCGACCTCCCTTGACAAGAAGGTCTTAACACACCCCTCATCACCAACTGACCCGCGGGTCAGTTGGTGATGAGGGGTGTGTTAAGACCTTCTTGTCAAGGAAGGTCGAGGGTTCAAACCTCAGCGGCTTCACGCTCCTCCAACAACCCGCCCTGGAGAATATAAAGGGGAGACGGGTTGGGGTGTATGGGTCGCGGCCCTGGTGCGGCCGCCCTGGGCCACGGTGAGAACCACTGTGCTGACCTAAAGGGGTGGGCCGTATCAGAGCTAAACATCTCATGCAACACTTAACATGAATGAATGAATGGAGAATGAAAATTTTTAAGTGCACTCCTAGCAGCATTATGGTAGGATCAATACAATATGAGGTAATTCTAAATGTAATTAAAAAAATGCTGCAACACCAACTCTGTGGTACATTTAAAGAGTAATTACGGGAAATTTAAAAATAAATTAATTCAAGCAGAACACCACAGATGATCAAAGTGAAATAGTTAATAATCACTAAAATAACAAATGACATGTGCCGAAATAAAACCAATCTCGGCACGCTTCTCGGGCGTCAGTACGCTCGCAGGAGAAAGGAGACGACAAGCAACAACGGGGCTGAACCAGTTGGTTCAGCCCCCACTCACTAGGACCGGCCGGCCGGGGTCTGAACCAACCGGTTCAGCCCCATTTGGGAGGGGCCGGCCGGCCCCTCCTTGGCCCGGGTATATTTATACCTGGGGGGCTCTATTGTATTGGATAGCATAGAACCTTCAGGTATTCTCCTCTATTCCTCCTAACCCTAATCTCCCTCTCTTTCTCTCTAGTTCTCCCCCTCTCTTCCCGTAGAACCCTAACAATTGGTATCAGAGACTCGCTTCTCCGACATGTTCACCACTCGCACACAAGAAGAAACCAATCGGTTGGAAACCCTAGAGGAAAACTATGTTGGATTGACGGATTCGGTGGCTGCCATCGAGGAAAAATTGATGGCGTCCACACAAAAATTGGAGGAGCGGATCGACAACCGTATGGAAGAACTGAAGGCGCTATTGACGCAAAATCTGAGGGGCGAGGCGATTTCGAACGAGGATCCGGGTGGAACTTCAAATCCACCGGCCGATCCACTGTGATTCGGCGCAGCGGGATATCGCGGGAGCAACGACAGCAAACCCGCACGCGGCAGGGACGGGCGCAGATGGCAGCGGCGAGTCCGGAGTTGGGCAGCCGCCGTGGAGGAGGGTCGGTGAGGGCTCGGGCAGGCTCGGGCGAGCGCATGGAGGGCCGGTTCCTCCTATCGGGACGACGGAGGGCCTGCTCCCTCATCCGGTCGGCGTTGGGAAGCCGAGGGGAAATAACACCGGTATGCAGTGGAGTGGCCACTCCTTACCGGCGACGGGACTACCCCGCCAGGAGTTTCTCGGCGTTCCTTTCGAGCTTGTGGAACAAAGGAGGCCAACATGGTATGGACCGGAGGCCAACATGGTATGGACTGGAGGCCAGATGGCGTGGTCCGGCCGCTCCGAGGGCATACATGCCGCCCAAATTGACGCGCATGAATTTTCCCAGGTTCAACAGTGGGGATGCTTTGGAGTGGCTGCAGAAAGCCGAGCTTTTTTTCAGTTACCAGGAGATCCCAGAAGGACAGTGGGTACAACTGACATCATTTCACCTGGAGGATGATGCCTTTCAGTGGTTGCAGTGGTTTCTGAGAGGCAAGGACTATGTGCCCTGGACTGACTTTGTGGATGGTTTTACGGCCCATTTTGGGCCATTGGAGTACGAGGATTTCGAGGCCCTCCTTCAGAAATTACGTCAGAAAGGTACAGTGACGGAATACCGTACAGAGTTTAAGTTGGCGAACCGAGTACAGTGGGAAGAGAAAACATTGCTCAGTTGTTTTGTATCTGGTCTCAAGGACTACTTACGGGACGAGATTCAGTCATATATGCCCCGCAGCGTCAACCATGCCGATGAGCCTAGCTAGCATTCAGGAAGAACGCTTCAACAGGCAACATTCCCGCAGCTCAGTGCGGACCACTACTACATCAGGGGTGGTGAGGAAAGAACAGCAGGTTACTGGCAAGCCGACTGTCAAACGACTATCTTGGTCCGAACTCCAAGCAAGGAAAGAGAAGGGTCTGTGCTTCAACTGTGATAAGAAGTTTTCCCCCAGGCGCAAATGTCAGAAGATCCAAGTTTTCATGCTACACGAGGATATCGAGGATGCGGTTGACCCAGAAACCGAACCAGACTTGACGGAGGATGTGGAGGCGATGGAGTTCAGGGTGTCCATACAGGCCATGGAGGGTTGTAACGCCCCTCTTACCATGCGGATGGCATGAATGATTCGACGCGAACGAGTGACGATATTGGTGGATAGTGGAAGTACCTACAACTTCATTCACCCTGAGGTAGCTCACCGGGTGGGGCGTGTGATCGATCGTGGTGCTGCTTTTCAGGTTATGGTGGCAGACGGGAGCAAGCTTCAGTGTGAGGGGGTGATGAAGGAGGTGGAACTCAGCATACAGGGGTACACAGGACGGACTGATGTTTATCTTCTACCCATCAGGGGTTCAGATGTGGTGTTAGGGGTACATTGGATGCGGCAGCTGTGACGAGTGACCTTTGACTGGGATCACATGACGATGGAGTTTCTTCAGCAAGGGAAACAATTTTGTTTGGGAGGCCTCAAATCAGCCCCAATGAAGGAGATTTCTATCTGAAGCCTGAAGCGACTTGGGGAGGAAGGGAGCACGATGGCGGTGCTCATGGGTGTTACGTCGGTCGTTACTGCGCCATCAGAGGTACCTATCCAGATACAGTCTATCCTAGTTCAGTATGCCGACATATTTCAGGAGCCCCGCACACTCCCACCACCGAGATTCCGAGATCACCAAATCCTACTCAAGGCGGGGGCCGAGCCCACTAACATTCGACCTTATCGCTATCCGCACATTCAGAAGGCCGAAATCGAGCGCAGCGTCCGAGAGATGATGACCGCGGGAATTATCCGTCCCAGCACAAGTTCTTTTTCTTCCCGATCATCTTGGTCAAGAAGAAGGATGGGTCGTGGCGGTTTTGTGTGGACTACCGCGGCTTGAACAGTTCGTCCATTAAGGATAAATTTCCCATTCCTTTGATTGAAGAGTTACTGGATGAACTGCACGGCGCACGTCTATTCACCAAGCTTGACCTGCGGTCAGGCTACCATCAGATTCGGATGCGAGCAGAGGACGTCCACAAAACAGTCTTCCAGACGCACGATGGGCATTACGAGTTCTTGGTGATGCCCTTCGGGCTTACCAATGCCCCGTCTACATTCTAAGCCGTTATGAACGAGATCTTCTGCCCCCTCCTCCATCGTTCTGTGTTGATCTTTTTCAACGACATACTCATATACAGCGCCAGTTGGGAGGAGCACGTGGCCCATGTAGAGCAAGTTTTCACTATTCTCCGCCAGCACCAGCTTTTTGCAAAGCAGTCCAAATGTTCCTTTGGTCAGGAGGAAGTTGAATACTTGGGGCATTTGGTTTTGGCTCACGGAGTCACGGCAGACCCCAAGAAGATTGCGAGCATGTTGTCGTGGCCGCGTCCGCTCACCGTCCGAGCCTTACGGGGATTCCTGGGACTCACCGGTTATTACCGGCGCTTTGTGAAGGATTATGGTAAGATAGCCCGACCGTTGACTCAGCTGCTGCAGAAGGACGCCTTCGTATGGAACGAGGAGGCCGAAGAGGCATTCCAGGCCCTCAAGCAGGCTATAACATCCACACCGGTCCTGGCTCTACCTGATTTCAACAAGGAGTTTGTGCTGGAAACGAACGCGTCGGGTGTGGGCTTTGGTGCAGTGTTGATGCAGGAGGGCCGACCTTTGGCATTCTATAGCAAGGCACTCGCCTCGCGTACCTTGGGGCTCTCCACCTACGAGAAGGAAATGCTAGCCATCATCCATGCCGTCTCCGTGTGGCGGCCGTACTTACTGGGGAGGCATTTCAAAATTCGCACCGACCATCAAAGCTTGAAGCATTTTTTGGAACAACGGGTGTCCTCGCCCCTCCAACAGAAGTGGGTCACCAAATTTTTAGGCTATGATTATGAGATTCTCTATAGGCAAGGCAAGGAAAATGTGGTGGCTGACGCCCTCTCTCGCTTACCTGAGGGCACCTTTGCCCAAATAATAGGTCCCCTAGTTGACTCCCTGGATGATATACAGGAGGGGGTATTGCGGGATCCCTCCCTACGCACCTTCGTGGAAGCTCTGCGACGGGGGGGAGACCACGACACCGGGCTATCACCTTCAGAATGGACGACTCTATTATCACGGTAGGGTGGTTATACCCTCCGCTTCGGCGTGGAAGACAGTCATGATGCATGAGTTCCATTCTTCACCGACGGGCGGCCATGCAGGAGTGCTCTGCACCCTTCAGCGGGCGCGAGCAAATGTTTTTTGGCACGGATTACGCCGCGACATACAACAGTTTGTACAACAGTGCGAGACGTGCCAGCGACAGAAGTATGAGACGACCACACCTGCCGGGCTGCTCACCCCTCTGGAGATTCCGCAACACATTTGGGATACGGTGTTGATGGATTTCATTGATGGGTTGCCCAAGTCTCAGGGCAAACCGGTTATCTTGGTCGTGGTCGACAAACTCTCCAAGTATGACCACTTTCTAGCTCTGAGTCACCCATACACTAGCGAGTCAGTTGCCGATCTCCTTGCTAGAGAAATTGTCCGCTTGCACGGCCTCCCACGCGCCATCATTTCCGACCGAGACCCCACTTTTGTGAGCAACTTCTGGTGGGAGCTATTCCGACTGCAGGGGACTATCTTACGCTTCAGCACGGCAAATCATCCTCAAACTGATGGCCAGACAGAGGTTCTCAATTGGAGCGTGAAGACATACCTCCGTTGTTTTTTCATGGATGAACCCCGGACTTGGACCAGCTGGCTGCACTGGGCAGAGTATTGCTACAACACCTACCACTCCGCCAGCAAAATGACCCCGTTCGAGGTCATTTACGGCCGTCCTCCTCCTTCGTTAGGCAGTTATGAGCCAGGCAGCACGACTTTACCGGCGGTTGATCGGGCCTTACGTGACCGGGATCGCACTCTAGTGACCTTGCGTGCGAACCTCCGTCTCGCACAGGATCGCAAGAAAGTCCAAGCAGATAAGCATCGCAAAGAGAGGGAATTTGCAGTGGGTGATGATGTGTTCCTCAAGCTCCAGCCTTACAGACAGCTGTTGATGGCTCGTCGCACGAATCAGAAATTGACTCCCCGTTATTATGGCCCCTTTCGTATACTCCACCGGGTGGGGCCGGTAGCTTACACATTGGCACTTCCTGAAGACTCGCGCATTCACCCGACTTTTCATGTGTCCTTACTGAAACGGAAGATTGGTAACAATGTTCAGCCCAGTTCTCTTCTACCGGAAGCTATCATTGCGGGCGAACTGCGCCCGCTGCCTGAGGATATTCTACTGCTCAAATGGAAACGGAGGGGCGCTGGAAGAACTTATCGGAAGCGCATAATTCTTGGGTAGATCTACAGGAATTCAAGGAGTTGTACCCGGACTACCACCTTGAGGACAAGTTGGTTATTGATGGAGAGAGGATTGTTATGCCCCCAATCTCGGCACGCTTCTCGGGGCGTCAGTATGCTCGCAGGAGAAAGGAGACGACAAGCAACAACGGGGCTGAACCAACTAGTTCAGCCCCCACTCACTAGGACCGGCCGACCGGGAGCTGAACCAACCGGTTCAGCCCCATTTGGGAGGGGCCGGCCGGCCCCTCCTTGGCCCGGGTATATTTATACCCGGGGTGGCTCTATTGTGGAGGATAGCATAGAACCTTCAGGTATTCTCCTCTATTCCTCCTAACCCTAATCTCCCTCTCTTTCTCTCTAGTTCTCCCCCTCTCTTCCCGTAGAACCCTAACAAAATCTAAATTAAATTTAATCTAAGCTATGCAAAGGTGAACCAAAAATAATAAGGAAAAGAAAGCTGATATTTGTATGGGAAATTTTTGTTGCCCTAGTGAATTTGGTGTTTTCTTCTTTCTTCTCTTCTTCCACGTTCTCCACCTATCCACCTTCTCCAGTTTTCTTCCTCCTCTCCACGAATTCCGACATCACCCCGCTTATACTTTCTCGGCATAGTTTCGTTCTTGTTGGCAAAAGTGAGAAATCTTACGCATTCAATAAGTCCACTCCTTAATATATAGGAGTGGTAAACTCAGGGCTACAACTGTAATTAAGCTAAAAAGATAAAATACATAAAAATACTCGCATAATTCCAACACTCTCTCTCTCAACTTGGGCATGTAATATCCGTCATGCCTAACTTGCCCTATTTTGTCAAAGGAATACTTAAGCCCTTAGTGAGTACATCTGTCAGTTTGTTGGATGGAACGAAAGGAGTGCTCACAATCCCCCTCACTATGTTTTCCTTGATAAAGTGTCTGTCCACTTCTACATGCTTTGTATGGTCATGTTGGACCGGGTTGTGGGCAATGTTGATAGCAGTGTTGTTATCACAATAAATCCTGATTGGTCCCCTGCACACAATATCAAGATCCCGCATAATCGACTGGATCCATAATCCTTCACATATCCCATGTGTCATTGCTCTGAACACAGCTTCTGCACTGGATCTGGCCACAACATGTTTCTTACTCCTCCAGATCACCAGATTACCCCCAACTAGGGAGCAATATCCAGATGTAAATCTCCAGTCATCAATAGAATCAACCCAGTCCGCATCCGTGTAGATTTCTATGGTTAATGCTTTGTTGGGGGAGAATAGAACACACTTGCCAGGAGAGGATTTGAGGTATCGCAAGACCTTGTGGGCAGCAAGCATCAAGGTGATGTGATCTCGGTGAGTGAATGTATTGACTGAGAACCCCACAACGTACGAGATGTCCGGACGGGTATGAGAGAGATAGATAAGCTTCCTCACCAGACGTTGGAAACCCGGTATGTCATCAACCACCTCTCCACCATCTCTCCCAAGCTTATGATTGGCCTCAATAGGGGTGTCAACTGGTCTACACCCAATCATCCCAGATGTTTCTAACAAGTCTAGGATATACCTCTGCTGTGATATAAAGATACCATGCCTAGATCTGGCCACTTTAATGCCAAGAAAGTACTTGAGGGATCCAAGGTCCTTCACTTCAAACTCTTTTGCCAATCGGGATTTCAGATGGTTAATCTCCTTTGTCAATTGTCATATTTTAGTAATTTGCTTCATGATTTTAATGGTTTAGAAATTAGAATAAGGAATGAAGATTATTATTGCATATATTAGTACATTTAATGAGTTACTGATGCATTTTGAAATTTTAGAAGATCCTAAAAAAACACTTCTCAAGTTCAGATCGGGTTTAAGGCTTTATTTAATGAGAGAATTGTCACCCCATATTATTTCATCAGTTGGGCATGTTTTAACTCTATTTTGGAGCAAATATTGGATTTTTTGCTACTGGAAGAGTAACTACTGCACTTGCCGTGTATAAGGTAATAATACCACTAACCAAAATAACAAAGAAAACTATTGCAAGCATACTACAAAAATACATTTTAAATGGCATCAAGTTGCTTGCTTCGTTGTCAACGACTGATGGAAATAGTCATATAGCTTCGACGATCGACGGGATCAGCCCTAGGGCTTCGATTGGCGTCGTTGACAGCTGGAGGGGGTCAACTGATTTGTACTTGCTATTGATGGTGAATTGATGCGTTGGAAGATGCAGTGTTGGTCATCTCAATGAAAACAATGGGGGAGGGATGATTTGGTGGGCAGCAGAATGTGGAGCAATGAATCTGATATCAAGTTGTTATGGACTTCACCGAGCATGTCTATATCTCACAGGAGAGGTGGGTCGTGTTGGCGAGGTCAAAGATACAAGGGGGTATTGTCCAAAGAGAGACGAGCTCAACCGATGGGATGCGACAAGGGAGTCGTGCTCAACCTCACAATGCTCTAAATGGGAACTAGTTAGGGTTAGAGAGAAGAGTACTAAGAAAAGGGAAAGGAGATTTAATTCATACTTGACGACGCTTTTACAATTAAGTCCACATACTCAGACCAAACCCAAACATATGTGAAATATAAAATAGAATACACAATATTGAATTGAACATACAAAGAATGGATCGCATGGACTGAGAACATGCACGAAATATACAAATACAAGACAAGATGTTTAATTAAACATACAAAAAATTGATCATGTGGATCCATGCCATTCCACCCCTTTTTCACTTTGAGATTATCCTCAAGCTCGGGGAAGGGTGTAGGAACTTGTGAGGTTTATCTGGTTCCTTGATTTCTTGCAAGAACAACTCCTTGTAGCTTGTTTCCTAGGCTAAGGCTTCATCAAGAGGTGAGCCTCTACCGTGCTCACAGATGACGCGAACAATGGTGAAGTGGTTGGGGTGTTGTTGCTTGCGAATCTTGATAGTCGTGGTAACTGGGTGATGGGTATCAGACGCGTGATCGTGACCGTTGGAGGAGATCGGGCCACTACTTGATGGGACCCATTTTTGCATATTTGTCTGGGATGCATTGATCGGATCGGCGATCCGAGACCGCGAGCGCGTCCGGAACGTCATTTTACATTTTATATGTATTTTTTTTTATTGTATTTAGTGTTTCAGGACACAGGGTGTCCAACCGCCCCCTCTTGTTATAAATAGGGGCGAATGTTCTCATTTTCTTTCATTGTTGAATTTGTGAGCAAATCCATATCCGACAATCATTCGTGGTTTAAGGCCGCGAGCCCCTAGGTGCAACGCCGCGAGCCCCGGGGTGCGACGCCTCAGTTATTTTCAGTTTCTTTCTTAAAAAATCTCGTTTCCTTTGTTGTTACCATTAAAAACCGCCATTGTTACCATCTTTAACCCACGATCCCTCGTCTCCTGCCACACGAAAATCGTTATCATGTTCATCCCCTTCCTCCTCGACGGAAGGAATCGAATCCTCTTGCTTCATCGAGCGCCTGCACCCGCATACACCAAACCAGACAGCAATCGCCTCCTTCATCTGCTTTCTCCCGACGGGAACGAGAACCAGCCGCAAGCCTCGCCATCCTTCTGTTGTTCCAGGCCGTTGAGCAAGTCGATACCCTAGTCTGACGCAGATTGACGACCCTGTCTCCCTCGTCAATCTCTTGTTCCTCCACTGTGCTTCTCTCTTCCGCTCGATTTCTCACTTCCAGTCGCAGATCTCCATCTCGAGAGGCCACTGTAAACTTCTCCTTCCTCATTCGACCACTCAGCAGTGGTTTCCAGCACCACCTTCAGCAGGCCCCATCCTCCACCCTCCTGAACCAGACAATCTTCATTTTCCCTACCCAGACAGCCTACCACCACTCCAGTGCCTCTTCATTCCTATATTCCCTCCACCCACGGTCCACCAATAGTACATCGCTGCCAAACTCCGCCGCAGCCGCATTCCATCGTCGCCACAGAATTCATATTGTTTGAGTATCTTATATTGTGTTCTTCTTTTATTATTGGATATTGAATGTTTATCTCATACATTGTGGAGATATTGACTTGTTTGCATAATTGATTCCACTTTCATATTTCCTTCTAAAATTTATTCGTGCAAGCTATGGTTGTAAATCCTCCATGCGGAGAAAGATTTGATATTGTTTGTGCGCTTGAAAATCAAAAATCACATTGTGTAGATTTGCTTAATTTTTATAATTATATTTGCTAGCACTTGATTCCGGCTAATTAAAAAAACATACATGCATCATTTAGTATGGGTTTGATCGCATTCATGCCGCACATCCACTTAGGT
Source organism: Dactylorhiza incarnata (assembly GCA_033032865.1). Lineage (NCBI taxonomy): Eukaryota > Viridiplantae > Streptophyta > Magnoliopsida > Asparagales > Orchidaceae > Dactylorhiza > Dactylorhiza incarnata. The sequence continues at coordinate 3,940,741 of JAWHQI010000265.1, forward strand.
TTGCATTAGCATGTCGGCAGCGCCATTTTCACAGCCTGTCCTGCGTGACTGGGTGCCTGAGAAATAATCTCTCATTTATTTCCATTAAAGTTTGGTGTAAGTCCTATTTAAAGGACACTAGGGGTCTTGTATGGTCAAGCAATGAAATAGTCTATTTTCAGTCTTTGAATTTGGAATCTCTCTCTCTCTCTTGAGCACGCCCCGCTTAGGCTCCGTAGTATCTCTGTCATCGTCATCTCCACCTCCGACCGCTCTGGTAAGCCCGTAACATTCATACTCCACTTGATATCAAACCTCCTGCACCACTTCCTAAACATATATCGTCTCCTTCTATCATACCTTTTCCTTATCATTATATCTGACGTCCTGGCCCGCTCACATAGCTCCCTCCACTCCTGACTCTCTGTCGACAGCTCCTAGGCCAACTCTCTTCTCTTCGGAAAGTTCCCATTGCTCAGGGGAAGGGGTAAAAGAAGTACAGATCATTCTATTACTAATGTTGTTTCTTATGCAAATCTCACTCTTTCTTGCAGCCAGTTTGTCTTGGCGATGTCTACGAACACCTTCCCTACTACATTTTGTGAAACTCTTCATATATCTTGCTGGAAAGTGGCTATGGATGAGGAAATTTCTACCTTGGAATCACTGGGTACTTGAACTCTTGTTTCTATCCCCACTTGAGGCGGCATTGTTGGTTGTCAATGGATCTTTTTCATCAAGTTTCTACTTGACCGTAGTGTGGATAGATGCAAAGCTCGTTTGGTTGCCAAGAGATTCACCAAAACATATGGTGTTGCTTTCTTTGGCATTCTCTTTGATTGTTTATATCATCACTATTTAGGTACTCTTCTCTGTTACTGTCAACCAGGATTGACAGTTGTTTCAGCTAGATGTCAAAAATGTCTTCTTATGTGGCGATTTACTCGAAGTAGTTTATATGGAGCAACCTCTCGGTTATGTTGTTGAGGGGGAGTCTCAAGTACGTAAGATACAAAAGGTCATATATGGTCTTAAATAAAGTCTCAAAGCATGGTTTGACATGTTCATTCAGTTTGTTTCTACCATTGTTTTTTTTCCTGAAGCAATGTAGATCACCTTCTCTTCGTATGGAAGATCAACTGAGAACTAGTTATTCTTACTATATATGTGGATGACATTCTTCTCATCGAAAATGATTCCTCTAGCATAGAAATAATGAAGAAACATCTTTGGACTCATTTTATTATAAAAGATATAGAGTACTTCCAGATGCTTCTTGGGAATCAAAATGCGAGATTCAACAACAACCTTGTTCTTTCCCAACGGAAGTATGTCCTAATTCTACTTAACGAAACAGGTCTTCTTGGAACAAAGTCTATTCGAAATCTTGGCATGCACTCTCTAAAATCTATTTAGTCCATAAAGCTCCTTGTTAAAAATTTGAGTTACTATTATTAAGCATCTTTAACGAGAAAACTGGATACAGTCACTCAAACACTGTCAGCCATAGTAGAGACTTCAAGCGTGTTTTTTTTGTGTAACTAACAGTTTCAGATATTACACCTTCCTGTCCCTGTGTTATTGGTGAAGCTCGTATAAACCTTGTAGTTTCATATAGATCTTAGTCCATAGGGCCTACAATCAGTTGGTTTTAGGTTGGATGTGCAAGTTCTAACATGGGATCAAAGTATCATAGGCCTAGTAAACCATCGCGAACTCAAGCGGACTTTTTGCACTTAAAAATGATCTCGAATCCCTCCATCTATATCAAACCAGACTAAATTTAATGACTCGCTCTCATGTCACCAAATGATTATAAAACAAAGTTCACGTATTAAATGTTAAATACCCTACGCTTGTGGGGGCGTGTTGACAATATTATTCCACAGCTGAATACAAATATACTCTTGTGCACTTAAAATAGATCTTGAGCCCAATTACCTGCAGCCAATTGATTTTATGTTGGATGCATAGGCTCTAAGGTTTACTTTGGTGTTACTGACAATACAGATCCAAAGCTTAGTCGCAGATTTTTGCACTGCATTATTCATTACTTTGCCTACTAAATCTCTTATATCTTGTCAGCACATTTACCAAATCAACATTACCATCTAATATTTGAATTTGAATTTGAATTTAAGTTAGGCCTATTGAACTGTTGATGTCATAAGTCTATTGTCTGTTTCATTTCTTCTTTATTTGGATGACAGGGACCGCTCTTTCAGCAGCGGCCATACCCATCCCCTGGAGCTGTTCTGCGTAAGAATGCTGAGATAGCTTCCCAAGGAAAGAAGCACGGATCGCAGAATCGGATGGCGGCCATCAATAAGAGAGGAGATGGCAGCGATGGGCTCGGAGACGCCGACTGAGATCTCTTTACCGAACGAAGTCATGAATCGTACGCATTTTCTGGAAGAATTGTAAGCGTCGAGGACAGATTGGAGCGGATTCAGCAACTGGCGGTAGCTTTCTTACTGAGAATGCCGGTGAGTTTCTATCAAATATTTGCTGTAAATGTTGATTTATGAAGTTGGGTGATTTTCTTTCTGTTGTAATTGATGTGAACAGAAGGATTTCCCATTAAGTTTTTATGTGGCCAACGAAAATATCACAGGTAAGTCCGAATTAATTTAGGCTCCGTTTTGCGCTGTGTTTTTGCTCCGGTGAGTTTGGACAAAAAGCCACCATCATAGAATGTATGTTTGGCATGACAGCGGTTATGACCACTACCAAGTGAAGGAATTTAGTTCTTAGGTGAGGTCGGGCGTTCACGAACAACGTTTCATAACCACCACGTAAGTATGATGCTCGATTTATGGTTTTCAACGTGAAATTCATCCTTTCTTAACTCCGGTGTTGACTTTATAAATCTTTGTGTTGACAATCATTCTTCTTCAATTCTGTTTGGTTATATGAATTCAAAACAAACAAAAAACACACCCAACCCGGCCGAACACTTTGATTTGGTTTGTCATCATCATCTCCGACTCTGTGCTTCCTTCTTCAAACCCTAATTCACTATTTCTCTCTACTCTCTAGTGTATATGACTGAATCTTGGAAATCCACTGAATGCTTCCTATAGTCGTAGAATGCGAGTTGTCAATATGTTGCCGCGCATATACCAGTTCTTTCACTTGAAGGAATTGGTCTTTTTGATTGTCGGGCCCACTGTTTTGAAGCCGGAATTTAATGTTTGTTGGCACCTCCAGTTGCGGAAGCAGTGCCAAGAACCTTGACGCAACCTGATCTGAGATTATGAGAGTCTTGTTGGGAGTGATGATACCGGACTTCTTCTATTAGAGTTGAGGCTCTCTCCTCTCAAATACTCGGCCAATACACGTGCACATGTGCGCGCACGCATTAATAAAAGGACGGAAATTGATGTCAGTGCCGATGAGAAACTAGTAATTTTACTGATTCATGAGATGAGATACAAGAATGAGAGATCGAATTTTTGGATCTTGCGGTTTCTTTTACCTTTAACCCTGGCAAATTTTCTCTCTCCTCCTGGATTCCATTTTTCTCTATAATCTGGCATATGAGTGAGAAGGTGGTACTTCGTTTGCCTTCTCATTTTAGGAGATGAGAGAATACCAAAATCAATTGTGTGATTTTCAAGGCATACTGGGTTAATAGTTTGTTTAAGGTCATAAACTTCCCAAGGAAGATAGCATAATTGCAGATTGCACCCCTCTTATTATTGAAATTACAAAAATCTCCTCTTAATGTTATAAAACATAACATTTATTTCCCTTGAAGTTCATATTTCATAACATCTATGCATAACCCCCCCCCCCCCCCCCCCCCCCCCCTCCCCGAAAATATATTATGATGTGGTATTTTTGTGCATGAATGTGAACTTCAAGGGAGGTAAATGTTATGTTTTGTAACATTGAGATCCCTTGAAGTTCATATTTCATAACATCTATGCATAACCCCCCCCCCCCACCCCCCCCCCCCCCCCCCCCCCCCCCCCCCGAAAATATATTATGATGTGGTATTTTTTGTGCATGAATGTGAACTTCAAGGGAGGTAAATGTTATGTTTTGTAACATTGAGATCCCTTGAAGTTCATATTTCATAACATCTATGCATAAACACCCCCCCCCCCCCCCCCCCTCCCCGAAAATATATTATGATGTGGTATTTTTGTGCATGAATGTGAACTTCAAGGGAGGTAAATGTTATGTTTTGTAACATTGAGATGAGGCTTTTGTAATTTCAACAATAATAGGGGTGCAATCTGTAATTTTGCAAGCATAGAGAGGAGGTCCAAGTAAATGCCCATATATATATCATGTGTACTCTTATTGGAGCCTAACATCGTCATTGCTTTGATAAGGACATCCTTGGCATCATTGTCAAACCATCGAGCTCGCTTTTTTCTTTGGATTCTCACATGTTTGGTACGTGCGCTTATCGGTTCTGTGATTGTATTGAGTTTAATTTTGATTCCTTGCGGCCCTCATATATCTTTATGGGAGATTAATGCTAAATGAAATTATGTAACTCACTTCTTCTTTGTCACTTTTGAGAGAAATTTACTCTATTGCATTGGATGTCGCAAACAAGAGCATGCTATTGGATACTGCAAGAGAATCAAGTGTCCTGATGTCGCTCTTGCTCCTGCTAGGGTCCTTGTTGTTGCTCCTGATGTCGTTTGGGTTCTTGTTGCCATTCATGCTCTCATTGATTTGGTAGTTGTTGTTGGCACACTGTCTCCACCCCCTGTGGTGCATGTGTTGGTGGCTCAGCTGGATACGTCGGTTCTAGCAGCAAACTCCCCTTCTTCCCTATTAGATGTGGAGAATCACTTGAGAGTGAAAGATGGCATCTTTGTGGGTAAGCGATCAGCCTCAGCTTCTCGTCAGCGGGGCTTGGTTGAGACCGTGCGGCTCCCGAGCTTCTAATGTCCTTTTGGCTGATCTCCTATATGATTTTGCAGCACGATCACTATGTGGAGATCAACTTTAGTGATGATATTTTAGAGCAAAAGGTGGATTTTGATATCCAGCTGGATAACTCAGATGTTGGAGAGTAGTGCTATGAGAACGCTTGTGATGGGGAGTGTCAAACTCAAAGACGTAAAAAATCAACAAAAATGTTTACACCAAGTGGACATCGCCTTGCCACCTCATGCACAAACCAGCGTGTGGTTGGTCTCCGGATAGTTTAGAATCCGAGGAGTTTTGAGGTTGCTTTCTTGTCTTTTGATTTTTTGTTTTGTAACATTTTTGGTTTGCTATCTATATTTTGTGCTTCTCTTCAGTTTTAATTGATAAAATCAAACCCTTATTATTAGAAAAAGATATGACCGATCGATCGGCTCATTACTGCTATTTTAGAGTTCATCTCGGAGATTCGAACCCCAATATTGTCGATTGGATGCCCCGATCCAAATAGAACTCCGTATTCTCGACATACATTGTAGCCAAGTGGTGTTTTATTTACAGTAATTGTATTTGTAAACGAGACCATTGTAGTCAAATATTATGTAGATTGTTAATTTTTAGTATAAAACACGGTTAACTTATGAACTTTCAAGGGGGCGCGCTTGTAATCTCTTTCGACACATGTTTAGAAGACAGAGGAGAGGAGGGGAGACTCTACCTTCAATTTTGCAAACTTGAGCTGAACCAATATGCAAAATTCCTCTTCGCTAATTTGGTGCAGACACGCACGCGCGGCTCCGAATGCGGCCGAGGCACCAATGCGGAGGCGCAAAATCATTTTGATTGTAAAACATCATTCACATTGTTTGCCCGAAAGTTCGCGACCTCGGTTCTCGATCAAGATTACCGGTCTCAGCGGTCACAATTTTCGGAGATCGCTCGTTCCGCTTCCACCAGAAATTCCAAGGCACCGGCAATCTGGCTCCAGAGAAACCGCGTGACCGTGCTGTCTAGGGTTTTTTTTTCTCTTTTTGCTATTTGCAGCTCATGTATCATCCTTCCCATGTGCCCTGATTCTCCTGTACCTCGGGCAGCCCGTCCTTTGTAGGGGTACCCAGAAAGAACTTTTGATTCATGTCTCTAGGCTTATCATCTAGATAAGCGGTCTCGAATTCAGTCCATTTTCAGTCTCACCTCCTGGCCTGTTTTATACTTTTCTTTGTAACCATCTTTTCATCAATCAGATCACCCGCGGCAAGAGTTCCCGTTGCGGGCAGTCCGATCTCGTCGTTTAGCGACCCCCCTTTTTAGCATTCTCTAACCCAAATAACCGACACTCCACAGTCTCCTCTCGTCTCTACATAGTTTGAGTTTTGGAGGTACAATTTTTGTGCCAACACACATTTCATGTCCATTCTTTTTTTCCCGCAACTCGAAAATACATTTTAGTCCCAAAGGGAAAAGTGTGTTTGTCTTCCAGCTGTGAAATGGTGGAGTAATGTAGACCCCAAGCAATGCATCTACTCAGCCATTTTGGATTGAGTCTTGTTTTCTTTCCCCTTTGGAGACAACAGGCCGTGGCCTACCCTGCTATGATAATTAGACCTACTTATATATCCATCTTAATTCAACTATATGTTTTTTTAAAAAAATTAAATGAATTTCACACTAGTACCTAATTTACTTAATATTATTAATTCCGTCGTGCACAATATTCGGGCAGCGATGTTTTGACCGTCGAGCATTCGGGCAGCGGATGCACGATTCGCTGCCGCGCTATCTTTTTTATAAAAATTAAAGAAAATTTAAATAAAATTTGAATCCTCAAAAAGTATCATCAAATGAGTTTATGGTAATAATTATCATTAGAAATTTAGAAGCATAGCTATGGAGATTTAGGCTTGGTTTGGCGCGGCTTATTTGCTCGTGTGAGTTTGATCGAAAACGCTATTATCATAGAATGTATGTTTGGCAAGACAAAGGTTATGGCAGCTACCAACAAAATAAACTAGTTCGGGGACTTAGACTGTCCGGGACCAATGCCTGACCATCACATAAGCCAGTCTGGGCCTACGCCCTAAGATGTATGTCTTTGCCTTAATGCAAAATGACATCTGAGATTTTTCCGGACCAAGAGAAACCTGGGTTGGGACCTAAACCCAAAAAAATTCTCGTACACATTAAGGCTTCGTTTGGCGCGATTTCTTTGCTCCGGTGAGTTTGAAAAAAAAAACACCGTCATAGAATGTATGTTTGGCATGACAACGATTATGACCGCCACCAAGAAAAGAAAATTAATTGTGAGCATAAAAGTGGTGAAGTTCTTTAGGTGAGGTCGGACATTCACGAACGACGGTTCATAAACACCTCGTTAATGGCCGCCGCCAAGAAAAGAAACTAGTTTTGAACATAAGAGTAGATGAATTTCTTTAGGTGAAATCGGGCATTTACAAACTATGGTTGCAGATAAGATAACCACAACATGGACTTATATATGTACATATATGTACATATATGTATATATATGTACATATATATATATATGTATATATGTACATACATATATCTAATGAGAAAACATGGTCAATGTGCTACACCACCTGTCGCTTTCAGTTCTCCATGGGAGCCAGCTAGGCCCACGGAGGCTGTCTGTCCTCTCTCTCTCTCTCTCTCTCTCTCTCTCTCTCTCTCTCTATATATATATATATATATAATATAAATTTGTTTTTAAGTAAATAAATAAACTTGGAAGAAGCCAGGCTGTTTCTGCCATTTCGTTGTCAAAAAATCGAAAGGTATCAAAAGTGGGCCCGACACAAGGACCATAACGGACCACCAAATGCATGTTTCGTTCTTATTAGGATGGTGATGTCCACACTCTACCCCCCAATGTCAATCAAACTATTATCAATTAAACAGTGTCTTCAAGTTTGGGGTGTGGTCGCGGTCAGAGGCGGATTCAGGAATTTCAATATGAGCGGTCAGACATCGTCTTTCTCTAGCTAAAAAAAAAATTGAACGCATTCATCTTATCGGTGTCGTTTCTGTTATAAATTTTTTATTATAAAACATTATAAATTAAATGTTTTGATTGAAGCTAAATGGTGTTTGGTGTTTGGGCTCCTCATTATGATGGAAAAGCTCAAAACCAAACTTGGAGGGAATCCAAATATTTGGAGGGAAGCCTTTCATGATGAAAGGGTGTTCTTTAGTCCCACCTTGCCATTCTCCTTCTTTCCTTAAGTGTATATAAAGAAATTCACACCTTCTTACTTGTTCAAAAGAACATAAGGAGAAACTATGAACCACACACGCGCGCGCGCGCGCACCGCACAGGACCGGATCCAGATCCGGATTTGGGGAATAATTGAATTGAATTGTAATTTTTGTTCAAAATAGTTTCAAAGCTTTTATTCAGAGTTGCGTCGATTAGATGTCGGAGCTGCGTCGATAAGAATTCGAAGCATCTTTCTTGCGTCGATAAGTTGTCGACGCATGCGTCGACAGGTACTCCGTCGTATATTTCTGCGTCGATAAGAACTCGACGTTGCGTCGAGTTCCTCCATTCGATTTCGACGTTGCGTCGATATGTTCTCGACGCTTGCGTCGGATTGTTTTCAACGCGTTCTGTCGTTTTACGCGTTTTCTTAACCGCTCTGTTACGCGTGTTTCTCGCCATTATTTACGTTGGAAATATTCAACGTTTATCTTCCCGATTATGATCCTTCCAACTATAACCATCAATATTTATTACGATTTTAATGTTGCCGTTTTACGAGATTCCTTTTCCGGCGATTTACTGTCTTTATATATATTGTCGTTCTTATCAGAAAGAACGATCGCTCTCATATGCTCTTCTGCTCTCTATGTTTTGACGATCTTCTGCGTGATTCCTTTTCTTTACATTTGCTTCATCAAGTGGTTGTTCGGGTGCTCTATGCTTCTTCGGTGTCCGCGCACATCGGAGTTTCGGGATCTAGCCGGGTGTTGTACCTTGGAGGAGTGAGCATCGGTTGAAAGTCCTGCCGGAGGGTGGTGCAACTTCTTTAGGGCAGTGACCACACGCCTTACCCAGACTCGATTCTGAACTATAAATTACTCTCTTATTTATTTCTCACCTCCTTCATGCAATTTTATTAATATTGTTGTTCATATATGTATATATATAGATCTGATGTTTTCTGCAAAGTTGTAAAACCAAAAATTATAATATTTTGTATATTAATATAGGAATATACTAGAAAATATTCCAACAGTTTCTCGCTCATCCGTCCATCATTTTTGTTGCTAAAGTAATCAAAATTCATTATCTGACAAGAGGAATTCAAACTCATCCATTCTTGCATACTATGTATACCATGTTACATGTTAATATTTATATATACTAATATTTATATGTATACTATGTTTATATATTATCTTTTATATTTATATATATTATCGTTTATGTTAGATTTGCTCGAAGCATTCAGGTGTGGATCAAAGTGGAATCAACTACCTGTTGCCCTCAGCTAGGTATTTATAGATAAATCCTAGGTTCAATACGAGTATCGGATATCCTAGTACCTGAACCGACACGTTAAGCCTACGAGCATATTATATGTCTGAATATACATTTACAATCTCTTCATATATTTGTTACATATAACATTTACGTTTCGGAGTGCAGAAAATAGTGAGCAACAAAATTTTTCGACTACACACGTTTTCCAGAAGAGTTAGCACAGTTAAACACAAAAGGAGTTTTTCAAAAAAAAAAATACATTCAAAACACAAAAGTGCTACTCGGGAAATATAAGTCTGAAGACTACACGCGTTTTACTCTGAGAGTAGATCATCATCATCCATGTCATAGTCTACTTTCTCTCCACCAGTGCCTGCAAGGAATTTCATGAGTTTAGACTATGAATTCATAAGACATGCAGTGAGATTTGAAGTAAGCTGGCTCTACCTGAATGAGCTTAGTACTTATAGCAATAATGAAGTAAACATTGTCAGCATCTCTATTCAGTCTAACTAGAACCAGTTAAGTTATGATTTAAACAAATCACACGGTGTTATCTTACTCATTAAGAATCACTATGTACCTTATCATATGATTTGACACAGCGTCATTTGCAACATTATCAAGTGTGGAATAAGGTGCTAAGATTATTAATGTTATATTAACCTTTTTACAATGACTTTCTATTCTCAGTTGAATAATTCTCGAATTAACTTACAATGAGAAAGATGTTTAGTTATCAAATGTGGAATAACTGACATCTAACCATCTTGAGTTTTCATCAAGAAATTATTTAGGGTTTTCAGTCTGTTATTAGATACTTGAATGTTGCGACAATAAGTTCTTACTATCAAAACATAAATATAGGAGGAAAGTTTCATGTTTTTATGAACTTTAATCTCATCTCCCCCGATATTTTTATTGTGAGAACTCTATTCAGGCATTTTTTCAAAGCGTCTGCAACATTATCTTTTGGTCTCACATCAATCGGGTTCATAATCTCTTGACTTGGGAGTGAGTTTAACTAGGTTTATTTCATCCCTAGTTGCATTCTTTTGTCATTGGAACAAAGTGTTCGTATCAATCATTTTAATAGCCTGATTGTCACAGTAAACTGCAACAGAACTAAGTTTCAGGCTCGTTAGTGGAATGTCCATCACCAAATCTCTTATCCACTCTACTTCTTCTCCTGCAGAAACTAGAGCGTAGAGTTCAGATTCCATAGAAGAGAGAGCAATACATGATTGCCTCTTTGACTTCCAGGCTACAGTTGCTCCTCCTAGTATGAAAACAAACCACTAGTGGACTTGCAGTGGTTTAGTTCCGAGCACCATGATGCATCAGAATATCCTTTAAGAACTGAAGGATGACCCGAGTAACATAAGACATACTTTTGGGTGTGTTTTAAGTATCTCATCGGCCTATCGAGGGAATTCCAATGGTTTTGGCCAGGATTGCTAGTGAATCTATATAGCATGCCTACCGTAAAGGCTATGGGTCTGTTTGGGACAGCTCTGGCGGCTGGAGAAGCTCTTTCCCAGCCGCCAGAGCTGTTATTAAGTGTGTTTGGGACAGCTCCCTAAAAGAAGCGCTTTTCAATTCCCGCTCCCAGAGCTCTTTTCCGGAAGCCGCCCCCCCCCCCCCCCCCCCCCCCCCGCGTTCCGCTCTTTAGGAATCGCTCCCAGGGCATTTTTTTCGATTCCCTCTTTCCGCTCTGCATCCCGCGACCCCCGATCATCGCTCCCAGTCGTGCCCCTCGCCGCTCCCACCGCTCCCGTGCCCCTCACCGCTCCCTCCTACGCCGTCGACGACCTTCGCCGGTCTTCTTCCTCCTAGATCCAGCCGCCGATCCTCTTCCTCCCAGATCCAGCCGTGCCCTAGCATTCCGACGCTCCCGATCTCGCTCCCAGCGCTCCCGTGCCCCTCGCCGCTCCCTCCTACGCCACCGACTGCAGGTATTGGTCTTTCTCCTCTCGTTTCTTCCTCCCCCGACTGCATTTCGTTACAGATTTTTGTGTGTGTGTGTACAGATTTATGTGTGTGTGTGTGTACAAATTTATGTGTGTGTACAGCTTTATGTGTGTGTGTGTACAGATTTATGTGTGTGTACACAGATTTTTGTGTGTGTGTACAGATCTATTATGTGTGTGTGAATGTGATGTTGTGTTTTTGTTTTGTGTTTTTGTGTGTGTGTGTGTGTATATGTGGTGCAAGTGGTGGATGTATATATGTGTGTGTGTGTGTGTTTGTTTTTTTGAATGTGTGTGTGTGTGGATGTATATATGTGTGTGTGTGTGGATGTATATATGTGTGTGTGTGTGTGTGGATGTATATGTGTGTGTGTGTGTGGATGTATATATGTGTGTGTGTGTGGATGTATATATGTGTGTGTGTGTGTGGATGTATATGTGTGTGTGTGTGGATGTATATGTGTGTGTGTGGATGTATATATGTGTATGTGTGTGTGTATGTATATATATGTGTGTGTGTTGTGTTTGTTTTTTTGAATGTGTGTGTGTGTGGATGTATATATGTGTGTGTGTGTGTGTGTTTGTTTTTTTGAATGTGTGTGTGTGTGGATGTATATATATGTGTGTGTGTGGATGTATATATGTGTGTGTGTGTGTGTGTGGATGTATATGTGTGTGTGTGTGGATGTATATATGTGTATGTGTGTGTGTTTGTTTTTTGAATGTGTGTGTGTGTGGATGTATATATGTGTGTGTGTGTGTGGATGTATATATGTGTGTGTGTGTGGATGTATATATGTGTGTGCGTGTGGATGTATATATGTGTGTGTGTGTGTGTGTGTTTGTTTTTTTGAATGTGTGTGTGTGTGGATGTATATATGTGTATGTGTGTGTTTGTTTTTTTGAATGTGTGTGTGTGGATGTATATATGTGTGTGTGTGTGTGTGTGTGTGGATGTATATATGTGTGTGTGTGTGTGTGTGGATGTATATGTGTGGATGCATATATGTGTGTGTGTGTGTGTGTGTGTTTGTTTTTTTGAATGTGTGTGTGTGTTTTTGCTTTTTTGAATGTGTGTGTGTGTGGATGTATATGTGTGTGTGTGTGTGGATGTATATATGTGTGTGTGTGTGTGGATGTATATATGTGTGTGTGTGTGGATGTATATATATGTGTGTGTGTGGATGTATATATGTGTATGTGTGTGTATGTATATATATGTGTGTGTGTTGTGTTTGTTTTTTTGAATGTGTGTGTGTGTGGATGTATATATGTGTGTGTGTGTGTGTGTGTGTGTGTGTGTGTGTGTGTGTGTGTTTGAATGTGTGTGTGGATGTATATATGTGTATGTGTATGTGTATGTTTGTGTGTGTGTGTGTGTTTTTTTGTATGTGTGTTTGTGTGTATTTTGGAATGTGTGTAGGTGTGTATGTTTGGGTGTGTATGTATATATATGTGTGTGTGTATGTGTGTGTGTGTGTGTGTATGTGTGTATGTTAGGGTGTGTGTGTATGTTTGTGTGTGTGTGTGTGAGTGTTTGTGTGTGTGTATGTATGTATTTAGGAGGGGTATGTGTGATGTATGTGTATTTTTTTAGTAGAAATAGCTTATAAAATTTCATTACTTTTATTAATAGTGTAATGGGTAAACCAAAAGAAGGAGGAATCGTAGTGAGTTGGGAGTCTAGCGAGGTGATGTTATTTTGTGATCTCTGCATAAAAGAGATTGGTTTGGGGAATCGGCCTACCACCCACTTTAGCAAAGAAGGGTGGAAAAATTTGATTGCAGGGTTTAAAGAACGTACCGGGAAAAGCTACGATCGAATGCAAATGAAAAATAAATGGGATCATTTGAAGAAGGATTGGAAGTTATGGAAGGAGCTGAAACATGGCGAGACTGGTTTAGGTTGGGATCCAGAGAAGAGAACTATTGTTGCATCAGAAGAATGGTGGGCAGAAAAGATAAAGGTGAAAACAAATTCATTTTTCATTTCATGGTAGTAGTTCTTATTTTGACAAATTTTAATATTGTTGAATTGATTATAACAGGTTGTTGCAGCAGCGAAAAAATTTCAATACGGAGGTATTGCACCTGAGTTGGAGGAGAAACTGAACACCATGTTCAGTCAGGTTGTCGCAACTGGAGAAGACTCATGGGCTCCTTCTGTTGGGAGTTTGCCACCGGATGTGGGGAGGATCCATTTGGAAGATAATGAGGTAGAAGATGTCATAGAGAACAATCAAGGTGGACCTGAAAAGATTGGTCATTCAACAACCATTGGGAATGCGTCCACCTCGGCAAGTAAAAGAAGAAAGATCGGGAAGAACAAAGGAATGACATTTTATTTGATGTCAGACTTACATCAATCCACCCTAGCTGTGAAGCCTCCACCAGTTATCACAGTCAAAGAGGTGGTGGAGTTGATTTCCAGTAGCCCAGAGATACGGGCAAACCAGGATGTATATTACTTTGCTCTCGATCACATCAGGGACAAGACCAGTAGGGAGATCTTCATGAGTATTCCAGAAGATATGCGTGTTTGGTGGATTATGAAGGCGTATGAGAAGAGGGCTCAGTGATGTTATTTTAAAAAATTGTTATGTTTTAAGTTTTAAAAACTTTTTATGTGGTATTTTATACCTTTCTACTTCATGTTGATTAACCTTTTTATGTGGTCGGATTTATATTAGTTGTTATGGTATTTTCTTCACATAGATTATGATAAATGTTATGTGATACTTTAAATGCAGGTACTACAATGGAAGAGCATGACTCCTCTGAGGATTCCGGGGATTCAACAAGTATTTCGCCTGAGCGGAGACAATACATAGAGTATTGTCGTGTAGTTATGTCATCGATCGAGAGGATGAGTTATCATGTTCGTGACACACGACAATGCATGACATCTACCCAAACAGGTGATAAATGGATTAAAGAGTTACTAGAAGGACATCCAGATAGGATTCATGATGCATTTAGGATGTCGAAACGCATTTTCATAGATTTACTTCATAAACTAGAGGTAGATCATGAACTTCAAGGGTCACAACGGACGTCTTCAAGAGAAGTCCTAGGGATTACATTGTATATCTTAGCACAAGGAGGTTCCGTTAGATTGGCGAAAGAGCGATTCCAGCACTCGACCGAAACAATTAGTAGATATTTTTCGAAATGTCTAAGATCTCTTTTGTTACTCTCAATTGATGCTATAAAGCCTATAGACCGTCAGTTCAGAGATATTCCGGCTGAGATAAGGTATGATGCTTGCTACATGCCATTCTTCAAGGATTGCGTTGGTGCAATTGACGGTACACATGTAGATGCGAGGATACCAGTAGAAGATCAAGTCAGATACATAGGACGTCACGGCACTACGACGCAAAATGTAATGACAGTCTGTGATTTTAACATGTGTTTTACATTTGCCCTGGCTGGATGGGAGGGATCTGCTCATGATAGTCGCATCTTCGCACGCGCATTGACAGACGATAGATTGCATTTTACGCATCCCCCACAAGGTATAGTAATCAATATTTTTACATTCATTCAAATCCTTCGAATATCCACCAATGTTTGCTTGTTTAACATACCAAATTAATGCAGGTAAATATTATTTAGTGGATGCTGGCTACCCATTAAAGATGGGTTATTTGAAGCCGTATCCGGATACAAGATATCACTTGGCAGACTTTGCCCGTGGGAGTCGGCATGTTCAAGGAAGGCAAGAACATTTCAATAGAGCGCATTCATCTCTTCGCAGTATTATTGAGCGAACGTTTGGAGTGTGGAAGAAGAAGTGGCACATTCTTAGCAAAATGCCACAATATAGCTTCAAGAAACAGAGGTCCATAGTGTTGGCAACAATGGCCTTACATAACTTCATTCGTAGACATCCTTCTCGCTGGGACCCTGAGTTTAATGTTTTTGATGCTGATGAGTCTTCTTTCGCTCCCTCAGAGGATGAAGACCCTGCGGCGGAGGATGATATTGGAAGCGATATGGGTGATGCTGCTGGAGCTGAACAGATGTCTACAGTACGAGATAGCATTGCCGAAGAAATATACGGGGCGCGTGGATAGCATTACCAAAGAATTATGTAAAAGACTATTGTTATCGGTTATCTTTTATTATTTTTCACGTTAAAAACTGATGTATTTTTAAGTTCTAAAAAAACAGGTTCTAAAAGTTGTTTCTCCAAACAGCTAAATTAGAAAATCGCTCTTCAAAGCGCACTTCTGCACAGAACACCCAAACACTCTGCAGCTTTTCAAAACTGCTCCCCAGAGAGCTCTTTTAAAACAGCTCTATCCGGACAGCAGCTTTTCAATCCGCCAGAGCTGTCCCAAACAGACCCTATGTCAGGTATAGTGCAGACCATAACATACATGAGACTACCAATCAGTTTAGAATAATCTAACTGTCTAATTGTAGCTCCTTCATTGGGCTTTAACCGGTTGTTGTAGTCGTATGGTGTCTCTAATGCTTTACGTTCACTGTATCCTCACGTATCCAACATGGATTTTATGTAGTGGCTTTGATTTAGGTATATGTCATTTTCCCAAAGCTCGTTTGCATGTCTAGTGTAACATCCCATTTCCTACTAGACCCCCTAACTCCAATTTAGGGTGAGACAAGTGGTGAGTGTGGTGAGGTTGGGCTAGATTGCAGCCTTAGGACACATAGGGTTAGGTGAACTCACATGTGGTCTACTATAAGGCTCAAGTCAACCTAGGTCAAACTAGCTCAACATGAACTCACACTTGCAAATTGACTCCTCCATTAGATGATAAACACTCCAAGGAATGCTATAGACCCAAAAGCCCCATCATGGGGGTCACCAATTGACCCAATTTGACCAAAGTCAAACTTGGGTCAACATAGGTCAAATCATCCCCAATAGGTTCAATTGAACCCCAAAAGCATGAAATTGACTTCACCCCTAGTCTTAGAACATCATGGGGGACCTATTTGACTCAAAAGCCTCATCATGGAGTCTTCAATTTGGCCAAATTGACCAAAGTCAACATTCCCCAATTTTGGTCAAAATCACACCTTTGGGTCAAATTAGCTCACTTAGGTCTTCACCATGACTCAACCAACCTTGGGTGGTGTCATTGGACTCAATGTCAACATCTTGGACCAGTCAACACACTCAGTTGACCAAGTCAACCCAAAAGTCAACAATTGGTCAAATTGGCCTAAAATGGATCCAAATGGATTTGGACCTAATCCCCATGGACTAAGGCCCTCATTTAGGGCCCATTCTGAGGCCAAGAGTCAATTACCAGACTTGCCCCTCAGTTCTTGGAAGAAGATGCCATGCAAGGGGGCATTTGAGGAAAACCCCCCAATTTTCACATGAGTCCAAGGAGGAATCCATGAATTGAGTGCCAATTGGCACTCAATCCTTACTCCTTTGCTGTGCCCTGAACCCAGGGAGCAATTCCCAATAGTTCCAGGTCGGCTAGCAGCCAGGTGGAGGAGGGAGGGGGAAGCTCCACCATGTGGCCGGCCATCATAAATGGTGAATCAGAAATCAGGAGGAATTAAGCCTGGTTTACACCCTTAATCAGCTCCTCACAGCTCGAGCATCAATTTTCTGCTGAGTTGGAGCTATGGCAGTGGATATGGAGGGTGGTGGCAACATAGAGGAAATCGCCTATAATGGCTGCTAACAAAACAGCCACCCCCGACCCCAATTGAGCCCACCATCACCTTCAGAACCTTGAGAGCAGCTGAAATCCACTACTGGAGTGGAGCTTTTGATCCAGAAATGGGGATTTGAGCAAACTCGCCGCCGACGGCTACTAGCATGTCAACCCGCCGGATAACACACCTCCAAGCTCGCCTGAGGTCCGGTTTCTCCCCCTCTCCCTCTGTGCTAGAATCTAGATCTATTTAGGAGTGATATCGGGCTCAAACGAGCTCGATTCCATGCGAGATTGAGGGAGAAATCCGAGCTTTTTCTTCTTGCTCGGGATCGCTGGAGGAGTCGCCTCCGGCGGCCGTGTCGCCGCCTGGCGTTAGCCACCACCTCAACGGAGGTGGTGGAGGCGGTGGCCGGCGGTGGTGGGCCGGAGGTTGCCGGGAAATGGCCGGAGAAGGTGGCCCAGGCAGGATCGATCTGGACCGTCGGCTGGCTGGGGAAGATGACCAGATGCCGTTGGTTTGTGCTTCAGGATTCGTGCAAGCATATTTATTTATATATATATATAATACAATGTGATTTTCTGTCACATTTTTTTTGTATTTTTGCAAGCTGATTTTGAGACCCTTAGAGGCCATATTTCGAAAAATCCCCAGAGATAGGATTTGTAGATCTGAGTGTCTACTTTCAAATGAAAGTAGAATCAGGCCATTTGGTTAAATATAGGGCCCACGACACTCATTCTAGTGAGGCTGGTAAAAAAAATTTCAGAAATTTGAATGTGTATAGCTTTTTAATACCAAGTCTGATGGACTTGAGATTTTGGCCATGCATGCATGTGCCTCATACCTAGCTTAGGTTTAAATATTAGATTTTTTGGAGATACTTTTTCTGTAGTTTTGTTCAAAATTTAGAAAATTAAATAAATGAAATTTTTGGAGTTATATAACTCCTAATGACCCCATATTTTGGTGAGGGCTTCTTTAGGACACATTTGATCACTGGTTAAAATTTCATTACATGTGCATGAGTATATTTCTCTGAACTTCAAAATGAAGTTTGGGTCTTAAGAGGAAAATTGGGGTGCTAATAGTCAATTTGGGCTTGTGAGCTTTTTGATGGAATTGAAGGTGGGAATCACCTTGCATGCCTCTGAAACCTTGGGGTTAGTGTATGTCATGAGGATATATATCATTGACATAAGTTTCATGATTTTTGGAAGTTATTTCCTATGGTTTTTTAATTAAATGAAAATTGCCACACTTTTAGATTAATGAAATAATTTGAATCAAAAACTTAGAGATAAATCCAAAACTCTGGGAATTGGATCTTTGACTGGAAAAGCACATTTAGGAATTTTGTTGGAATTTTTGGACCTCATTTATTTCTCTGAATTTGATTTATTTGGTTAGGTCAAATTTATTCAAATATGACATTTAGGTCTCATATGCACTTGGAGAATTATGAAATTATTCTAGTAGGTTTCCTTGGTGATCCTATAGCTCTGTAAATTTTACCATAATTTTTAGATGAATTTTAGGTCATTATATAGTACTTGTTATATAACCCCTTATTGGCACACCAAATGTAATAAATGATAAATATGGATAAATACTCTCTGGTAAATTATGAAACTTTGGATTTGGTGTTTCTAGATGATTATTGTACTAGGATAATTTTCTCAGAATTTATAGAGACATATTAATGGTAGTTGTAGTGTAAACACTTATTGGCACACCAAAAGTAATAAATAATAAATATGGATAAATACTCTCTGGTAAAATATGAAACTTTGGATTTGGTGTTTCTAGATGATTATTGTACTAAGATAATTTTCTCAGAATTTATAGAGACATATTAATGGTAGTTGTAGTGTAAACCCTTATTGGCACACCATTTGTAATAAATAGCAATTATGGATAAATACTCTCTGGTAAATTATGAAACTTTGGATTTGGTGTTTCTAGATGATTATTGTACTAGGATAATTTTCTCAGAATTTATAGAGATATATTAATGGTAGTTGTTGTGTAAATCCCTATTTGCACCCTTTTAAAGATAAATAGAAATTGTGTGTTTAAAATGTTTGGAAAAATATGATCTTCTGGAAATAGTATTTTTATGTTCATATGAAGCTACTTTAATTTTTCCAGAATTTTAGGAAGTCAAAATCGTGTACTTGATGTGTAAAATTATCTTTCCATTCATTCATTGAAAATTAGGGATCATGGTTATTTAATTGCTGGAAAAATATAAAATATTGGAAATCTTTTTATCATGTCACATTTCATCTTTGGAAGGATATTTAACAAGTTTGAATTCACTAGCATGATACCTCCTTCACATTTTAGATTCAGATTAGTAATTAATGAATTTTTATAGAGGACAAAATTATATGAAACATGCTTGGATTTTGATCATCCCTTATATTATCCACTATGAACCTATGATAAAAATTAGAAGTCTTTTGGAAGTAATTTGACCAAGGTTCCATCATAGGAATCTAAGTAGTTATATGTCGTGGTCTGCGGATAGTGAAAACTCATTATGATGAATAGGTCAATATAATTACAAGGAAATCGGTGAGAATTTGATTATAACAAGAGATGAGTATAGACCACTTAGAGGACTAAAAGTTATTAGAATTGAATCCAAAAGAACGATTGCTTAGGAGCGGGATGAAACATAAGGCGTGAAAACACTTAAGTTATAAAGAATAATGAGAAGGTGGAATGTTGGGTCAGGGTAGTCACCAAGAATATTAATTGTCCTGGAAAGGGGTTGGGCATCATCCCATCACATACCCTAGTACCTTGCTAACCCTTCACCGGGTAGCCCTCGGGAAGTCCAGGATCCACCCTAAACTTCCAAGTATAATAAGAACTAAACAAGAGTAGTCTAAATAGGAGTTTAGACGATGAGAGTGCTTAGTGAGCTATGGGTAAGGCTGTGCTCGGGATTGACGAAAGATCGTCCTTCCCCTTAGAGGGTCATAAAGCGCTGAGGTTTAATTCAAGTGAATTGATAAGAGGGTAATCTTATGGGTAGATACCAATAATACTAAGTGTCTTGAGAAAGGGAACTTTGGGGTGTCATCCCATCGTAGTTCCTAGTATCGTAGCAAGCCCCTTACAGGGTAATCCTCAGGGAGTCCAAGATTAACCGTAAACCGTAGGGATAAGATGTTATACAAGAATAATTTAATAACACACTCACCCACACCCCGTGGTTACGGGAGCTTAGTCGGTTTGGTGCTACGAGCAGTAAGCTCCGTGTTATTAAGAGCGGATTGATGAGTCAGGTGAGCTTGCGACTCAGTAGTGTTTGTTGGTACGGACGGGTTGGTCCGGTGAGCCGGTGGCTCGGAAGGTTATTAATGACGGGCAGGTTAGCCCGGGGAGCTTATGGCTCGGAGGTAGATAGTAGAACATGTTGCATGTGCACGAAGGTGGTGGGTCTTCGGTATTGGATGGTCATTCACACCGACGTCAATACGTTGACTCGGCAAGTGTGGTAATTACACTTAGCCATGAAAGTCTGGCGGTCCAGTCAGCAAGAGTACGCAGACGCTCCGCGGTTTTGTGTCGAGGCATACGATAGGTCTAGGTTAGGTAGTGTGAATACCAACCTAGAGGTGGGCGAGGCCCAACCCATCGCTTCCGTTTGCCACTACGGGAGTATCCTGGGAGTCTTGCTAGCTCCAAAAAGGGGGAACTAAAGGTCTATGCGCATAGAGTCGTAGTGAGTGAGTTGCACTTGTATGAACATAGCATAACAGCATACCTTGCATGTCATAGCATGAACATTGCATATCAATCCCTACACCTATCGTATAAATTGGTATGGGACTTTTTATACGATAGGCCCTGCTAAACGACCCCTTGGTCTATAGGTTGCATGGGCATTCCTATAAATCAATGGTTACTTTTAAATTACTTTACTTGCGTCGCACTGCTTCTCTTGCTTACCTCTTTTACTGCTGTGATATTACTTTACTGCACCTATTGTTGTTTACTTGCTCATACTGCTAGCATAGAATTTATATGGATATACTCTTGTTAGCGTAGAATGTATGTCACCTGCTACCTTCTTGATTACTCCACTTTGTTGTCCTCCGCTTCTTCCTCCCGCATGGTGCCTAGGAGTCGCGGGGGGAGGCGGGGACAAAATCGTCTTAGTCTTTATAACTAACGGTCGGTGGTGATCGTAGGTGTTCGAGGAGCTGGAGCACCGGCACGACCAGCCAAGACATGATGGCAGGATCTGAGGAGCAGAAACCATGCAATACTTCTACTACAGGACATGTGTTTGAAGACTTGAGAATTGTTGGCTTCCGCATAGATGTAGAGTGAGAGAGTGAGATTCTGTTCTACCCTGGATATGTACTGGGCATAAGCCCCTTTTACTCTTTCATTTGTTGTACTCATTGATGGACTTTTATATTTTGTTGTATAAATGTGTGATTGTGGACTTGGTTCTAGTTTTCTTTTTCTTCTTATCTCTTGTTGGCCTGGTTGATCGTTCTTGCCGGCAGGATCGGCGTCTTGCAGAGGTGGCTAACTTATGTGCTAGCATCTCCGTAAGGCGGCGGTTCTGGGCATAAGATCCAGGAACTCTCCTGGTGCGGGAGAGGGATCTTACATCTAGTATAGTTTCAGCTACACCTAAGTCTTTAATGCTAAATTCTTTTATTAGGCCCGACTTGACATCATCCACTTCAGATTGATCAGTCCCTAGAGTGAGCATATCATCGACATACAAGCATATTATAGCGACTTTATTTGATCTATGACGTATGTAAAGACATTTATCCGAGTGACTCGACATGAATCTCATGTTCTTTACACTATAGTCAAATTTTGCATGCCATAATTTAGGTGATTCTTTTAGTCCATATAGAAATGTAAGTAACTTACAGACCTTGGTTTCTTGACCTTATACAATAAAACCTTCAGGTTGATTTATGTAGATCTCTTCGGTCATATCTTCATTCAAGAACACAGTCTTAACATTCATTTAATGAAAAATAAACTTCTAAATAGATGCAATAGCAAGGAGGATCTAAATGGTTGCTAGGTAACACACAGGTGAATAAACATCAAAATAATCTACTTTGCTTACTTGTGCGAAGCCTTTAGCCACCATACATGCTTTATACTTAGCTACGCTACCATCAGGATTCAATTTTATTTTCAGAACCCACTTACAACCAACAGTTTTAACCCATTTTGGCTTATCAACCAACGTCCAGGTGTTGTTCTGAAGTAGAGAGTTCATCTTTTCATCAATAGTTTCTTTCTAGAGGAGTGAGTCTCTTGATCTCATCGCTTCCTTATAGGTGGATGGATCTGCCTCAACGTGGTAAGTGACAAAATCACTACCGAAGGTTCTGGGAATTCTCTCTTTTACGGAAGTTCTCCTAGACTCTGGGCCAGAGTTGTCTACAGGAACTAAGTAGGAGATGTTCGGTACTGATTCAGGATCTTCGTCAGTAATAGTTACTTGCATGCCTGGGAGTGACAGGTTCTTATCTTTAAGGAATTTATCTTCAAAGAACGCAGCATCCCTAGATTTTATAACGACGTTGTTTGATATATCTAAGAATCTATCTACAGCACTATCTTCAGCATACCTAAGTAGACACAAGTGTTGGTCCTAGGTCCAATCTTAGACCTTCTAGGACCAGGAACCTTTACATAGGCTATACAACCGCAGGTCTTAAGTCTAGTGATGTTTGAGGGGTCTCTTAAAATCAAAGCTCGTAGGGTGTAACCTCTAACTTAGTATGATAGACTTTATTTAGAATGTGGTTTGTAGTTAAGACTGCTTCTCCCTAATAAGCAGAAGGCATGTCTGCAGTGAAGAGTATTGAATTCAACATTTTTGTTAACGTTCTATTTTTCCTCTCAGCTATGCCATTTGCTTGAGGTGAGTAGGAGCAGTGGTTTCTGCTATGATTCCTTGATGGGAAATGAAGCACTTGAACTCACTAGACATATATTCTTCTCCTCGGTCACTTCTAATCGCTTTATCTTTATGTCTAGTTGGTTTTCTGCCCTGGTTTTGAAAAAACAAAACTTTTCAAACGCTTCATCTTTAGTTTTAAGAAGGTAAATATGGCAAAATCTTGAGCAATCATCTATAAAGATGATCATATACTTCCTTCCTCCTCTAGTGACAAAACCAAAAGGCTTCCTAGTGATCTTAGTCTGAGCACACACTTCACATTTGTCAAGTTGGTTTTAGTGTCCAACGTGATTTGGTGAGTTCTAGCAATTTTGAACATCTTCCTATAGTTTACGTGTTCTAGTCTCTCATGTAGAGTCTTAGGGCTGACTAAGTTCGATTGAACTTGTTGAACTATTTCGTTTACTAGACTCAATCATTACATCCTATTTTGGACGTAGGCACATCCAAAGTAGTGAGAGTTAACTGACAGTATTACTCTACCGTTACTGCAATTGAAAGATATATCAGCATCACATAATAAGCTAATAGACACAAAGTTAACAGCTAGAGAAGGAATAAACTTAACTTTTTTCAAAGTTAAAATTTTACCTGAGGATAACAGCAATGTTGCATTCTCCACTTCAGTACGTCAGTTGACCCACTGTTGCAACCGTCATAGTTTCTTTTGCATCGGAGAGCCCTGCCATCAGATTAGCATTGTTGCAAATATGGCAGGTTGCCCCCGAGTCAAGGTACCACTCAATACCAGCCTTCTCATTTCCATCCATAGCCACAAAGTTGGATGCTCAGTAAGACTAACCATATTTGCATGGTTGCCTTCTTGTGGTGATTTGCCCTTTTTCCTGTCTAGGAAGCCTACAATCAGATACACTGTGTCCTCACCTATTGTAGTTAAAACACTTGCCCTTGAACTTTTTAATACTTTTACTAGGGCCTGTAACCTGGGCGCTACTTGGCGTGGGTTTGGTATTTTGGGGTTCGACGTGCGTTTAGAGCTTGAGATTATGTTGGCAGCAGCTTTTTGCTTGCTAACAACTTCTAATGCATATCTAGTCCTATTTTTCATCATCAATGCGTATAAAACGCTTGAGGTCGTTCAGACCAACCTGAATCTTCTTGCGGTACATTTCAGTTTTTAAAATTGTACCACGAGGAGGGCAACTTAAAAATAATAGTACCAGCAACAAAGCTGTCTGGCATAGAACTATTTTCACTATGCAGAGAATCAACCAAATTTTTAAATTTTGTTACCTGAGGGAGAATGATTTTCTCCTCGTCAAAAGTGAAAGAGTGAAACTTGTCCACCAAATGAGCTTTGGACATGTCCTCCTCCTGCTTGAAATGCTCCTCCAAAGTATTCCAGATCTCCTTAGCATATTTCATCTTCATATTGGTCTTTGCTAGACTCGGGGAAAGACAGTTTAGCAGATAGTCTCTCCAGAAATCCTCATCACTGGCTCATTGCTCCTCATCAACTGTCCCTAGGAAGTCAGCACGATCTGACTGAACTGTATAGAACACGTTCAAACACTTCATTCCAAACTGAATGTTTAATTTCCAGGAATTGAAGTCAGATGCTGTGAATTTATCTAGCTTGATCATCAGAACATGGGAGGAGAATTTGTTCCCCTTCAACATATTGAGTTCAGCAAATTCGTAGAGAGGTCACACAAAGACTGAGCGAATTCGTCGAGGAGACACGGGAGAACACAATGAATTCGTCGAGAGCACTCGAGAGGACACGAACGAAAAATTCGTCGAGATGGCAGCTTCGTCGAGAGCATGAATTCGTCGAGAGGGCACGAATTCGTCGAGAGGACACAAATTCGTCGAAAGGACATGAATTCGTCGAGAGGAGCTTCGTCGGGAGGGCATGAATTCGTCGAGAGGACATGACGAATTCGTTCGAGAGTACACAAATTCGTCGAGAGGACACGAATTCGTCGATGAGGACACGAATTCATCGAGAGGACACTAATTCGTTGAGAGCAGCTTCGTCGGGAGGGCACGAATTCGTCGAGAGGACACGACGAATTCGTCGAGATGGCAGCTTCGACGAGATCTTTCTTCTTCTT